>JAWMAG010000005.1:9615000-9912500 GCA_037013455.1 Ceratitis rosa | reverse complement strand
CGTATGTTGTCAAGAATTCTTCTGATCGACCATATTCCGCAAAAAATTAAAATTTCGGTTGGTTATTTCTACGCTTTGTTAGTTCTTTAACGTCATGGTTTCATAACTCAGCCGGCTCGCACCACGTTCTCTTTTTTTAGCAGCGCTCCATCGTAATCGAGCAACGGAACGTCCAGTACATCGTCATCGATTGAAGTATAGCTTTTCACTGGCTTATAGGAGCTTAGTTGTGGACCCTTCATAAATTCAGTGTTTTAGGGGCCCACCTTACATGTAATTTATGCAAGCGATCATCCCATCAACCGAAACTCGTCACATCGACATTTGGGACTAATTCGTACCTCGTTACGGTATAATAAAATAGTAAAAGAATGGCCAACTACTTGGAGCGTTAAAGTCAAGGAGTCTAAGTTTACACAAGTAACAGCAGGACCTGGAACAGGACTCCTCAAACTAAATTGCATTGGGTTATGGATTCTAAGTCCAAACTAAGCGTTGAAAGCAAAGTGATAATTATTAATATGTTTACAAAGCCTACTGAGTTCGGCTAAATCTAGAATAGATAGAATTCAAAAATTACGGTCCTAAGCCTTAAGAACAATATGCAGGACCTCTTGGTATATAAAAAAACTCCACAGTTCACAACTATCTCGGGATTAACATCATAATAGAGGATTCAGAAGAACTACGTAAAAATTGCTCATTGAGATAATCTAATCATTCCAACTTTCTAGCTAAAAACTAAAATAATTTACGTTCGAACTACGATTAGAGGCTCTGTCGCCTTCAACTGTATTGCTTACTTACTTTATTGGCGTAGACACCGCTTACGCGATTATAGCCGAGTTAACAACATGGCGCCATTTGCTTCTTCTTTTTGCTGTTTGGCGCCAATTGGAAATACGAAGCACAGCCAAGGCCTTCTCTACCTGGTCCTTCCAACGGAGTTTAGGTCTTCATCTTCTTCTGCTTCCACCGGCGCGTACTGCATCGCAAACTTTCAAAACTGGAGTATTCGTATCCATACGGACCACATGGTCTAGCCAGCGTAACCGCTGCTCTTTGATTCGCTGAACTATGTCAATGTCGCCGTATAACTCGTACAGCTCATCGTACCATCGTCTGCGATATTCGCAGTTGCCAACTCGTGATTCTACGTTGGATTTCAAGGCTGACATTGTTTTGGTGTTGATGCTGCCGATAGATAGGCGAGATTGTCTACGACCTCGAAGTTATGACTGTCAACAATGACATGGAAGCCAAGTTGCGAATGTCAGTATCATCGGCATAAGCCAGCAGCTGTTGGGTGTCGATCCTCTTTTCACGGGTCTTTTCCAAGATTTGTCGCATGGTAAATATCTGGTCAATGGTTGATTTGACAGGTCTAAAGCCACAGGTCCCCTTTTTTATGGAATGAGCAGAGTACACTTAAATTCCAATTGCCGGGCATGCTTTTACCCCATTACACCTCTATCAATTGTATTACTTGGGAGACATTTTTCGTTCATATCCTTGAATATGTTTATTATAATATGTCATCAAAAAAAAAAAAAAAATTCAGTATGTTCGGAACATCGGTTAATAGATCCTTTCTGTGGTTCTAACGTAAGTATGTTCCGGTTTAGCAACCTTTTGTAAGTCACCCAGTCGTTTCTTAACATTTTAGAGTATTTCCTGCAGTTCTATCTCTTCACTATCGTACCAGCTGTTTCGACCAAAAATATTTATATTATATATATAACACGACGGAAGCTTGAAAGTCCATGCCACAGTTGCTTTTAACTGAATTTCCACCGAATGCTTATAATATCTCTCAGAGAGCAGAAGCCGAAAACATGTAGAAAATCGACTGCCGAATTTGTGTGATTTTAGACTTTCTCCATCGACTTTGTCTAGTGTTTTTTGACAAGCTAAGTTGGCTACACAAATTTATTTTCGGAGCCCTAGCATAATCGATTACCTTATGCCCACTAAGGGAGACCTCATAAATCAAGCAAAAGACTTGGCTTTCGAAATTTCTTTCTGGTCTGCCCTGTCCTTAAAGTCGCCAAGTATAATTTTTACCATCGTGACTTGGGCACCGCTCATCAGTATACTCTAGGTGCTCTTAAAAAACACCTTTGGGCACATCGTTCTTCTCTGCCATCGGGGCGTAGGCGAAATTCAGGAATATTTTGGAAAACTTTACTTTGATGAGGATTGTGGTTAGACGTTCATTCACTGCTTCTTCATATGGCCACTGTAGCAAATGTCAGAAGGTCCCATATTCATCCGTCGTTGTCACGTCCATCACGCATGCCCCAAATTATTGCCTTCAATACGTTTGTGGTGTGTCGTCATCAAAAGTGGAGTTTTCTATAGATACGAGTTTCTTAAAGACCGACTACCGCCTGAATCCAGCCCTTCCTTTCATGTTTCATATAGTTTGGTACGTATGCGTATAGAAAGATATCACAAATGTCCTTCACCTATACATAAAAGGTAGTTTTACCAGATCTAAGATGAATCCCATATGAATTTCTCCATATGGAGTCATACATACATACATAGGTCAAGCGTGTGAAATTCAACGTTCAGAAAAGTGGAACAATTAAAATCAGAAAAGATGAACGGAATACAAAGAGAAAAAGGCAAAAATGATGTGAATGAGAATTCATAAGGGGTTTTCTTTGCTGAGTCCGAGTGTCTTGTGGTTATGCAGCCTAATGGTTCTGCTTGCATACACACACACACACACGCACAAATTCTTGAATTGTATGTCACCTTCACATATGTATACTCTTGTATGCACTTCTCTTCTTCCATTCGCTGAAACATAAATTCAAATAAACGCCAGAAAAGACGCGCATGCAATTACAGTGTGAACAATTTAATTGTTCCATGGAAAATGCTACAACAACAACAAATTGCTAGTATCCGCCAGCAATATGGTCTTTTCGTTGCGCTGTGCTGTGCTGCTTGTTCTTGAACTGCAATCTACAGTTTTTTTCTCTTCATTAGTAAACGTTTGCTCCTTCTAACACTTATGACCTATTCTGTATACCATACAAACGCCAACACACATAGGTACATACATATGAGTACATACATGCATTCATACATATTCCCGTGCATTTCGCTCACTTTTCATTATAAGTGTCAGCGCCACCAACTTTTGCTGATGACCGATTTTTGTCTTAAATTGCAACGCCACCCGAACAATTTTGAGTTCTGCGCACCACAAGCTGCCGTTCTCACCTAAAAGGATGTACGAGTATGTATGTGATATTATATTTGATACGTTAGTTTTTTTGTTGTTTGTATAGCGTGTATGTATGTAAGCATGTATATTTTCATCGCTGTGGTTTCGTTAGAAGTAAGAAAAATTTTAGTTTTTCCTTCTGCAAACTTTTTCACTTTTATCGTCGCTGTCTTTGGGGTTTTCAGTTTTTTTAGCCGAAATATTATTATTGCTGTTATGTGTTGCTACTGTCCCAGTGCTGATTTTGAGGTTTTTTTTCTGTAAATATGTTTGAAGAAGAGAACGCTAAAGCAATGATTTTTGGTTTCGTTGGCTACTTTTCTCTCCCAACTTTATGAATTACAAAAGTTTGGTCAGTTGGTGACTTTCAATTTTTTTGTTAAGTCAAATCCTTTGCAATTACTTTATTAGTCTTCCATTCGAATTTTAGAACGATCGGCTAAAACGGAGACGAGACATCGCAAGATAGTTGAGGATAGGTCAGACGAAATTCCACCACCAACGCAAACAGAAATTCGCCATGTGATACTCATCAGGTTTCGGCGTAATTTACAGACAATTTAGTGAATAACGAATTGCATATGGAACAATTGCACCGTCTTTAAAGACTATTTTTAAGTGGTTTCGAAGATTCCATACCGATCATTTTTCCCTAGAAGACGAGTCCCGTGTAGGTCGACCAAAATCTTCCACTGACAGCGCCGCTGTAGCTCTGGGGAAGTCCAAAAATGACGAAGACCCACGATTGACACATAAATGATTGGGATTGAATGTCATTGCTGTATCACGGCTATTAAATAATCATCTGGGATACACGAAGTAGTCTGCTCGATGGGTACCACAAATTTTAAATGAGGCCCAAAAGAGACTCGAGTGCATATTGCTCAATTTTTCTTAAACAAATTGGAAAATGGTTAGTCGAACACAGTCGTTACTAGTGACGAATCTTGGTTCTATGAGTACGATCCAGAAACCAAACAACAGTTAGTGTTATGGAGCCTAACAGGAGCAAATTCACCCGTAAAAGCTAAGCAACAAAAACCAGCAACAAAAGTAATGATATCAGTTTCCTTCACTTAATTTTAAATCGTAGCTGCTATTCCACTGGAAAAAGATCAGATGGTAATTGCAAAATGGTACATCGAAGAAATACGTCCAGCACCATACTCCCCGGATATACCACCTTGTGATTTCTGTTCATTTCCAAAAATTAAAAAAAAATTTAAAAGGAAAGGTCTTTAATATTGATTTCAAGTGCAAACTAAAATTGAAATTTTTTGAAGAAAGCGCTTTTATTAATCAATTATGTATTCGCCATCGTGTTCGGCAATCCACTCCCAACGTTCAACCAATTTACGGATGCCTGATGCATAGAAATCGCGCGGTTTCTCGTTGAAAAAGGTGTCAAGGTGGTTTTTGACGCCTTCCACATTTTTAAATTTTTTTCCATTCAAATTGTTCTGCAGCGATCGAAACAAATGATAATCAGACGGTGCAATGTCGGGTGAATATGGGGGATGCGGCATGATTTCCCAATTCATCTCCTTCAGTTTGGCCAGGGTCGGTTTTGCAACATGTGGCCTGGCGTTGTCATGATGGAAAAGAACTCCTTTGCGATTGGCCAAAATCGGACGTTTTTCATCAATTGCTTTCTTCAATTCGACCAATTGCTGACAATACTTGTTGGCAGTGATCGTTTCTCCAGCTGGCAAGAGCTCAAAATAGATCACGCCTCGGATATCCCACCAAATGCACAGCAGTACCTTCATCGGATGCAATCCACCTTTCGACATCGGTTCCGCCCCTTCGTGTGCCTGTTTCCATGTTCTTTTGCGTTGAACATTGTTGTACAGGACCCATTTTTCATCACCAGTCACGAGCCGATCCAAAAAAGGTTCGTTTTTGATCCGTCGAAGCAAAGAAATTGCTGTTGACATACGGTCCACTTTGTTCTTTTCACTCAACTGATGTGGCACCCATGTATCGAGCTTCAAAGTGTACCCAACCTTTTTTAAACGACGAAACGCAGTTGATTTGTTGACGTTCAATTCACTGGCAACCTCTTCCGTCGAAATACGTGAGTTATTCGCAACTAAAGTCCTTAGAACATCGTCATCAAGCTCAGAAGGCCGTCCACTGCGAGGTTGATCTTCGAGGTTAAAATCTCCAGAACGAAATTTCGCGAACCATTTCTTTACTGTGCGGAGTGCTGGAGCACGGTCTAAATAAACTTCGCGAATATCTTTAGTTGCAGCGCCCACTGTTTTTCCTTTGCGGAATTCGTATAACATAATATGACGCATATGACCTTTTTCGTTGTTCATCTTCCCTGCGTCTTTTCACTAAGCAACTCAAATCAAAATGAAGTTATTTTATGCTTGATTTACAGTTCGGACTGTCACCTTTCCAACGATATATAATATGTATATATTTCTTTCACGAGCGCCACTCTCAAACGATTCGTACGGCATCCAGCGGAATCGGGCACGAACTTATGCACTCATCCAATAGCAACGAAGAGATAGTTAGTGCGGTTATCGCTGATACTGATAAGCTTAAAAGCAAGATTTTGTTGTAGACTTTGGTTTTCCTTCGTCGAGAGAGGTCTCTACTTCTCAATTGCCTACTCAGTCTAAAGTAGCACTTATTGGCAAGGGTGGTTCTACGTTATATTTCCAGGCTGACGTTGTTGTTGGTGTTAATACTGGTTTCAAGATAGCCGAAGTTATCTACGACTTCAAAGTTATGAATGTCAACAGTGACGTGGGAGCCGAGTCGCGAATGCGATGACTGTTTGTTTGATGACAGGAGATATTTCGTCTTCCACGAACGAGGTCAAAATTAATGAACAGCTGGACGGACAACTTGGAAAATTTGCTGCATGGACGCTTTGCTTGCAACACTACAATTTAGAAATGTATATATGTACATATGTATATACATAAGTAAGTCGGTGCGGTAAAAAGTCAAAGCAAGTAAAACAAAAAAAAACAAAAACAAGACAACAACAATTAATGTTAGTTTCAGCTACGGCGATGCTGATTGCTTTGGTTAGTTCTGTAAGTTTGCCGCGCTGCCATTTACTGTTATTAATATGTTGCACAATTTTTGTAGTTTTTGCTAGTAGTTTTTTTTTCTCTCTCTCTTCTCTATGTCGTTAACATATGCATATGTAGCCGTGTGGCTATGTTGCAGGCAATTGTTGCTCATGGTCAACTGCTGGTTCACTTCGCTTGTTGCAACATGTCCCGTTGGTGAACCTACATTGTTGCTGTTGTTGTATTGTTGTTGTAACTGCAGACATTTTACCTACTTGTTGTCAACCATTTATACACACACACATACACGTAGATAAAGGGTGGTTAAATTTCAAGGGCCGATGTTGAATGTGAACCACACCTAAACGCCAAGTTTTTTTCCGAATTTAATTTGACATTTCTCTATTTCAGACTTACTCAATTTGAACCATGGAGAGATACACACGAAACACACACACACGTGTTATCTCACGTAATGGCGATGTCAATTGGCCCCCAAGATCATGTGATTTGACACCGTTGGACTTTTTTCTCTGGCGTTATTTGAAAGAAAAGGTGTACGTCGATAAGCCAGCAACAATCCAAGAGCTAAAGGATGAGATAATTCGGCACATTAACGGCATAGAAACTCCATTATGCCTCAGCGTCATCGAAAATTTGGACCATCGTATGGAGGTGTGCCGCCGAGGTCGCGGCGCTCATTTGGCCGATATTTTGTTACATACATAATTGAGTAATACCAATATATCATAATAAAATAAAATTTCAATAATTTCCTAAATAGTTTGTGTTTTATTCAAAACAAAAAAAACATCGGCCCTTGAAATTTAACCACCCTTTATATACACATCTAAACCAGCACGAAATTCAAATGTGCAAATGTCAATCTAAGTCAGTGTTCATTCGCGCACACACACACACACACACACACATATATATATATGCGGTTCATATTTACTCAGATAAATCAAATGTTGTTTTATGCTCGTTTTCAAATGCGCGTTGATTTTTTACTTTCTCTTTACTTTTTTTGCACCCAACTGTACTGTGCGCGAAAGGTTTTTTAACTTTGTGAAGCTATCGGTTGCATGTAACAGTCAATAAACCAGTAGATTTATTATAATTTATTTTAAATTAATATGTTATACCGTTTTTAAGTATATTTAATATAGAAGCGAATTTAATAATATTTTTTCCTTTATTAACGAATCATTTACAACTACTATTTCGTGTGTTCTGCGTCTTTTCGAGAAAAACGTAAGTTCATCAACGCTTTTAAGTATCTCGGTGAATTCCATTCTTCCTTTTTGACAGCCCTAAGCATATCGCTATACGACATGTCTCCAATGCGTGCAATGATTATTGCATCCGACTTCGGACGTGGAACATAAGTTGTTTTCTTCTACGGGCTTTTATTACGTTTTACTTTTGCCCAGCTATTTCCTTTTTCTCTATCTTTGTTTTTTTTTACAGGGATGCTGCCTTCAAGCCTTCAGCGTTGAGTCTGTCGTCGTGAGTCTTAGGGGGCATTTCGTCTGCTTTCTTTGCTTTTGTCGAACTCTTTTCGGGTGCGTGCCAGCTCTAACAAGGCATCAGATGACCACATATGGTGTATGGCTTCATAAAAGTGTGAAAGACAAAGCAACAGCATTCATAAGAATATCAGAACTTGGACTAAACAAAAAATTTAACCGAGAAATGGAAACCTTCTAACGGGTAGATGCCACCTGCTGGCACATAAATTCAAGCAGATTTTACTGAAGATGCCAAATGGGCAATCGCTTTAATGGGAAAATGTATCAGGTATCTGGTAGTCAGTCAAACGGAAATTAAGGTAATGAAGCCCGTCAGTATAAAACTCAAATGCGTTAGAACATGCAAAGGGACAATTAACAGACTAACGTGGGAAAACGCAGTAATTAGCACTTGAGTATCAGGTCACATGTTTGTGGAAGAAATTTAAAGGCGGAGGAGCTAGCTCGCCGGCACGGCACCTGCTCAAGTAGGCAGCTAGCAGTTAACGCAATAATCTCAAATCTTCAAAAAAGGTTCTAAAAAACAGAGAATCAGCAGATAAGATAGCTTCAGGCGAAATAGTTGATGAGATTGTTAAAGGTTCTTTACCATGAAGAGGGCGAAAATACATCATTATGAGATAGAAAGCCTTGATGGTCTGCAAGATCGCCACTATCATGTGCATTGGTTTGAAGAAAAGTACATCCACTTTTAGCCAACGCTATCTCGAAAAGCCGAAAATCGCTTCAGCGGTTACAAAGCTCGAAAGGACAGTTGTGGGCCCAATAACAGCAGTAACACAAACAGGAAGTGCCGAGAGGAATCTAAAAAGCAGGATAGATATCTAGGAGCATCGTTGTTCAGAGAATTTTACTTCACCAATAATTAAATTCATCTGACACAATAAAGGACAAACAAGTACTATTTGTAAGACGCAGCACCAAGCATGGGTAATCAGAGTTCGGTTTGTAGTTTTTTGGTTTATGTTCTGGAAAACTTCCAGAGAAAAGTTCGTTACATGTTTATATATACAAAACTATATAATTTCAGGAAAAAGCTCAACTAAACCGAACGACAAATAATTTTTTTTTAAACATTGATACGATTTTTCCCAAATAGATCGGTTTCTGGCTCATTTTTATTTATTTATTCCTGCAAAAATTTTGCAAAAATTTATCAAAGAACTCTTAAGGCGATTTTAAGTAATTATATGTTATTATATGTAATTGTTATATTTACGAGGAGATTAACAAAAGTTCGGTAAGTTGAACAGAAAAAAACAAAAAAAAATATATTTGTATTTGTTCGTAATCTTTGTCCCTTTTTATCTTCTCTACATAATTGCCATAGATTTCAATGCATTTCATAAGCTTATAGATCCACTTCTGAAATCCTCTTTCTTCCTGTTTTCCCACAAATTTTTGAAAACTTTTGGTAAGCACTCTACGGTATACCATTTTGCATTTACCGTCTGACCCTTTTCCAGTGGAATAGCAGCTACGATTTTAGATCGGATAAAGTAAACTGGCTGCATTACTTTTTCTGCTGATTTTTGTTGCTGTTTGGTTTCTGGATCGTACTTATAGAACCCAGATTCGTTACCAGTAATGACTTTACGAAAGTTGCTAGATTGACTATTTTCGAATTTTTTTATGAAAAATTTAGCAAAATTTACTCGAGCAATCGTGGGTCTTCGGCAATTTTGCTCTTCACCAGAGCTACAGTGACGTCATTAGAGGAAGATTTTAGTCGACCTTCTCGGGGCCCGTCCTCTACGGAAAAATTTCCGGTCTGGAATCTTCGAAATCACTTAGAAACAGTCTTTAAAGACGGTGCAATCGTTCCAATTTGCAATGTGGCATTCACTGAATATTTGTATTGGCTGTAAATTACGCCGGAACCCTAAGAGCAATGGCGAATTTCTGTTTGCGTTGGTGGTGGAATTTCGTCTGAGCTATCCTCAGCTATCTTGCGATTTCTCGTCTTTACTTTATCAAGGATTTAAAAAAAAACAAATTGAAAGTCACCAACTAACCGATCCTTTGTTAATCGCCTCGTATACGAGGTTAAAGTAAAAATTTAAAGGGCGTAAGACAATGTGTTTAAGTTTCAAATAAATCGATTCACGGGTATGACTTTTTTAATAGAACTTTCCTTGAACCGATTTCCGGAGGAATGCTTTTATTCCGAACAAAGTCAAACTTAAAATCACAAAAAAATTACAAACCGCGAAGATGAAGAATATAATTAAATTAGGATTGAGTGGTAATAATTATACTTAAATGAAAAATTTGTTTATCAAAAGTAGAGCACGAGCCTCAACCGGGTAATTCAAGAGTTCTAGTTCTTCTAAACAATAACCAGCCAATATTCTAAATTTAACTTAACTCCTTCAGAAAAAAAATTGCGTTTCCGATGCTTGATTATTAAAAATTTAAGTTACAAGCCTGTCTTACGTAACCAAGTCCGAAAAATACGTTTGCGTTAATTGTGATGATTGTCTAGTGAAAAGGTTTATAATAACAATAACTCTGTTTTTTTGAGCAATCGAAAAAATCGAATTTAGCTCTTCCTTATCTTTTTTTTATATTTTTTTTTTTTTGGCTTTTATATTTTATTATCTTGCTTTTGTTACATTTGTATTTCTGTGCACAATTCGTAGCAGAATTCCATATTAGGTTTAACAAATAGCAAAAACAAACACGAATAATAAAACACCAGTTGGCAGGTGGACACCACCATCTCTCTACATATCTGAGGTTTGTATGCATGCTTGTATGTATACCAAAAAAAAAAACTCTACGCATAATGCCATGCATATACTGGTACAGCTGAACATCAGGTATAGTGTATCGCTGCCCTCATAAACAAAAGCGAAATTCGCTATTCTTCACCATGAGCAGAATATTGACAGTGAAAATCATCGACAATAAAATTAATTGTTCAGACATTAAATTATAATTACCTTTAACATTTTACTAATTAATTTAATTATTACGGCCGCAACAACCGAGTGGCTATCATCGTGTACTGACATTCAGAAGCGTGACCAACATCAAAAATAATAAATTTTATTTTTTTTAAATTGCGGTCGCCCCGAAGCAGGGATTGTCAACCCTCCGAGTATATTTCTGATATCAAATAAAAGCTGCTCACAAAAATCCATCAGGCGCTCAGGGCCTAGAATTAATTGTAGGCCCCTCCATTTGCTGGTAAACATCAAGGCGCGTATCCCAAATTGGAGGAGGAGCTCGACCAAAAATCGTTTCACCATTTACAAAGCGGTAAAAATGATCTACAGCATCTTCCTACTTGTCCAAAATATTGAGTGTGTTCAATTAAAGGCCAAAGATTGATGCCACTTAGTGAAGCTAATTTGTCAAGACAATTGACTTTATAACTTAAACCCGGTCTAAAGTCTTTTACCACTTTAAACTAGTCAAAATTAAAGGAAGGACACAATGATTAGGAGGGAAGGTAAAATTCTAGGGTGATTATCAGCTGAAACATGAAATATATTAATTTCAGTGGTTTGAAAAGTAGAAAGAGTTAACACTTCGACTACTTCTAGATTGGTAGTCCCTCAGCCTAATAATAATATGGTACCATTTCATGGACACTCACGGTGAAGGGATGAGTTATATCTCAAAAGAGAGTCGAATAAGTGAGACGAGTAAATGTCTTTAGCACAGCCAAGCGTCCCTTTCTACCATGTCTTGTGAAAATATCATCACCAATTCTAAGTAATATTTAATCAAACTAAAATATTTAATCAAATGTGAAGGCCATAAGAACATTTTACAGGCACATTTTGTGGTATCACCACTCCAAACCAATTCAGCTCTCATCATCACCGGAACAAATAGTTTGAGATCCGATGACAGCTGGTTGCAGTATAGCATCTGTGAGGCAAAGATTTCTACTACATGGCAGACAAAGAGTATCAAGAGCGAAACCGATTGCAGCTTATATCAGATATTATTCACTGGCAGGGCAATTTAACTAATATAATATGATGTAAAAGATGCAAAAGCAAAAAGCTAGTTATAATAAAAAAAAACACCTGAAATCGAACAAAAAATTTTTTCAGTAAATTGGCTCCCACGTCACTATTGACAGCCATAATTTCCAGGTCGCAGATTTTCGCAATGCAAAATAACTTTTTCCAACAGGGGCTACTTTGGACTACCTATATAGATAATTGAAAAGTAAAAGCTTCGACAAACCAAAACCAAAATCTATAAGCGTGGACGGTGTTAACATGTAGACCCATGGAGTCTTCGAGAGAAAAATTTTGCGAACGATTTATTGTCCTTTATCCAACTCCAAATACCACTGCCAATCGAAAGATGAGCTGACCGAGTTATACGATGAAATGGATATAGTTCAGCGTATGAAGAGACAGCGGCTACGATGGCTAGCTCATGTCGTCCGAATGAATAAAAGCGCTTCGGATGTGAAAATATTCGATGCAGTACCCGCCGGAAGAGAAAAATTAGATGAAACATTTACATTACATATATGTTAAGAAAGCCTGCATCTATTTTTGTAGTTTTCTGTATTATGTTCAATTTATATATTATAATGGCTATTTATGATAGGTAAAGAATATTTAGAAGTCCTAATTATGTGTCACCTACTTAAGGACGTTCGTGTAAAATGTACTCATATGTAAATTTTGGTTGCTTTTACTTAAAGTCTCCAATGATTTTGTGTTTTTACTCACATATATACTCGCGTACGATCTGCATTTGTATGCAAATCATATTATCTTCTCTCGAGCAGGGTGTAAGTATTTTATATGTTAATCTAACTAAATTTCGAAAGCATTCCATTTACCTCTAAAAAAATTCAATCAAATTGAACCGTAATTTTTTTGCAAATATAGTAATATTCAGACCACTTCCGGAAGATATAAATACCAGGTGTGTTAGTTGAAATTTGCCAGTTTTTTTTGATAAAGAAAACACTTAATTTTCAGAGGAATCTCAAAATTTTTTTATTCAAAGTATTGACCATTGGTTTCTACACATTTCGCCCATCTCTCAGGCAAATTATGGATACCATTCCAAAAAAAACTTTTTCTCTTTCGAGGCAAACCATTCGACGAGCCATTTTTCGACTTCTTCAAAATTAGCGAAGCACTGCTCTGCAAGGGAGTGTCCCATCGATGCGAACAGGGGATAGTCGGACGGGGCGAGGTCTGGAAAGTAAGGCGGGTGCGATAATATTTCCCAATTAAGTGTTTTTAATGTGTCTTTCACCAGTTTAGCGGTATGAGACGGCGCGTTGTCATGTTGCAAGATAACTTTGCCATGTCTTCGGGCCCATTCCGACCGTTTTTCGATCAACGCATGATTCAAATTGATCATTTGTTGTCGGTAGCGATCCGTGTTCACCGTTTCACCAGGTTTTAACAACTCGTAGTACACCACACCACACTGGTCCCACCAAACACAGAGCATTGTCTTACGGCCAAACCGATTTGACCTTGCAGTCGATGGGCCAGCTTCACCAGGGGAATGCCATGATTTTTTTCGCTTCGGGTTCTCAAAATAAATCCATTTTTTGTCCCCCGTGACAATTCGATGCAGAAAAGATTTCCTTTCGAATCTTTGAAGCAGCATTTCACAAACGGTGTTTCGATTTTCCATTTGTCTATCGTTCAGCTGGTGTGGCACCCATTTTCCATACTTCTGGATCTTTCCCATGGCTTTTAAAAGTTGGCAAATTGCTCCTCGAGTCACATGTAGTGTTTCTGCCAATTTTTGTTGCGATTGGGTTGGATCAACATGCAATTCCTCGTCTTCGAACTTTTTCGCTGCACCAGGATGTTCATTATCTGTCAAATCGAAATTTCCACTTTTAAATTGACGAAACCATGTCTCACATGTTCTAATCACTGGAGCATGTTCACCATAAGTTTCTACCAGCAACCGGTGAGCTTCAGCTGCTTTTTTCTTTTGATGAAATAAGAAAAGCAACGAATGCCGCAAATGCGATTTACTTGGAACGAAACTCGACATATTCACTGAGATAAACAAATATGACGCTATTATTTTGGCGGATTGTGACTTGCGTATTTTTGTAGGTTAATGTCAATAGAAAAAAATTACATACATGCCAAATCATAGAAATTTATACATATTGCTAGCGACATCTACTAGTAAAACCGGCACACTTCAACAAACACACCGGTATGTATGTACTCACGTACGATCTGCATTTATATGCAAATCATATTATCTTCTCTCGAGCAGGGTGTAAGTATTTTATATGTTAATATGTGTAAAACTACTAACTAAATTTACTTATCAAGAGGAATACATTACCTGTAAAAAAAATTCAATCAAATAGAACCGTAATTTTTTTCAAATACAGCAATATTCAGACCACTTCCGCAAAATATAAATATTTAATGTAAATAGAATTTTACATACGATTATTTTAAATAGATCCCTCCATAGTTCACTTCCAAAGATAAAGTTTTATTAAAAACCTCTTACAGGTCCACCTGAATACACTTGAAAAATTCCATTAAAATCAGACCAGCCGTTTAGTTGGAGTTAGATATCAGACAGACAGAAAATTCTTATATTTAAAGATATATTTATTATCAAATAATAATACATTTAGGACGTGACTTATTAGCTTTCTGAACCACTGTGGGTGTGCGCCAGTAAATAGAGCTGAGTTATTACACACATACATACATATATTTGTTCGCTTGCATTCGACAATAAATGGCACGGAATGTAATACGAAGCACCGCTATATCGTTGTCGTTGTACCGACAAGATTTTAACTGCTCTGCTGTAGCAACAACAATAACAATAGCCGTCACACTGATAGCCACCGCCATTTATTTCATTCGTGTTTATATATAAATATTAGGGACAGACACACATTATATTGGATGAGTGCATAAGTTCGTGCCCGATTTCAAGTGCAAACTAAAATTGAAATTTTTTGAAGAAAGCGCTTTTATTAATCAATTATGTATTCGCCATCATGTTCGGCAATCCACTCCCAACGTTCAACCAATTTACGGATGCCTGATTCATAGAAATCGCGCGGTTTCTCGTTGAAAAAGGTGGTCATGTGGTTTTTGACGTCTTCCACATTTTTAAATTTTTTTCCATTCAAATTGTTCTGCAGCGATCGAAACAAATGATAATCAGAAGGTGCAATGTCGGGTGAATATGGGGGATGCGGCATGATTTCCCAATTCATCTCCTTCAGTTTGGCCAGGGTCGGTTTTGCAACATGTGGCCTGGCGTTGTCATGATGGAAAAGAACTCCTTTGCGATTGGCCAAAATCGGACGTTTTTCATCAATTGCTTTCTTCAATTCGATCAATTGCTGACAATACTTGTTGGCAGTGATCGTTTCTCCAGCTGGCAAGAGCTCAAAATAGATCACGCCTCGGATATCCCACCAAATGCACAGCAGTACCTTCATCGGATGCAATCCACCTTTCGACATCGGTTCCGCCCCTTCGTGTGCCTGTTTCCATGTTCTTTTGCGTTGAACATTGTTGTACAGGACCCATTTTTCATCACCAGTCACGAGCCGATCCAAAAAAGGTTCGTTTTTGATCCGTCGAAGCAAAGAAATTGCTGTTGACATACGGTCCACTTTGTTCTTTTCACTCAACTGATGTGGCACCCATGTATCGAGCTTCAAAGTGTACCCAACCTTTTTTAAACGACGAAACGCAGTTGATTTGTTGACGTTCAATTCACTGGCAACCTCTTCCGTCGAAATACGTGAGTTATTCGCAACTAAAGCCCTTAGAACATCGTCATCAAGCTCAGAAGGCCGTCCACTGCGAGGTTGATCTTCGAGGTTAAAATCTCCAGAACGAAATTTCGCGAACCATTTCTTTACTGTGAGGAGTGCTGGAGCATGGTCCAAATAAACTTCGCGAATATCTTTAGTTGCAGCGCCCACTGTTTTTCCTTTGCGGAATTCGTATAACATAATATGACGCATATGATCTTTTTCGTTGTTCATCTTCCATGCGTCTTTTCACTAAGCAACTCAAATCAAAATGAAGTTATTTTATGCTTGATTTACAGTTCGGACTGTCACCTTTCCAACGATATATAATATGTATATATTTCTTTCACGAGCGCCACTCTCAAACGATTCGTACGGCATCCAGCGGAATCGGGCACGAACTTATGCACTCATCCAATATATCCAAATCTCAACAAATCACGCGCTCATACACATACATACATACAAACATATATGGTATACATACGTGTATGTCTACACATATGAGTGCGCATTGGTTAGTGTGGAAATAACGAAAATACAATTAAACGCATGTAAACATCAAATGACAACTCACAAAACACTACTGAAACACTGAGAAAGGCGACGCACCGCCAAAACGCAGTGGAAAGTAATGAAACGCAATGAAATGAATTGCTTTGCCAACTATGATCTGCTGAAATGTGCACGGATTTCACGTTTTGTGTTGCATAAATGAATGAAATGCACACCTACATTCATAGCTGCCACATGCCACATGCCACATGCCACATACTACTGTGTGTTGCTGCATTATATTACTGCCTTCCGCGCTGGCTGTGATGTATTTTCAACTACATACGCAATTTCGTGGCGCTACAAAGTTTGTGTGATTAGTCAGCGTTAACTGAGATTTGAAATATTGTATATTTTGGGATTTCTTGAAAATTAGCTTTTCGTTTGAAGTATAGAAGCGGGCAAAGAGGTTTGTGCTATAAATTCTATTATTAAAAGACAATATCTTAATATAAGGTTAAGGAGACAGAGCGATAGTGACCAAACAACGAATTGTGTCTCAGGTCTCCATTGAGTGCCCTCAAAAATTTGTTTTCAAATTTTTCCAAAGACTTACCCTCTATAGCCAGACAGTAACCACCCGTTAGTAAATTAATACCTTCCTATATTTATTTTACCAGGATACGAGTTAATCATCTGCAGAGTGAGACTTTTATGCAAAAAATGAGAACATCGACTAAACTTACCTTGCCATCCATTCTGGTGTGGAGATCATTTGTGCCGGCTCACTGCCTTTTAACGATGGCAGTTTTCATTTGCCGTTGCTGTAAGTGATCTACTTTTCGTACCAGTCGTCATCCGCTTCTACGCTGATTCGCTGGTTTAAATTCGGTTCATGAAGTTTTCTCTCGTTAACTCATGTGGCACCCATACATCGAGGTTATTTGGGTATTCAGTCTTTTCAAGTGCTCGCATTATGATCAGACTCGACGATTTTCATTACTTTGTCGACTTTATAACTAAAATGAAACACAACAACAGGAGCTTTATGTCCATGAAGGGGAGTCAACGTTTTGCTGATATGCACCCGCTCTCCTATCGAGAAGAGGGATGATATACTTGGCCATGCCAAGGTATTCATACCCTTCTTTGCCATATAAAATTTTTGGTATTTAATTTTGACCAGATCTTCAGATATGAGGTCAATTTATAGGATCTATATAATGTAGTCAACAGACGTCGATAGATGCTTTTTTGACAAATTTATGACCCAATAACTCAAATGTACAAATAGACGGACATAGGTAATGGGTCTGTCTCTCCTCCTTCTGGTACTTACATACTTCGGCCCAAAGTTAAAATACCATTTCATGTATAAAATAGTTGCGAAGATTAGCCAAACCACATATCTGTAATCAGATTGAAAGATACAATACCTTAGAGCACTTATCCACATTTCTCTATTAAGGATCTGTGAAACCACATTTCATGTTTCCAACACAATGGAAAAACAATTGGTTTTCAACAATATTGGAGGAAAAGCGAGTGTGTTAGTTAGTGCTCAGCTGCAGTAGGGAGAAAATATATTCTATATTTGGCATTTACTGATACGCAAATTGTATGGGCAAAATACATAGAGGTTCGGTGCGAAACGAGAGGCATTTTCAAAGAAGACAAAGGAGAAGCTAAAATGTATAAGTATGAAGAATTTTAGAAAAAGGTAATCAGGGGAAATTCTTAACAATTCTACAAAAAAACGAAGCAGCCTACAGATGGGTCTTGAATTTATGTTAATAACATATTGAGTTTCTGAAAGGACACTTCTTCAGCCCGATTAATACAAGTGAAACATCCGGAAATGGTGTTTGTCCACATGAAAAATAAAAAATCTCGCGAAATACGATAGCTTATCGTCGGAAATTACAGGCATTTTTTGGAGAATATTATCAAATTAATGCATGCTCCCGATTTGAATCTGGCTTAGCTTAATCCATAAATAGAGAAGCTTTGTAGTCTGCGTCAATTGCTGATGGTTAAACTCTTAAAGGTCACATCTAGCATTTGTATAACAGATTAAAGTCCACCGTCAACCAGTGAGTAGCGTAAAGACCCGTAGAAAAAAGTCGATGTAACCAAGACTTTTTGATTCCAAAGCTTTCTTCGATAGCAGGGGAAAGGAATTGCCTCTATGCCGCTGTGTCAGCCTCGAAATCTAACACAGAACTAATATTGTCAACACATGCTATATTGGATCACGGCTAAAAGAGAGAAAGCTTCAGTGGAGCCACTCCGACTTATTCGGATTAAGGGTCCGCTGAAGTCTGTTCACCAGAGGTGCGATTGCGAACGGGCGTCGCACAATGTGTTATTCGCCGATTCCAGCAGAACTTAATTATTTTTCTTGAGCCAAAATAACCATTCTTAGATAAATAACCATTCTTAGATAAAACTATTTCACTTTTTCAGACATTGCTTTTGCGGAACATAAAGGGTGGTTAAATTTTCAAGGGCCGATGTTGATTTTGAATAAAACACAAACTACAATATTTAGGAAATTATTGAAATTTTATTTTATTATGATATATTGGTATTACTCAATTATGTATGTAACAAAATATCGGCCAAATGAGCGCCGCGACCTCGGCGGCACACCTCCATACGATGGTCCAAATTTTCGATGACGCTGAGGCATAATGGAGTTTCTATGCCGTTAATGTGCCGAATTATCTCATCCTTTAGCTCTTGAATTGTTGCTGGCTTATCGACGTACACCTTTTCTTTCAAATAACCCCAGAGAAAAAAGTCCAACGGTGTCAAATCACATGATCTTGGGGGCCAATTGACATCGCCATTACGTGAGATAACACGGCCATTGAATTTGTTGCGCAAAAGAGCCATTGTTTCGTTAGCTGTGTGGCAAGTGGCACCGTCCTGCTGAAACCACATATCGTCCACATCCATATCTTCCAGTTGTGTATATAAAAAATTCGTTATCATCTCACGATAGCGAACACCATTCACAGTAACTGCCTGACCGGCCTCATTTTGGAAAAAATACGGCCCGATGATGCCGCCAGCCCATAAACCGCACCAAACAGTCACTCTTTGTGGGTGCATTGGTTTTTCGACAATCACTCTTGGATTCTCATTCGCCCAAATGCGGCAATTCTGTTTATTGACGAATCCACTGAGGTGAAAATGTGCCTCATCACTGAAGATGATTTTCTTCGAAAATTTTCATAATAAGTCTGGATAACTTTAACACGTTGTTGGATTGTGTATCTCTCCATGGTTCAAATTGAGTAAGTCTGAAATAGAGAAATGTCAAATTAAATTCGGAAAAAAACTTGGCGTTTAGGTGTGGTTCATATTCAACATCGGCCCTTACAATTTAACCACCCTTTATGTAATGAATTGCATTGTGAGGTTTCTTTCAAAAATTTCATATAAATTATTTTTTTATTTATAGTTTGTTTTTAGCATTTAAAATTAATAATTACATTTTGCAAAATTTAGCAAGAGTTATATTCTTAAAGTTAATTGGATATCCAAAAATTTATATTATACTAATTTGCGTAATAAAATAAATTATTTAAATAAAATATAAATATAAATATAAATACTTATGTTGCATAGGTCTGCATAATTTTTTAGTTTTCATCTTCAAATGATGATTCGGGCAATGAACTTTCTCTAATTGATCTGTGACCTTTTCTTTCAGAAATGAGTGGTTCAGACTCAACAAAGCTTTGATTTAGAACATATCTGTTTGCAGCTTCCCTACTGGTTTTACGGAGCTTCTTCTGCTAACGGACTTAATTTCTTTTGCATGCAGAAAAAAGGGGCATGTACTACCAAGAGTAGTGCATCATATATTGGATGAGTGCATAAGTTCGTGCCCGATTTCAGGTGCAAACTAAAATTGAAATTTTTTGAAGAAAGCTCTTTTATTAATCAATTATGTATTCGCCATCATGTTCGGCAATCCACTCCCAACGTTCAACCAATTTACGGATGCCTGATTCATAGAAATCGCGCGGTTTCTCGTTGAAAAAGGTGTCAAGGTGGTTTTTGACGTCTTCCACATTTTTAAATTTTTTTCCATTCAAATTGTTCTGCAGCGATCGAAACAAATTATAATCAGAAGGTGCAATGTCGGGTGAATATGGGGGATGCGGCATGATTTCCCAATTCATCTCCTTCAGTTTGGCCAGGGTCGGTTTTGCAACATGTGGCCTGGCGTTGTCATGATGGAAAAGAACTCCTTTGCGATTGGCCAAAATCGGACGTTTTTCATCAATTGCTTTCTTCAATTCGACCAATTGCTGACAATACTTGTTGGCAGTGATCGTTTCTCCAGCTGGCAAGAGCTCAAAATAGATCACGCCTCGGATATCCCACCAAATGCACAGCAGTACCTTCATCGGATGCAATCCACCTTTCGACATCAGTTCCGCCCCTTCGTGTGCCTGTTTCCATGTTCTTTTGCGTTGAACATTGTTGTACAGGACCCATTTTTCATCACCAGTCACGAGCCGATCCAAAAAAGGTTCGTTTTTGATCCGTCGAAGCAAAGAAATTGCTGTTGACATACGGTCCACTTTGTTCTTTTCACCCAACTGATGTGGCACCCATGTATCGAGCTTCAAAGTGTACCCAACCTTTTTTAAACGACGAAACGCAGTTGATTTGTTGACGTTCAATTCACTGGCAACCTCTTCCGTCGAAATACGTGAGTTATTCGCAACTAAAGTCCTTAGAACATCGTCATCAAGCTCAGAAGGCCGTCCACTGCGAGGTTGATCTTCGAGGTTAAAATCTCCAGAACGAAATTTCGCGAACCATTTCTTTACTGTGCGGAGTGCTGGAGCACGGTCCAAATAAACTTCGCGAATATCTTTAATTGCAGCGCCCACTGTTTTTCCTTTGCGGAATTCGTATAACATAATATGACGCATATGATCTTTTTCGTTGTTCATCTTCCATGCGTCTTTTCACTAAGCAACTCAAATCAAAATGAAGTTATTTTATGCTTGATTTACAGTTCGGACTGTCACCTTTCCAACGATATATAATATGTATATATTTCTTTCACGAGCGCCACTCTCAAACGATTCGTACGGCATCCAGCGGAATCGGGCACGAACTTATGCACTCATCCAATACAATTTTCTAGTTTCTTCGGCATATAATTGGAATTTCTACTAGAAGTCTCACTTTATTATAAAAACGTTTCTTACGTGTGCTCTCCGTAATGCCATAGACTCTTTCTCTTGTGTCTGTACCTATAATACTTTCCTCTGGAGTATAACACTTTTTCTTCTCTTCGTTTGCTAGACGATATGCTGGATATAAATTAGAACCTTTCTGTATTGCTTTTTGCCTTAAGATATTATGCTATTTTACACTTAATTTTGCTTCAATCTCTTAATGTTTGTCGTTCGAGACGGGATGTTAATTCTCCAATAATGTTAGCTGCATCTCTTTTTCCCGATGATAACAATTTAACCTGAGATGCTGAGGTTAGTTCTTCCTGAAAAGATGAGATAACGTGTTCTTTTGATTTTCGTTTTTTCACGGAAAATTCTGAGAATACTCAAATTGCTACAAGATGGCAGTGAATCAAGAAATTCGGCCGTAAACTTCTCCGTCCAACCATTCTTGATTTTCTGTCAAGAATCTAGATTTCATTCGCTTACAGTTCTGCCATATCTTGTACAATTTGTTACTAAAAACCCTAAGAAACATTTTCAGCGCTTTTATAAAGTCTTCAGAACCTGCCTCGTTGTATACTTCCAAAAGTTTTTTACAATTTTGTTTATATAACCGTCATAAAAAATTAAAATTAAGTCCCACTAGACTCGACTCAAAACACACTGTGCGTCGGTCTGAATCAAGAGGCTCGCTATATAAATGTGTAAAAAATTAAAACATACTCGTCAAGAGGTTGTGCACTGGGTCCCGCCGCGTAGAAACTAGCTCCAATGAAAAATGTTGCAACGCATCGGATGAGATACCCTTCTTTTGATGACGACCATAGTAACCGTATTAAGAATTATGATCTAAGGGGATGTACTTGGAAAGTCCGATCCCTTAATTTCGAAAGTGCCGCTGCCCACCTGGTTGATGTCCTCGTAAGGAAAAACGATGACATCACAGCTGTCTTAGAAATACGATGGACGGAGACTCCTACCGAATACGCGTATTCACCACGGTGGATGAACGTCTGGCTTTAATCCGCATCAAAGCGAAAATTTTTAATATATCGCCAATTTTCGTCCACGTTCAGACGGAGGAGAAAGATGATGTGACCAAAGATGCTTTTTATGACAACGTGGAGCGTACTTGCAACCAGGAGATGGGGAACCCGAGTCTCCAATAGATGTTGGGGAAACAGATGTGTCGTTGCCTGTCTATGACAAAGTTCAAATAGCAATCGCAACCGGCCGAGCCATTCAAATAAGGGGTGAAGAAATGATAAGGTGCATGGACTGAGTGGGAAAGTTGCTCATCTGATGACTCGGCGTTAGGAGTTTTTGAGATAAAGGTTTTGCTTAGGATTTTTCTCTACGAATTAGGAATGGTGAATTTCGTAGCCGCTGAAATGATGAGCTGTATGAGATATACGGCGACATTGACATGGTTCAGCGAATCAAGGAAGAACAGCTACTCTTGCTAAATCATATGGTCCGAATGGATAAGAATATTACGACTTTCAGGCAGTACTCGCCGATGGAAGTAGAAGAAGAGGAAGGCCTCCACTCCGTTTGAAAGACCAAGTGGAGAAGGACCTGACTGTGTGCTTGGTATTTTCGATTGGCGCCAAACAGAGAAAAGAAGGAATGAATGACGCGCCATTGTTAATTCGGCTATAATCACGTAAACGGCGTCTATGGCAGTAAAGAAAAAGAAGAAGTATAAAATAACAAAAAAAAATAATAATAATTGCTTTGCTAAAAATAAAGAATCATACAAACAAATCTTTATGAAAATGTTAAAATTGAAGTTTTTCTAGGAAGTCAAATCAAAATCATGCATAAGAACAACATCATTATATACGTGAGCATGTGAGCAACAACAACAAATAAAATTGATAAAGTAAAAAACAATAAATGAGAACATGAGTATAACAAAAGATAAAGACCCCAAAGGGCGAGCTAAAAAAATTATTATGCAAATATGATACGAGTTGATACAAAGGCAAAGTCATACATGTATATATGTACTAATAAATATTTCTACACATATGTATACTCGTATATATCTGGATAACAGTGAATGTAGGTATGCGTATATTATAAATACAAGCATATTTCCCCGAAAAACATTTCGCTTAACTTGTAATAATAATAAACATCAGACAGCCTTTGAATTGAAAGTAAATAAACGCCAACAGCGACAGCAGATTTCATATAACAAACATACAACACACACAAATACCTAAGTACATAGATATGCGTGAAACACTGTTGTGCTGGAGAGAAGAGACGGGGAGGCTTGAGTATTTTAGATAAGGTCATAATGAATGCAACGAAAAGCAAGCAAATCTCACAAGTATTAAACGCTGAATGGAAAGGGAAATTATGTGACACATACATATTATATGTACATACATACATGCAAGCGTATATATTTATTTTAAAGTAATATATGTAACTAAAAAGGTAATGCAGCGGGCAATTTGGCAACGTTGACGCATATTGAAATGCACACTCATGGGTACTTTTTTAAGTACTTGACTACATAAGCATTTATGTATTAATCCTTGTGTGTATGTAAGTATGTACTTTTTAGCTAAGTTGAATATCAGAACTCATATGCATATGTACATGTACAACTTATGTTTTCTCTCTATATATACTTTTATCTAAACACATATCCTTATGTTTGTACGTACATAGAAATGCATACACATTTGTTTACATATGCACGTGCGGCCAAGTTGGCATTTGGCTGTTAGCCATCACTTGAAATATTAGCTTTCATGTCTAGCCCGCAGGCTTGTTGACATGGCCTATTTCATTTATTTTGATTTTTTTTTTTCAAAATTTAATTTCATGTTTAGCTTAAGCGTTTATATTTGTATATACATGCATATACCTATATGTGAAGGAAGAATTTAACCCAACGAACAATAAAATTATAATGCTAGAAATTAAATAAGAGTTTCAAATAATAAATAATAAATAATAAATAATAAATAATAAATAATGAATAATAAATAATAAATAATAAATAATAAATAATAAATAATAAATAATAAATAATAAATAATAAATAATAAATAATAAATAATAAATAATAAATAATAAATAATAAATAATAAATAATAAATAATAAATAATAAATAATAAATAATAAATAATAAATAATAAATAATAAATAATAAATAATAAATAATAAATAATAAATAATAAATAATAAATAATAAATAATAAATAATAAATAATAAATAATAAATAATAAATAATAAATAATAAATAATAAATAATAAATAATAAATAATAAATAATAAATAATAAATAATAAATAATAAATAATAAATAATAAATAATAAATAATTAATAATAAATAATAAATAATAAATAATAAATAATTAAAAAAGAAAATACATAAGCCAGGCGTAGAAAAAAAATTTGACAGCAAAAATTACCAACCTAGGTAAGAACGATGGTTCGACTAATAAATATGGATAGTGGTTACTTTGACAGATAAGATGTAATAAAAGGACAAAACACAGCACCTCAAATACATTTAAATATAAAGCTTAAGAATAATATGTATTTAAAATTACATCACTCATTGTTTTATGAACTTCTTCCCCGCTTACCCGATTAAAGCCGAATAAACAACATTGCGCCATTCATTCTTCTCTTGGCTTTTGACACCAGTTAGAAATACCAAGTAAAACTAGATTGGTCTCCACCTGAACTTTCCATTGGAGTAGAGGTCTTCCATTTCTTCTGCTTCTACCGTCGGGTAATGCATCGAATACTTTCAAAGCTGGAGCGCTTTCATTAATTCAGGCTTGACCTAGCCAGCGGGTCTTCATTAGCTAAACTATTGGATGAGTGCATAAGTTCGTGCCCGATTCCGCTGGATGCCGTACGAATCGTTTGAGAGTGGCGCTCGTGAAAGAAATATATACATATTACAATATATATCGATAGAAAGGTGACAGTCCGAACTGTAAATCAAGCATAAAATAACTTCATTTTGATTTGAGTTGCTTAGTGAAAAGACGCATGGAAGATGAACAACGAAAAAGATCATATGCGTCATATTATGTTATACGAATTCCGCAAAGGAAAAACAGTGGGCGCTGCAACTAAAGATATTCGCGAAGTTTATTTGGACCGTGCTCCAGCACTCCGCACAGTAAAGAAATGGTTCGCGAAATTTCGTTCTGGAGATTTTAACCTCGAAGATCAACCTCGCAGTGGACGGCCTTCTGAGCTTGATGACGATGTTCTAAGGACTTTAGTTGCGAATAACTCACGTATTTCGACGGAAGAGGTTGCCAGTGAATTGAACGTCAACAAATCAACTGCGTTTCGTCGTTTAAAAAATGTTGGGTACACTTTGAAGCTCGATACATGGGTGCCACATCAGTTGAGTGAAAAGAACAAAGTGGACCGTATGTCAAGAGCAATTTCTTTGCTTCGACGGATCAAAAACGAACCTTTTTTGGATCGGCTCGTGACTGGTGATGAAAAATGGGTCCTGTACAACAATGTTCAATGCAAAAGAACATGGAAACAGGCACACGAAGGGGCGGAACCGATGTCGAAAGGTGGATTGCATCCGATGAAGGTACTGCTGTGCATTTGGTGGGATATCCGAGACGTGATCTATTTTGAGCTCTTGCCAGCTGGAGAAACGATCACTGCCAACAAGTATTGTCAGCAATTGGTCGAATTGAAGAAAGCAATTGATGAAAAACGTCCGATTTTGGCCAATCGCAAAGGAGTTCTTTTCCATCATGACAACGCCAGGCCACATGTTGCAAAACCGACCCTGACCAAACTGAAGGAGATGAATTGGGAAATCATGCCGCATCCCCCATATTCACCCGACATTGCACCTTCTGATTATCATTTGTTTCGATCGCTGCAGAACAATTTGAATGGAAAAAAATTTAAAAATGTGGAAGACGTCAAAAACCACCTTGACACCTTTTTCAACGAGAAACCGCGCGATTTCTATGAATCAGGCATCCGTAAATTGGTTGAACGTTGGGAGTGGATTGCCGAACATGATGGCGAATACATAATTGATTAATAAAAGCGCTTTCTTCAAAAAATTTAAATTTTAGTTTGCACTTGAAATCGGGCACGAACTTATGCACTCATCCAATATAACAATGCCACCGTGCAATGCAAAAAAAGACCATAAATTGTTTTCAAATCTTTTCTCTCGAAGACTCCCAGGTCCGGCTAACTAACTAACGGCGTTGTTGTAAGGACCTGTTATATCGATGTCATCGGCAGATTCTTACTGTGCTCTCGAAGGCAGCATTAAAATTGATGAAAATGTAATGTATATAGATCCTTTCTAACGGGATGTCACATAATGAATATCTGGTTATTGGTGGCTTTACGGTGGGAATTGGCGCAGACCACAGAATCCCCCTTTTTATGGTTTGTACAGAGCACATTTAAGTTTCAATGGTCGTCCATATTCTCCAAAGAAACTGGTGAATGCCGGGAGTTTCATTTACACTGCCATTCAGGAAGCTGAAGAATTATTTCCTTCATAAACCAGTTATGCTCTGTAGATCGTTAACCAAATTTTTACATTGATTGGCACATCAGTATACTCCGGTCTTGCCGGACAGATGCTACAGTTTAAACCATCTGCCGTTAACAAAATTCATCCACTAATTAAGCAAATCAAACTATTAATACCATTTTTCCGAACAGATCAGTTCCGGGCTTATTTCCTAAAAGATGACTTCTCCACATATAAACCTGACACCAGTTCCTCTTCCAAGAAGAAATAATGTTTCCCGTATTAATTTAAGACAAAACTACCTTTGTACTAAATTTTATGTAAATCAACCGATGAATGTAAATGTTTCGAATAGATCGCTTTCAGGTGCGCATCTCGGAAAATACTTTCGTAACGGATTTCAACAGCATAAGCTCTCAACAAAGGATGGTTTAGGCTATGGGTTGATCCATAAATTATTCACAGCAAAACCTTTTATATTATATATATATATATATATATATATATATAGATATCTAGATTAGGTTACATGTGTGGAAAAATATATATTATAAGCGAATTAAATTCTTGAGTATCCAACAAAGAAGGTATTTTCAAACTCCAATTATCTTTGAAAGCAAAATATTCTAGTTCTAATATTTCGATTAGCCAAAGTCTTGGGAAAGAAAAACGCTTCAATTGCTAACGACAAACAGTCATGTATTAATATAATATTATATGTGAATAACAAGTCCATCCCTAAACGAATCCGTTGTGCTCACTGGATGCTGTAAATGATGTTTATACTCGTATCTATGAAAGTGTAGGTCAAGTGTGTGGTTACTTCTGAGCCTTGACTTATACATTGAATTTAATTTGGTTCATTCATACATTTTTAAATGTACAGATGCATGTGCATATATGCTTATATTGGTCTAGTAAAAAGTAAACCATTATTTTTATAACAAGATTGTCTTAGTTTGAGCTAAACAAAAAAAAACAGTTTGGAACCACTTAAAAAAGGTTGTATAAACAAAGGAGTTCAATGTATGTGTATCACATGAGTTAACGAGTAAAATTTGATGGAACAATGTTGTATTGTTGTATGTTTGGTAGAATTTTCAAGGAATCATCCATTATTAGCTGCTCTCCAACAGCCAAACTCTTCATTCGGACCTATACTGTCAGCAACTGGATCGCCTGAAGGAAGAAACCGCCAAGAAGCGCCCAGCTTTGCCCAACAGGAGGGGAATAGTGTTCCGTCAGGACAAAACACATGGATAGGGACTCACCAGAAGCTCCGAACGCTTGGTTGAGACTTTCTTTTGCATCCACCTTATAGTCTGGACGTTGCACGAAGTAATCACTATCTGTTCCTGTCTGTGGGGAATGATTTGTCTGGTGAAAAATTGTTCTCAAGGGAAACCTGTAAAAACCGATTGTCTCAATTTTTCGCCAATAGAAATAGGAGTTTCCAAGAGAAAGGCACCATGAAATTATCCTCAAAATGGCAAAAATTTATCGAGCTAAACGGTGCATGGTTGACATAAATCGGATAATTCTCACTATACAAAGCTTTCAATTTAATGCAAAAATTGTGGATTACTTTTTACTAGACAATATGGAGCATATATTTATATTTAAGGTAATAAAACTAAATATACAAATTTTAAGTGTTGAATAAAATATGCTAAAAATATTTACCTTTGTATTTTTAAGAGTAGTCGGATTATGGATTTGAATTTAAAGAAACACAAAATCAAATTGAAATTACATATTGAGCAAATTGATATATTTTTTTTCAATAATATAATATAATATAATATTCATTTTTTAAGTACTTATTTTTAAATACTTGTTTAAATTTTTTTATTTATGAAACACGTTTTATTTAAATTGATATCCTTTTAAATAATTTTATTAATTGATTTAAAGACGCCAAACGGGCGTTGTGCGATGGGTACTACAAATTACAATGCAATGATCTCATTATAAAAAAACTTGGATTTTGTTCTACCTTCCTAGTATTAAGATAGAAAAACTTACCTACTCTATTTGTCAAAAATTCTACAAATAACTAACAAATAAAATCAAATTCTTTCGCTTTGATCAGCGTGTTTCGTGACAGTTCTTGAATGAGGCTGCTGCGAGATGTATTGAATCAGATAACAAATATTGGTAAGTTTTATTGAAAAAAGAAATTCCAAAAAATTACAATGTCCTTAAAGTTTCCCATATGAAACACCTATGGACTATCGCACCACCCAGATGACCTAAAATTCTTTTTCCAAAAACTGTATGGACATTTTACTAATATCAGATTAAAAAAATCTTTTTGAGAATTCCTTTTAAGTTGAAGATTTTTATGAGTTTTTTTGTCGATTTCTACATAAAAAAAATGGTTACCAATGTAGTAGTCATCCGCAAGACTGGGCTTGATCTTTTCTAATATCATTCACCAGTGATCGCCACCGTAGATAGGTAGCCTCAAAATATTAGTTAAAGCTGTCATCTTTACAATAATTGTACGAATTTAAAACATTTTCAATACACTTTAAATATACTCTTTGCATAAAACTGCCTCTTAAAACTGAAAAAGATATTAATGAGGCCAATGAACAACTTACTACTTTCTTAAAAGCTCAAAAAACGTTCAACCTTAACTATGTTGATGGCAATAAGCTTACATAAACTAAACAAAAAAAACATGTAAATCGCGAAGAATCTGTCATAAAACTTAGTTTTGTAAAGATAAACGTAGGTAGAACAAACTTACTCTGCGGAAGTTAACAAAAATATTAACGCTGCGGTTGATCAACGTCCACCACTCCGAAAAACCTACAAATCCTAGGCGAAAACTTTTTTCGAAAAATCTGAAAATTTTGCTGAAAATCTGAGAAACATCTTCTCTCCCCAAATCGGTACATGTGGATACTTCATAGATGCGTTTGTTTCCACCTTTTTTTGGGAACCTCGTTTAATGGAACTAACGATGGAAAAATTGAGATACTAAGAAATATCTATAACCCAGAATACTACAAAGTGCCAGGATTTGATTGCACAGCTGCTCCTGCCGAATCCTTCAACTCTTTAACTTATCAGTTCAATGCCTGCCTAACAACACGGGGAAGACGTTCCAGTGGAAAGTATTGGATGAGTGCATAAGTTCGTGCCCGATTCCGCTGGATGCCGTACGAATCGTTTGAGAGTGGCGCTGGTGAAAGAAATATATACATATTATATATCGTTGGAAAGGTGACAGTCCGAACTGTAAATCAAGCATAAAATAACTTCATTTTGATTTGAGTTACTTAGTGAAAAGACGCATGGAAGATGAACAACGAAAAAGATCATATGCGTCCTATTATGTTATACGAATTCCGCAAAGGAAAAACAGTGGGCGCTGCAACTAAAGATATTCGCGAAGTTTATTTGGACCGTGCTCCAGCACTCCGCACAGTAAAAAAATGGTTCGCGAAATTTCGTTCTGGAGATTTTAACCTCGAAGATCAACCTCGCAGTGGACGGCCTTCTGAGCTTGATGACGATGTTGTAAGGACTTTAGTTGCGAATAACTCACGTATTTCGACGGAAGAGGTTGCCAGTGAATTGAACGTCAACAAATCAACTGCGTTTCGTCGTTTAAAAAAGGTTGGGTACACTTTGAAGCTCGATACATGGGTGCCACATCAGTTGAGTGAAAAGAACAAAGTGGACCGTATGTCAACAGCAATTTCTTTGCTTCGACGGATCAAAAACGAACCTTTTTTGGATCGGCTCGTGACTGGTGATGAAAAATGGGTCCTGTACAACAATGTTCAACGCAAAAGAACATGGAAACAGGCGCACGAAGGGGCGGAACCGATGTCGAAAGGTGGATTGCATCCGATGAAGGTACTGCTGTGCATTTGGTGGGATATCCGAGGCGTGATCTATTTTGAGCTCTTGCCAGCTGGAGAAATGATCACTGCCAACAAGTATTGTCAGCAATTGGTCGAATTGAAGAAAGCAATTGATGAAAAACGTCCGATTTTGGCCAATCGCAAAGGAGTTCTTTTCCATCATGACAACGCCAGGCCACATGTTGCAAAACCGACCCTGGCCAAACTGAAGGAGATGAATTGGGAAATCATGCCGCATCCCCCATATTCACCCGACATTGCACCTTCTGATTATCATTTGTTTCGATCGCTGCAGAACAATTTCAATGGAAAAAAAATTAAAAATGTGGAAAACGTCAAAAACCACCTTGACACCTTTTTCAACGAGAAACCGCGCGATTTCTATGAATCAGGCATCCGTAAATTGGTTGAACGTTGGGAGTGGATTGCCGAACATGATGGCGAATACATAATTGATTAATAAAAGCGCTTTCTTCAAAAAATTTAAATTTTAGTTTGCACTTGAAATCGGGCACGAACTTATGCACTCATCCAATAGTTGAGATGATCAAGTTGAAGCCAAGGAAGCCTGGAGATGAAACTGATGCCTTACCACCTTAGTATTTTCCTCATCATCTAGTCATAAGTGTTTGAAAAATTCTTTTTAAAGAAAATAACGAGATCGATTGAGCTGAAAGTATTAATTTCAACTCACCAATGCAATTTTAGGAAACAGCACTCTACAAATGAGCATGACCTTTGGGCTCAGCTGATGCCCTTTTTCGTAGAATATTCGTAGTTCTTTCGTTCCAACATATTCTGCAATGAAGCTGCACCTTATCAGTTTTTTGCTTCAATAGTTCTTTCGGTAAGCCATCAGCTCCCGCCACTTTTATTCTTTAAGCAGGCAATCACTATTCGAATTTCGTTTTAGTAGAGTGATGGAACGTCCATACCATCGTTATTGATTGGAGTTTCGAGAACGCGATCTCCGGTCGTTTGATTTTCACTGCGAAAGCATTCCCCTCCACTTGGGACTTGTCTTTCATCTATCACAACATGGTCGATCTCGTTTCGTTGAAGTTTTTTTTTTTTTGTAGTAAGAAGTTCGCCGTCTGAGGTGAACAGTAGTACTGGATGCCTGAGTTCCTTTTCCACCACAGATCTAATACCAAATTTGCGCTAAAAGTCCTAAGTCCTTATTTTCTTATGTGTTTTTCCCATCCATGGCACTTTTGAGAATGTGGTGATGGCAGCCTTCAGACTTACGAGGCCATCACCCAACTATACAGTGGCAATTTCCTAATTTACATTTGCAGTAGTCGGGGTTAAAACAGGGGTATTTCATCAGATGCTGTTGTCTCTTTTTCATTAAAGCTGATTTGTACATGGCGGGTCTAAAACCCAGCTCACAAGCTCTTTAGGCGACTAGGACTCTAATCTTTCGAGTGACAGTACACAATGCTAATCACTACGCCGTATATAATTTAATTAGCGCTCCTCCTCCAATTTGTGGTTTTGCGTCCTGGTGTTTTTTTTCCACAAATGGAGGGATCTACAATTTATATTAAGCCGCCTCCGAATAGCTGATGGTTTTTTATGAGGAGCCTTTTATTTCATGTCAGAAGTACACTCGGAGGTGCGACCACGATTAGAAAATTTTAACTTGTTTTTTTATTTAAATTAATTTTCTATAACTTTTGTTGATCGAACCAGGGTTTGAACCTTCCAAATGGCAGTACACAATGCTAACCAAACAAAAAAAATCATACTTTTTCTTGAGCGTGGCTTAGGTACAAGTAACTATTCTATGCAAAAAAATATGCAAAATAGAATAAGCTTTATTTTAATTTTATTTAAATAATTATACAGATTTCTTTAAATTTTCACCAAAACAACACCCACATAAGGCTCAGCCACATACATTTCTGGATCAACAATGTCACTGAAAATATAAGAAAAGAAATAAAATACAATGTTTGCTCGACACACAGTGAAAAGGCAATAAAAAGTAGTAATTATACAAACAGCTTCCCTTCCGCCATACTTACCCATCATGATATGTCGATTGCAATGACGTAGTGATCACCTCCGCTTGTCGACCCATATTGAAGTGTTCATTGATATTCAAATTCTGTTTTTTGCCACTCAGATTGAGTACAATAACAAACAATTCATCACGCGGTGCCTCGCTGCAATAAAAATTACAATATTATTGTATTTGAGAAGCAAAGTGAACAACAATTGCAATGCAACTTAGAGGCTCGGCACAGCATCAAGTACTCCTGCACCAACACTTTGAAGTGCATTATGCAATGAGTGCGTGAAAGTGGCGCCACTTAAGTGTGTATCGCGAGTGGGCTAATAAAGTAGTTGTGTGTCTGAGTATGTGGGAGTGCGTGTGTTTGTGTTAGTTATATGCATATACTCGTACATATATATATCATCGAGTTTCGTTCATATATTATATTTACATACACACCGTGAATAGATGATAATGTCATCGCCAATCGCTTTTATCTTAAGTTCGCCATCTTGGAAAGCGCGTAATTGACGTAGGCGAATTAATTTCATAAATATCTGTAAATGACTCTTTGGCGCACGTAATTGGGCCAAGGCATTAAGTGTGCGATAATTACTGGCAACTGGCAGCCAAGTGTGATCAGCGATGGAGAAACCTAAAAGGAACAGAAAAAACGTTTATGAAGTAATTAAAAAATATAGAATTTATGATAAAATATTAGCATTTATTGATAATATAAATTAACACACCAGCATTTTTCGAGGCATCCCACTGGTAAGGTGTACGGCAAGGATCGCGTGAGTAGTTTTCATAATTGCTAGGATTTGCATTGCAGCCTTGCGGATCGACAGTTTGCTCCCATGTTACTTTACCATCTGTCATGCCTAGCTCTTCGCCCTGATGTAAACACATTAAGGAATAATAAAAAATTTGGATAAAACGAACTTTTCTTAGGAGTTGCTTAATAAGATAAAATTTCAACCGTATTGCTTATTTCATATCATATGTCATTGCTATTACATCAAATATATTATGATATCACATGATATGATATCGCATAATGAGTTATGATGTGAAATGATATGCGATGAAATGATATGATATGATTTGATATGATGTGACATGATATGATATGATTTGGTATGATGTGACATGGTATAATAAAGGGTGGTTAAATTTTCAAGGGCCGATGTTGATTTTGAATAAAACACAAACTATTTAGGAAATTATTGAAATTTTATTTTATTATGATATATTGGTATTACTCAATTATGTATGTAACAAAATATCGGCCAAATGAGCGCCGCGACCTCGGCGGCACACCTCCATACGATGGTCCAAATTTTCGATGACGCTGAGGCATAATGGAGTTTCTATGCCGTTAATGTGCAGAATTATCTCATCCTTTAGCTCTTGAATTGTTGCTGGCTTATCGACGTACACCTTTTCTTTCAAATAACCCCAGAGAAAAAGTCCAACGGTGTCAAATCACATGATCTTTGGGGCCAATTGACATCGCCATTACGTGAGATAACACGGCCATTGAATTTGTTGCGCAAAAGAGCCATTGTTTCGTTAGCTGTGTGGCAAGTGGCACCGTCCTGCTGAAACCACATATCGTCCACATCCATTTCTTCCAATTGTGGCCATAAAAAATTCGTTATCATCTCACGATAGCGAACACCATTCACAGTAACTGCCTGACCGGCCTCATTTTGGAAAAAATACGGCCCGATGATGCCGCCAGCCCATAAACCGCACCAAACAGTCACTCTTTGTGGGTGCATTGGTTTTTCGACAATCACTCTTGGATTCTCATTCGCCCAAATGCGGCAATTCTGTTTATTGACGAATCCACTGAGGTGAAAATGTGCCTCATCACTGAAGATGATTTTCTTCGAAAATTTTCATAATAAGTCTGGATAACTTTAACACGTTGTTGGATTGTGTATCTCTCCATGGTTCAAATTGAGTAAGTCTGAAATAGAGAAATGTCAAATTAAATTCGGAAAAAAACTTGGCGTTTAGGTGTGGTTCACATTCAACATCGGCCCTTACAATTTAACCACCCTTTATAATATGATATGAGATGTATGAAATGATATGATAAGACTTAAGATGATATTATATGATATTATGCCATATGACATGACATGATGTCATATGCTAAGAAATGACATGTGATATGATGTGTAAAGCTATGCAAAAATGTCATACGGTATTATGTGATGTGATTTGATTAGACACATAATTTGATATTGTGTATTTAAATACTATGATGGGACAGGATTTCAATGTGAAATATGATTTGATATGATATGGTATGATAGTGACAGTATGAAGTGCTGTGACATGATTGGACATAATATGATAGGTATAATGACATTATATGATAAGCTACGATAGGATATTTTGTCTTTTGTTTTGATTTAATACGATATGACATTATTTGATTAGATTTGATATGATATGACGTGATATCATATGATATGACATTATTTTATATGTTGTTATAAGATAATATATGACATGATTCAAAATTTATAGGATTTAATATGATATAATTTTGCATTCATATTACTAAATGTTATATCATATGATATACTCGTAAACCTTAATTACGGGCTATGTTTTTTATTATATGATGTAATATCATATTATAATAGAATCTTATGTTTGCTTGTGATGTCATTTTGTTATGATGTCAATCGACTAAAACATACGTTGTAAGTCACCGCATTTCCAGGTAGAGTTTGAAGCAAAATCGTAAATAAATCAGCGCGTTGTACACCCAACCTTGTGGAATATCGTGGATTGTCATGATTGCCGAGTACCCAGTTGGCCCTCACACCTGACGGCATGTGTTTCATCCAATCGTTGATATAGTTCACAATCTCGCCCGCAGTTGAATCATTTTTCAAATTTCTCATTAAATAGAAATTGAATGGCACCATAGAACCATTTCGCTGACCATCACCATAGTATAACATTAAATTATTTAAAGTTGTGTAGGCCTCTGTCAAGAGCACAATAGACTCGCCGCCTTTCTCCTTCTTATACTGTTCCACCAGTTCACGCCATTGATAAACCATTTCAATGGACTCCGGTTGATCTTGTGTGTAGGTGTGATTTAAATGACACCAATCATCGGGATCGGGACATTCGCTGACATTGTTAATAACAGGCTCATCGGGAAAATTACCATTTGCATCGGGACCTTTTTCAAACATAAATGGCAAGGCATCAATGCGAAATCCAGATATGCCTATATCCAACCAAAAACGCATCACCTCCTTCATCTTCGCAACCACCAAGGGGTTGCGGAAATTCAAATCAGCCTGCTTTATCGAGAACTGATGCAAATAGTATTGCTGTCGCTTTTCATTCCATTCCCATGCGCTATAACGAAATGCGCTCACCCAATTGCTCGGTGGTTGACGTCTACCATTGGCATCCACTGTGCCATTCGACCAGACGTAAAAGTCTTCATAGCCCGGTTCACGATTAACCGATTTCACAAACCACTCGCACTCATCACTTGTATGATTCGGCACAAAGTCGAGTATAATACGAATGCCTACTTGTTTGGCGCGTGCAATTAGCGCTTTAAAATCTTCCATTGTGCCATACTCGTTATGTATTGCGTAGAAATCAGAGATGTCGTAGCCAAAGTCGACCATGGGCGATTTGAAAATCGGCGAAAGCCAAGCGGCAGTGAAACCGATATCCTTGAGATATTGCAATTTCGGGGTGATACCTAGAAGAGATATAATTATAAATGTGTAGTTGAAACAGTGAAAAATAATAAAATAATTATAAGTAAACCCAAAGAAAGTTTATACTAAAGTGCTGGGACCATAGCTTACGCTAAAACTGTATAAGATCTCACTATAATATAAGAAAGTTCCCAAATAATTTGATGTTCTCTTCTATATCACTTCCAAAATAGAGCTCCATCAAGATTGGCTCGTTACAACCGCTGAAACGATTTTCGGCGGAACTCTTCCACCATTTAGTGGTATGGATGGCTGGTTTGGATTTTTATGAGGAAGGTTCGTTGATCTTTTGTAAGATCTGCACCTATTTGTTCTTTCCCCAATAGTAGCGAACCAATGATCGGTTTTTGCAGTTTTCTGCGATTTCATTGTGACATAAAAAAAATATTCAGAATAAAGACCTCATCTGGGTTAGTGCCCGATATAGCCTCGCCAAACTTCAAAAGATGGATCTGATAAAAAGAACTATGAAATGCAAAACTCCACTCAGCTGAACAGAAGTTCAATGTTTACTAAATGTTTACAGTTCACGCGGGCTTAGTGTATTGTATCATGCTCGGTGAAGAAAGTGTATCGTGCACTTCTTCCATTTATGGTCAGTTGGTGGACCTAGCAGGCAGCTATTCGGAATATGGCACCAAACGTATGCGCCTTTGTGATACTTAGAGTGGAGATCGGGGAAAATACCACAGCTGCCTCTGCCAGTTTTAGCGCTGACCGTAAACTATCGATTTAGCGCCCTTCCGCAGCAATTGGGCATCGATTACTCCACTAGGTGAAAGACTTTGAGTATGAAACCTTTTTAAAATAAAGCAGGTGCAAGTGAAGAGGTGCGTAAAGTTGGATGAAGATCCATTTCTTTATCGAAAAAAATGTGTTCAGCGACTAAGCTCATTACTGTGTTTGGAGTGAAGACCAACCAAAAGCATTGCAAGTATCTCCAATATATCTCAATAAAGCCACTTCTTGTTGTGGTTTTGGTTACTGGAAATGTACTAACTGGTCTTCACAAAATAATGGCTGAGGGTCAGTTTCCATGGGCAGTTTATTTTACATTTGAGGCCGGTCAAATGGCAACATCTATCGTGTGATTCAACATGTGTTTTTTCTTAGGCTCGTCTCTACAGCGACAAATTCACAGCAATTGACGTATAAGAAGCCAATATTCATGCATTTATTCTTGACGTACCGGACACACACTTGCGGCCAACATTTCGATAATGATTGTCTTTTGCCCTATGGAAGACCAGGGTTCGAGTCCTGTCCACCAACATCGTCCGTCGACAGGGAATGCCAAGCCCTCTGATTGCATTACTGATATTAAATAAAAGCTCCTCTTCTTTATTTCTCAGAAAAGCTGTCAAAAATCACCTTATGGTACGTTCTGAAGACCAGCGTCAGCATTAGCACATTTCGATAAAATTGAGGGAAAAACTAAAGCTTTAAAGAGCTTTTATGATCGTCTGCAAGTGCATTATCATATAGTCTATGGGAACTAGTTCGAAAATTTTACCTCACCCTAGGAATTCCTTTCCTTACTATGCTTTTAGATCAGACTGATCCAAAATATTTATGTCAATCTCAAAAAAAAAGAGTTGTGTATGTTTTAGCATGGGGTTTTTGAGAAATCCTTGTTGAATGTAATTTTAGTTGGTATCGGCTGTGACCTGTATAACTACAAAAGGCCATTTTTTGTTGTAAAGGTTTCTTAAACTACAAAATTTAATTGAGGGATAAAGCCACTCTAGAGATTGAAAACTAGACTAATTTTTAAAAATTTATTCCATAGGAATATTATTTCTATTTAACCATTTCATTGAACATATATTGAAGTATAAAAAATATTATTTAATTATTATTTGTTACAAAGTGGCGGTAATAAAGTATATTATTTAATCCATGTTTTTTTGAAAGACGTCCACGGGAGGACCGATGAAATCTTGAACAGAAAAGCAAAAAGTTTTACGATCTGCAAACTATGGTCTTTGGAAATACGTACGAATTTATTTTTTAACTAATTTTTGTGAAAGCGGCACAATTTTTTAAAAAAAGATCAATTGTTGACGAAAAAATATGCACTAAATTATTAAAAAAAAAATTTACATTTAATCGAAAAACGGCTGCGTACTTCCAAAAAGAATGTTCGTGAACTACCATCAAAATTTCAGATAAATCGATGCAATAGGGTCCGAAAAATGTGATTTTGAGAAAAACTGGCTTGAAGTTTTCTTTGTACTCAGAATCAATACCCTTGAAAGTTTCATAAGGAAAGTTTTGCTTCATTGCAATTTCAATGCCTGTTATTAAACTTTTTTCAAATAAATTTCACCAAAATTAATATAACTTCAACATCAATTGACTTTACATTTCATTCACAATCTTACCATTTAAGTCGCCAATACCATCGCCGTTACTATCACGAAATGAACGCGGATATATTTGGTAATAATTAGCATTTTCCCACCATTCCTTGGTGAGCACCACATTTGAACGGTAGCCCAATAGGGTAATCACAGCAAGAAAAACACGATAAATACGCATAATTAAATGCCAAACCATACACTTTTTATAATACGAAAAAAAAAATTCAAATAATGTGATATTATTTCAATTAGGGCTTGTTTAGAATAGTGGAACAGAACAACCTTTTTAGTAAATACCGAATTCGAACTAAACTAGAAATTCACGTATTCGCGTATATTTATATGTGGCGCTACCGTATTAAGTACACTCAGAAAAATGAAATCACTATATTTTAGTGGGTAAAAAAATAAAAATAAAAAGTTGTCTAAAAAACCAAATCTATTTGTAATAATTACAGCTTTCACTTGTCATACTTACTCTCATATATCACTCTGATTAGTTACATAAAAATTGTTATTTTAATAACTTAATTTGATGATCCAATAATGGATTTTTTAGGCTAACGCGTTGTTGACTTTATTAATAGCTTTTATTGTTATTACCTGACACTTTCTTTATTTATAACGCAAAAAGTGCATTCGATAATTACAATAATTTAATAAACCGTACCCAAGCACTCTTCAGGTAAGGGCTTAAAAGCTTATTACTTTGTTGTGCTCATGAAGGTTTGAGCCTTCAAAAAGTTAAGTGAGGCATTTAAGCTTCAAATTGAGTCACTGCATTGGATGTGCACACATATTTAATTAAATTTTAACATTTAGTATTTGAGACAAAATGCTCATCTTATTACCCTTGTCTAAGTGCAATCTAAACATTTGCAACTTTAAGTAAAATATTTTTGCATTTTGAAAAGAATGAGGATAATTCTACTATTCAATCTGTTTTTATCACAAATGTTGAACCAATGTTTCACTTCATCAGTCATATATTTAGCATATTTCATTTGGGACTTTTGTTATAATTCCTCTTCATAGAGCTGCCGTAACAAATTCGCAACAACTCAATTAGCTAATTGTTTGCTTGTGTGAACAAATCTTTATAAATGAAAACTCACCTTCCTTTTATACAAAACGTAAAGAATTTTTCACTTTGTACACTTAAGTGGCTCAACCATTGTGATAGGAAAAAAGGTGATTTTTGGAAATTTGTTTCAAGAAAACTTTTCCATTGGATGTTTTACAGCACCAAGGGTATATTGGTCTATAAGTAAGGTATTTTTATATCTTCCATACTCGACGAGATATGCGCTATCCCGCAAGTTTAATTTTGCTACAATCCTATCTGCCTTCAAATGAAATAAAAAACAGACAGAAAAAAACGCGTTTGAATAAAAAATTTTTCGTGTGCCTGTTTCCATGTTCTTTTGCGTTGAACATTGTTGTACAGGACCCATTTTTCATCACCAGTCACGAGCCGATCCAAAAAAGGTTCGTTTTTGATCCGTCGAAGCAAAGAAATTGCTGTTGACATACGGTCCACTTTGTTCTTTTCACTCAACTGATGTGGCACCCATGTATCGAGCTTCAAAGTGTACCCAACCTTTTTTAAACGACGAAACGCAGTTGATTTGTTGACGTTCAATTCACTGGCAACCTCTTCCGCCGAAATACGTAAGTTATTCGCAACTAAAGTCCTTAGAACATCGTCATCAAGCTCAGAAGGCCGTCCACTGCGAGGTTGATCTTCGAGGTTAAAATCTCCAGAACGAAATTTCGCGAACCATTTCTTTACTGTGCGGAGTGCTGGAGCACGGTCCAAATAAACTTCGCGAATATCTTTAGTTGCAGCGCCCACTGTTTTTCCTTTGCGGAATTCGTATAACATAATATGACGCATATGATCTTTTTCCTTGTTCATTTTCCATGCGTTTTTTCACTAAGCAACTCAAATCAAAATGAAGTTATTTTATGCTTGATTTACAGTTCGGACTGTCACCTTTCCAACGATATATAATATGTATATATTTCTTTCACGAGCGCCACTCTCAAACGATTCGTACGGCATCCAGCGGAATCGGGCACGAACTTATGCACTCATCCAATATTACAGCTACCATCTGGGATCGAGTAATGTTTTTTCGAGGGTGTTAGCTATCGAGAAGTATCGAAAAAATATCGACTTTATGAAAGTGTCATACTGGTTGACCCCTTTTATACTTTTATCTCACACCTTTTTCTGAAAACTTAAATTTATGTTTATTATTTTTTTCTTAAAAATAATCTTAATAAAGAGTAAAAACCTCTGGGCAAAGTTACGGACCCTTTCAAAATTACTAAAGAAATATTTAGAGAGAATAATTGTGTGTAAAGGTCGCTGAAAGACTTTAACTGCGAGACTTTATTTCCAAACAATAAAAAAAACTAAATAAATTGATTAAATCAAGGTAGTCTAAAGAACTTAATTATGGTCCAATTTAGTTCTTTTTCTCACTTTTTTAATTTTTCAAATGTTATTCCATTCAATCCAACGCAAAAGTCTCTATATACATAAATCTGAAAGAACCGTGCATTTATAGAATTAATTTCAGAATTTCTATACCTAAATTACATTCAAACTTGTTGAGGTAAATTTACTTAAATATGTTTGGTGTTCACACACAAGCGATTGAGCTCAGACATTTAGTGTTTGTTAACTGATTTGTCCGTGAATTTTTTTATATAAAATTTAATTAAAAAAAACCTTTTTTAGTTGATTATTCATTAATTGTAAACTATTTCTTCTTAGTTAAATTAAAATAATGAATTAATAATTCAAAGCACAGAAAGCTCCGCAAACCTTATCTTCCCATAAATCCAGTAATGCCTATCTCTTCCTCTGAGTAATCCTTCCTATTTGATAATATTTTTAAAATCATAATTTTAATTGACATTTTAATTAATTTTATTATTTTCGGCAGAGTTCCTTACGACTTGATGTTTTTCCCACAAATGGACAATAGATTTTTATGAGGACCTTTTATTTATTGTCGGATATACACTAGACAGCCTTGGAATTTACTGTTGAGAGGCGATCGTAATTAGAAAAATTTATTTATTTTGAATATTTGGTCACACCAGAACGCGAACCCTGGCCATCCGAATGTTAATGCGCAATGCTTTTCACTCGGCTATTGCGACCGCGTTTTTATTGAGCAAGTTATTAATAGCTAGCTAATTGTTTGATTTTTTACCAAGCAATAAATATATTTAAAAAAGTATTATAATTGCTGAAATGAAATGGTTAGCTAATTAAGCGCTTGTGTGAACAGCGATGAAATCACTTTTACTTTTCATTCAATAAGTATCTTAGCTGCAATTTTTTCTTTTTAAATTGGAGATATATTCTACATCTGTTCTAACCAAAAAGGAAGAATTAATGGTCAGAAGAACTAGCTGGGGCCTATTAATTACCAAACTATGTCCAACACTTTAATTGCCCATCGATTGAAATACCGCAAACTGGATGTTAGACATTTGTGCTTTAAAAAACAAAAAAAAAAAGAAACCTGTCAACACTACTAATGATTGTCAGTTTTATTAATAACACCCTTGTTAGCAACAATAAATATGCCTATTATAAACATAGAAAAAAGCCCACCATTAACTCAATTATTAGTTTTCGAGTTTGGTGCAATTTCCGCTCGGTGTAAACAGTTGTGATTTTCCATTTAAAAACTCCACTTAATGTTTTTCTCTCTAAAAATTAACGATAGTTCGCTGCACAAATATTCAATATTAACTAGCACAAAGTTATCTGCTTAAGTAAATAATTACCTACAAATGATATAAAATAAATGCACATACAAAAATAGATCAATATCAACTGTGTGCGTGTGTGTGTGTGTGTTTTTTTTTTGTTGTTGCTATTTCTCTTATGCATCTATTTTATTTCCGTTTAATTAACGTGCGAAAATTTGAACTCACAAACGTGTTGATTAATCGTAATTTTCATTATTTGTTTAGCAATTACACCATTTAATTGGACATGTGAGAGCGCCCATTTACCAATACATACAAACAAACATACAAGTGTATAAAGCAAAAAAGAAAACTTCTTATTATGCCTATATGTAAATATGTATGTATGTATGTACGTGTAAATAAAAATGTAAAAAATTTAAATAAATAGATATACCTATATACACTAGTATATGTACATATGTATATAATAGTTAACGTGCCGTGCGACAACTACATTTATTTTCCAGTATAAAGAGCAAATGATGTGTTGATCATATTTAGTAATCAGTGGATTGATAAGCATCTCCTCCTGATGCCGTCATTTTATGACGTCTCATTTGGGTTTTGCAGTAGCGGCACGTAAAAATTTCATACTATCATATAGGTATGTACATATCTAAGTACATAAATATGCCATACTATTAAGTTTTTGTAACTTTTTTTTGCACTTGAATGAAGTGCAAAATTCTATGCAATAATTTGAAGTTGATTGGGAAAAAATTCGTAACAAAATGTACAATATGTTTTATATATACATACATACATATGTACGTAAAAGCAATTAAATACTGATAGTAATAAACAAATATATTATAAAATTGAAAATTGAAAATTCCAGAAAAGTTCAGAATTAAAAAAAAAATTAGAAAAACCAGTCACTTAAATATATAAAATAAAATATTTATTATTTGTCATGGGGTGTAGTCAAGTTTCTGGGTACGCAGTTACAGTTGAGTATAGTCAATTCCTACTCTTGCGTCCACGTCGCGCACCCTGGAAACGTGAGCAACCCTTGTGCAAAATGCTATAGAGCATTGAGTCATGGCTAAAATTAAAGAAGCTTCAGTGGAGCAACTCTGACTTATTCAGTTTAAGGGTCCTCTGCAATCTAATTACAGCGTCTGTGCGGCTGCGAGCGGGTGTCAGTCTTAAAGCAAACCGCTCGTTATATACCGGAGTGTTTGTTGAAGTTTGCAGGTTTTACTAGTAGATGTCGCTAGCAATATGTATAAATTTCTATGATTTGGCATGTATGTAATTTTTTTCTATTGACATTAACCTACAAAAATACGCAAGTCACATTCCGCCAAAATAATAGCGTCATATTTGTTTACCTCAGTGAATATGTCGAGTTTCGTTCCAAGTAAATCGCATTTGCGGCATTCGTTGCTTTTCTTATTTCATCAAAAGAAAAAAGCAGCTGAAGCTGGTAGAAACTTATGGTGATAATGCTCCAGTGATTAGAACATGTGAGACATGGTTTCGTCAATTTAAAAGTGGAGATTTCGATTTGACAGACAATGAACATCCTGGTGCAGCGAAAAAGTTCGAAGACGCAACAAAAATTGGCAGAAACACTACATGTGACTCGAGGAGCGATTTGCCAACGTTTAAAAGCCATGGGAAGGATCCAGAAGTATGGAAAATGGGTGCCACACCAGCTGAACGATAGACAAATGGAAAATCGAAAAACCGTTTGTAAAATGCTGCTTCAACGATTCGAAAGGAAATCTTTTCTGCATCGAATTGTCACGGGGGATTTATTTTGAGAACCCGAAGCGAAAAAAATCATGGCTTTCCCCTGGTGAAGCTGGCCCATCGACTGCAAGGCCAAATTGCTTTGGCCGTAAGACAATGCTCTGTGTTTGGTGGGACCAGTGTGGTGTGAACAGTGTGGTGTGAACAAATGATCAATTTGAATCATGCGTTGATCGAAAAACGGTCGGAATGGGCCCGAAGACATGGCAAAGTTATCTTGCAACATGACAACGCGCCGTCTCATACCGCTAAACTGGTGAAAGACACATTAAAAACACTTAATTGGGAAATATTATTGCACCCGCCGTACTCTCCAGACCTCGCCCCGTCCGACTATCACCTTTTCGCATCGATGGGACACTCCCTTGCAGAGCAGTGTTTCGTTAATTATGAAGAAGTCGAAGAATGGCTCGTCGAATGGTTTGCCTCGAAAGAGAAAAAGTTTTTTTGGAATGGTATCCATAATTTGCCTGAGAGATGGGCGAAATGTGTAGAAACCAATGGTCAATACTTTGAATAAAAAAATTTTGAGATTCCTCTGAAAATTAAGTGTTTTATTTATCGAAAAAACCGGTAAATTTCAACTATCACACCTGGTAAATGTGTAAAAAATAAAACTTACTTTCCTTCTGATGACGACCCCCGCAAATGTTTTAAGAATCATTATTTTGAGGGCACCTGGAATGTCTGCTCCCTTAATTGGGAAGGTGTCGCTGGCCACCAGGTTGTTGTCCTCGTAAGAATAGAGGCTGATATCACCGCCATCCAAGAAATGAGATAAAGGAGTGCAAATTTGGTGTCGGATTAGTGGTGAGAGATACTCCGTTGCCGAGTACTGGCATTCACCCCGGTAAATGAACTCTCGCTACAATCTCCATCAAATTTTTTAACATATTGATTTACACCCACGCTTCGACAGAAGAGAAGGACGATGACACCACAGATGTATTTGATGAGCGCCTAGGGCGTACACATGAGCGTAGCAAAAAAAGTATATTTAGTACAACTGTCGGAAAATTCAGCTTTCACATCGAAACATCCCCTAATGGGTTGAGGCTGATCGACTTCGCCGGGGCCCGAAATATGGTTGTCTGTAGTACTAGGTTCCAGCACAAGAAAATACATCGAACTACTTGGTTTTCCCCTGGTAAAACCTCGAAAACCAGATCGATCTTGTTTTGATAGACGGACGACATGTATACAGTGTTCTTGATGATACCCAAATACCTTTATGTATCGATACACGCCCATCAACAAGTACACGGAAGATCCGAAGTCGAGAAGCTGCAATCACAACAGACTGCCGAACGGTTTTCTACTCGACTTGCATTCCTGCTCTCTGTGAGCGCTCATCTGCAACTCGGTATACGGAAACTATACGACGGCATTTCAAACTCCCTACGTACAGCTGTAAATTAAACTATTTGATTTCAGAAAGGTTGATGAGACCTGGTGATGAGGAAGCAAGACGCATGTGCAGACAAAAAAAAGAAAGCGGACGAAATGCGTGAGTACGAGGAGCTTGAGAAGCTGGTCGACAAAGGTAAAGCTAGAAAATTATATGAGAGGATAAGGCAACTTACAGAAGGTCTCAAGACCAAAGCAGACCCTTGTAGAGATGATCTGGACACAAAGGGATGATCTAGTAACTGATGTCCAGAGTATACTTGGTGTATGGAGGGAACACTTATTCAGCCTGTTGAATGGCTGTGAAAGTGCAACACCAGGAGATGGCGAGTGAGATTCTTAACCAGTGTAAAGAAGGAAAAAAATATTTACGTTGATTATTTAAATTTTGGTACGGCCAAATCTTTTTAATATAGAGATAAAAACACGGTAACACTGTAACCAAGTGATCTCTGCTATTATATGTATCTAAGAAATGCATTTCGTTATTTGGAGATATACATGTATGTTCATATGGCTTATGAATATGGTCATGTAGTGCAGTTATAGATGCCTATATTAATCACAAAAGAGCTAAGGTCCCATTTGTATGTAGATATGTTTTTCATGTGTGAGTCGGATTTAATATAATAGAAAAGCAGCCTCTTTTCACTCATCGCTCGGCAAGCTTATCCTCTCCATTGAGCGAATACATTTCGTGTGATCTTTCCCGATCCCATTTTGGCCGATTTTGTCTAGATGTTCTTCACATCACATATACATTTTTACATAAAATAATGAAATGTAATGCTTTACACCTGGCAAAAAACTTTCGAAATCTTTACCAACCTCTTTTTATTGGAGATTATTAATGCTATTGGCTGGTAGAGACTTACTCCTTTCCTTTCTTTCAGTAGTTCCTTTTCTACAATTCAGGAAGGTATCGACCAAGAAGCAATTGAAGAAATATTAAAAATACATATATAATTCCAAATCTCGAAATATTGGATGAGTGCATAAGTTCGTGCCCGATTCCGCTGGATGCCGTACGAATCGTTTGAGAGTGGCGCTCGTGAAAGAAATATATACATATTATATATCGTTGGAAAGGTGACAGTCCGAACTGTAAATCAAGCATAAAATAACTTCATTTTGATTTGAGTTGCTTAGTGAAAAGACGCATGGAAGATGAACAATGAAAAAGATCATATGCGTCATATTATGTTATACGAATTCCGCAAAGGAAAAACAGTGGGCGCTGCAACTAAAGATATTCGTGAAGTTTATTTGGACCGTGCTCCAACACTCCGCACAGTAAAGAAATGGTTCGCGAAATTTCGTTCTGGAGATTTTAACCTCGAAGATCAACCTCGCAGTGGACGGCCTTCTGAGCTTGATGACGATGTTCTAAGGACTTTAGTTGCGAATAACTCACGTATTTCGACGGAAGAGGTTGCCAGTGAATTGAACGTCAACAAATCAACTGCGTTTCGTCGTTTAAAAAAGGTTGGGTACACTTTGAAGCTCGATACATGGGTGCCACATCAGTTGAGTGAAAAGAACAAAGTGGACCGTATGTCAACAGCAATTTCTTTGCTTCGACGGATCAAAAACAAACCTTTTTTGGATCGGCTCGTGACTGGTGATGAAAAATGGGTCCTGTACAACAATTTTCAACGCGAAAGAACATGGAAACAGGCACACGAAGGGGCGGAACCGATGTCGAAAGGTGGATTGCATCCGATGAAGGTACTGCTGTGCATTTGGTGGGATATCCGAGGCGTGATTTATTTTGAGCTCTTGCCAGCTGGAGAAACGATCACTGCCAACAAGTATTGTCAGCAATTGGTCGAATTGAAGAAAGCAATTGATGAAAAACGTCCGATTTTGGCCAATCGCAAAGGAGTTCTTTTCCATCATGACAACGCCAGGCCACATGTTGCAAAACCGACCCTGGCCAAACTGAAGGAGATGAATTGGGAAATCATGCCGCATCCCCCATATTCACCCGACATTGCACCTTCTGATTATCATTTGTTTCGATCGCTGCAGAACAATTTGAATGGAAAAAAATTTAAAAATGTGGAAGACGTCAAAAACCACCTTGACACCTTTTTCAACGAGAAACCGCGCGATTTCTATGAATCAGGCATCCGTAAATTGGTTGAACGTTGGGAGTGGATTGCCGAACATGATGGCGAATACATAATTGATTAATAAAAGCGCTTTCTTCAAAAAATTTCAATTTTAGTTTGCACTTGAAATCGGGCACGAACTTATGCACTCATCCAATAATTTTGATATATTTATGGCATAGATTTTCTTACATGCGAACAGCAATAAGAAATTACAATTTCAAACTTTCCAGTTTTTCATTCAAAAATATCGTCAAGAAACTAATAAAAATCGTAATCGTAAATTTCACTTTTATCACATTACTGTCAACAAGAAATTTATGATTAACTGCTTTTCAACACATACGCGTACTCCACATACCATGTAGGAAAAGTTAGTAGTTTATCAATAAACAATTTCTTAACATCTTTATAGCAACTATTGTAGTTAATTTATGTTCCACTATTCTCCAGCTCTACTACTATGAAGAAATATCAGACTGCAGGAATAAAACCAAATGTAACTTACACCGAGCTGAAGATTTATTTGCTTTTGTTAAACATCAATTAAAATATGCATATGTTTTTCAAAGTTTTTTCTTCACCACAGGGTACGTTTGCACATTTTGTAATGATTGTACTTGTCTGTCGCCAATAATACAATGCATTTGCTACATATTTACGAAGCATGCAAACCAATATTTTCTGCAGAATTAAAAGCAATAATTTCAAAAGTAAAAATGCAGACAATGGAAAGTAATGTTTTCAAAAAGAAAGATTGAGAGATTTAAGAGCAATAGTAAGTAGAACTTAAAATATAAAAGAGCATAGAAAACGCAAAACCAGAAGACATGAAATGGTGTTAAAAATAAAACCAAAAAGAAATAAATCCAAATTCATCATTTAATATTATCTTATTATTTTATTTTATTTTATTTTATTTTATTTTATTTTATTTTATTTTATTTTATTTTATTTTATTTTATTTTATTTTATTTTATTTTATTTTATTTTATTTTATTTTATTTTATTTTATTTTATTTTATTTTATTTTATTTTATTTTATTTATTTTATTTTATTTTATTTTATTTTATTTTATTTTATTTTATTTTATTTTATTTTATTTTATTTATTTTATTTTATTTTATTTTATTTTATTTTATTTTATTTTATTTTATTTTATTTTATTTTATTTTATTTTATTTTATTTTATTGTATTTTATTGTATTTTATTGTATTTTATTGTATTTTATTGTATTTTATTGTATTTTATTTTATTTTATTTTATTTTATTTTATTTTATTTTATTTTATTTTATTTTATTTTATTTTATGTTATTTTATTTTATTTTATTTAATTTTATTTTATTTTATTTTATTTTATTTCCTTTTAATTTATTTTATTTTATTTTATTTTATTTTATTTTATTTTATTTTATTTTATTTTATTTTATTTTATTTTATTTTATTTTATTTTATTTTATTTTATTTTATTTTATTTTATTTTATTTTATTTTATTTTAATTTATTTATTTTATTTTATTTATTTTATTTTATTTTATTTTATTTTATTTTATTTTATTTTATTTTATTTTATTTTATTTCCTTTTAATTTATTTTATAATTTAGGCGAATTTGTTTAAATTAAAATAATTCAGGCTATATATTTAATTACATTTATTCAATTTTAGATAACTGTGTTTATATCAATTTAATATAATGTTGCTTAATATGTTTTAATTTAAATTGATTTAAGGGGGGACATCTGAGTAACTCAAAAAAAATAAGCGTATTTTCTGGAATTTTTTTTGACCAAACGAAAGAGCCAATCGAAATTTTGTAAAGTAGGTTTTATAATATGCGATCCGATGTACAAAATATGATTTTTTTAAAGAAATCGAAAACAAAATGGCGGCTGTGCAGCATTTCTTCGTAGGCCCTATTTTTGGGAAGGGGGTCCATGGCCGGAAAGCTAACGTCCTTAATTTTTGATCTGGAACAAAAAATAAAGTTTTGTTAATTTCTATACATCAACAGCTATCGACACACGTAGGATTTTTTCGATATATTGATTTTTCGCAAAATGGTGCGTGATCGAAAAAAAAGTTCAAATTCAAAGTCCAAAAATTGTTTATAAAAAAAAAAGTAAGCAATATAAAAAAAAATTATACGTGTGTCGATAGAGGAAGGAATTTTGAATATACTGTCAAAATTTCAGATCGATCGGTTAAGATTTGCTCGAGTTATGTTTCCGGCCGTCTAAAAAAAAGTGGTTTCGAGAAAAACGCGTTTAAAGTTATTATATATATATAGAATATGCCTATGAGGCATTGCCGCAGAATGGAAAATTTGGACATTTAGACACTTTTGCCGGATTCTATCTTGTGGTATATTATTTTTAAGATCCTAAAGCATCTTTTAAACGAAAAAAAAATTTTTTGATTTTTTCAAAATTTTACTCAGATGTCCCCCCTTAAATTAATACACGAATAATTTTATTTAATATAAAGTTTTCAACCAGATAGTTAGACGGGAGTGCAAATTTATTGTGCGCTCCGCCCACCTCCATAATTTTGACATAACTGTCTTGTATGCCAGAAGTTGCCATCATAATTTCTTTACATTTCAGCCTTTCTGTTGTGTTATTTTCTCTCTACTTCATTCAATGCCTTTGGCGTTACTCCAAAATACATTTAATTTTTAAACCACACACACTCAAATATACACATTTATACATAAATACTGACAAAAAATGCTCGCAAATAGCAAGGAACAAAACACAGTGATTTTTAATTTCACTATCATTTCATTATTTGCAGTTTCCACCCGCCTGCCCTACACATCCGCATAGGGAACTCTGCTAATGTCCTTACGGCTGCTGCAAATGAATTTGAACTTATATAATAAGCGTAGAAAATACTAAGTAAGTGCGGTCAGTCAGTCCACGTTTGCATGTGTATGTGTGAGTTATAATGCTGTGACGCCCGAAGAACTAAAACGACAATGGCCGCAAAAGCGTAGGCAACAACAATGTTATAATGCAAATGGTATTGCACTAAACACTCAAAAAAGAAATAGCAAAATAAAGTCTTATATATACATACAAGTGCAATACGAGTACATAGAAAAGCATACACATAAATACTGCGAAGTACTGCAATGCAACTAATATGAGTACAATATGCGCCAGACAATCACATACTTATATACATACGTACACGCCAACTTATCTGCGAACATGCCCAACTAACATTTGGTATTCACTACTTTGCACTAATTTTCCCCAACATTTTTGCATACTCGAACAACCAGGCAAGCGACTTGTACGAGTACATTGTTGTATTGTGTGCGTGTCTCCAATGCTGTATTTGTGTGTGTGTGTGTGTATATATGTATGCGTTTAGTAGTGAAAGCGCAAAAGTAATGACTGCCAAAACATTTCCGTTTGTGCGGTGGACATTTAAAAGGGAAGTAAATGTTGTGGTCCTTTTGCTCCTGTTCGGCCACTACCGGCACCGTTTTTTCCGTTGGTCCTGACAGCCGTTAGTGCTCCACATGCCACCGCCTGCCACCACAACTATCTCCGCCTATCTGCCTTCGTTCTTGGCAACACAAAATTGCGAATGAGATAATTTTCATAATTTTCTATTACAACACCGGGCATAAGCACAATTTTACTCGCACAAATGCAAACTGAGTATGTACGCCAAAGTGTAGCTCGCAATTGGGTTAAAGTGGCGTGGTGTGGTCTATAGGAAAGCGAAACGGAAAAATATTCTAAAAGTGGACTGTTTAAAAATATCTGATATTTGTGGATGCAGGCCCAAGACAAGCGAATAATTTAAAAGGACAATGGTTTTAAGGCAGTTGTCTGCTTTAGAGGCTTCAAAAATGCATTTTTTCTTAAATCTATTCCAAAACTATCCAAGAATATGTCTTCAAAATATCAGTGACCAACTCGACAGATTTTAGAAGCTATAGTAGTTTTAGTGGTCGAGCGGGTTCGAATGCTCGGGTAGGACTTTAAAGCGGTGCCGGTGATTAGACCTGACTTTTTTTGAAAATAAGGCCTGAGCAACAGTTACAGTAAATGGTTTACGCTTTCGAGAGATGATTAATGATATTTATGGCGGGAATTGAATGGTACTGATTTGGACCACATTTACTTTCGACAAGACGGCGCTCCACACAAGCAACGAAACAATTTATGTTTTAAGGGAAACATTTCTTTGAATATCAAAAAAACCTGCTTCGTGAGGCAGGTTAACTGTGGAAAGAAGCTCTTCTTTCTCTTGCGAGATCATCTGCAGTGCAACTGACGGGGATGTCACTGTGTCCGTGTATCTAGATCACGGACCTCTTGCATTTAGTCCAGAGTTTGTTCAGATTGCTTCTACATTTTATAGCCACTTTTGATCTAGTACTGTTACATTGTAGATATCTGTTGGCAGCTGGACTGTCGGAATATATTGTAGCAGATTGTCCTGCTCTCCTAGATTTAAGCAACCACTCGGCAGCTTCCACGATTGCAAAGAGTGCTTCTGTTACGAGGATGGCCTAGAAAGAGTTCATTGGTCAGTTTGCTCCTGAAAGAAATTTTCTCGATTGCCGTCCATCGTAGAGTAGGATTGGTCTAACTACCGCTTGACATCCCACGCCTTCAAATTAGATCTCATCTAGGATAATAAATGCAAGGAATATGCGTAGGCAATATATCTCGCAATATGTGGACGCACGGTGTTCGGCAGGCAAATATTGACAATGAATCATACAGAAACGCTGATGGATCTTCGATTGGCAATGAACAAATGATCAGTTTGTCTACTTTGCGACTGAGATGTTTGTGGTTTATTAATCTGATTTGTTGGTTTGCCCTTAGAAACCCTAAATCGGTGTCCCTGTCATTGGCTGTGTCCTATAAGTCAGTAGTGTAACTTTTTTAATACAATGTAGAGAAGAGAAAATTTTGGAATGCGAACTAACCTGTATAAAGCAAATTTAACGCAAAGTCCAAGCTATGTGCGAACTATCTGCGCTCGGTTATGGATTCGAATTCTGTCCAGGCAAACATCCAAAGTTAAAAAAAATTAATTTTAAATTCTTCTTCTTTGGCGTAGACACCGCTCACCGATTATACCCGAATTAACAATAGCACACCATTCGTTCCTGCTGTTCTCTGTTTGACTCTGTCGGATATACCAAGGGAAATCATGTCGTTCTGCACCTGTTCCGTCCAAGGGAGTAGTCTGCTTCCACCGACCGAAGCCTTGCCCTTGTCTCTTGATTCACTTAAATATCTCTGTCTACGGTATTCGTTCTTGCTAATGGGCAACGCACCAAAAATCTTTCTTACGAAGACACCCAAAGGCAGCTCATCGGATGTCGGCATTGTAAGTGCACCATATTGCGGAACGGGTTTGATGACGGATTTGCAGAGTTCGGTTTGGGTTTCTAAGTAGAACCAGTTGGCAAAGGTGATTCAGCGTTGGATTTTAAACTATTATATTTAAATTTGATGGCTCCACTGGAGGGAATGTCAATCCCTTTGAGCGTATTTTTGAATAGAACAAATTGTAGGTCCATCCATTTGTGAAAGAACTTTAAGACACGCATTACAAATTGGATCAGGATATTTGCCGAAAATCGCTTCAATAAAATTTCACGGTTTGAAGGATTTTTGACCCAGAACCTCACATCTGAAAAGATCGGTTGTATGAAGAAGATACGACTTTTTGAGATAAACTCTGAATATTATCGAAGAAATTTGGCTGGAAAATCATCTCCTGTCTACACCATCGTCCTGCTTTAATCCAATTGGATGGTTTGGATTCTTAATGAGTTATTAAACTTGTTAATATATATATATATATATATAATTGGCGATTTGTAACCGCTGAAGCGTTTTTTGGCCGAGCTCCTCCTCCAATTTGTGGTATGTGTCTAGATGTTTTTCCAACAAATGAACGGACATACAATTTATACTGAGTCGCCTTCGAACGGCTGATGGTTTTTATGAGGAGCCATTTTTTCATGTCAGAAATACACTCGGAGGGGTTGACATTCCCTGCCCCTTGTTAATATTCTATGATAATTTTATATAACAGCTTATTACAGAAAAAATTGAGATTGGTTTGGATTTTATAACCTATATTCTAAATTTTAAAATCAAAATAGTTATATCTTTAGACGTATTTTTACGACTTTGCCTTATAAATTCGTTTATTTTTTTTAATAAATTATGCATAACAAAAAATTAAAAAAAATTTGGTACAAAAATTAATTGAATTTGGGAAGAATCGAATTTTCGTTTAGGCTTATGCATTCCATTTTTCCTACTGGTCAAGTTAGAAAAATTTTCATTCATTGTAGCAACTTAATAAAACTGGCGTGTTGTTGTTGGTAATAAGTCGGTATGTTGCTAAGCACAATTGCCACAGTTGCAGTTGTAGCTTAAATGCGGTGTTATGGCACATACACACACATACTGTTATTATACACTCTGTACTACAATATAAAAATATAATGTACAAATTTACTCATACATACATACATGTATTAAATAGATATGAAGTACATGTAAACATACTTTCCGCAGTAACTGTTCGAGGATAGTAAAAATTTATTTGCAATGACTGTCATCAGCTCCACGATTTCATAACGTCCTTTTCATTGGAGTTGAATGCAAATTGTGGTTGGCGACGTTGTTGTCGACAATATGTTGAAACAATAAAGTTAAAATGTTCTATGTTATGTTCGTAAAAATTAAGTGAATACAAGTTTTCGACAAATAATTGTTGGCGTGGGAAATGATTTTGGAAAAGTTTTCATTATTAAGTAAGTTTTTTAGCAGTTTGTTCATTAAGCTAAAGTACACATAATTGTTCAGCAGAAAAATTAAAAAACAGTATATTTATTATAATAATAAAATAAAACTAAAAATTTAATATTATACAATATTAATAATAACTACTTTTTCTTAACTTTTAAATTTTAGTTGGCTTGAACGAGCTAAATGCACCGAAACTTGAAACTAAGTAATTTTTAACGACTCAAAGTAAAAAGATAATGAAACGCTGGCAGCTACGTACAAGAATATTAGACGATCAATCTTTAACTACCCAATATTCTTCCAAACGGTGGAGGCTAGCGAGATGTAGGTTAAGAAATAGATCTCTCAAAATACTGACCTGCCCGTAGCGGAGAACCTCTTGACTTTCTTTGTACATTAATTACACGTTGAAATACTTCTTTTCCATATACTCCATAGAGCTGTTAATTTGGTAAAATGGACTCGAGCCTATTTTTCAGCCTCATTTAAAATCGTGGTACACATCGAGCATACTACTTCGTATATCCCAAATGATTACTTAATATTCACGATACAGCCATGACATTCAACTCTATTTATTAGCAATCATTTCTCGCGTCAATCGTAAGTCTTCATCAATTTTGGACTTCATCAGAGCCACAGTGTCGTCATCAGTGGAAGATTTTGGTCGACCTTCTCGGGGCTCGTCATCTATGGAAAAATGTACCATCTGGAATCTTCGGAACCACTTAGAAATAATCTTTAAAGATGGTGCAGTCGTTCCATATGCAATGTAAATTACGCCGAAACCCAAAGAGTATCACGTGGCGAATTTCTGTGATAGATTTTCGTCTGACCTATCATCAGCTCTCTTAAGTTTTCTCGTCTCCATTTTAGCCGATCGTTCTAAAATTTGAAAGGAAGACTAATAAAGAATTTGCAAAGGTTTTGGTAATTTTAGATTTAACAAAAACAAATTGAAAGTCTCCAACTGACTGAACTTTTGTTAATCTCCTCAACCCGTCACGAAAAAGGGATAACAAAGTTCCCGCTGAGAACTTCTAAATGAAATTTCCGGTTCTTTAGTTGAGAATATGCTACAGCGCAGGTGCTTGATGTACTCGAAAGTTTAAAGACTGACAGCACCGCTATCCAAGGGACACTTTTGCTCGGTGAAGAAGACTGAAGAGATCGCAGCTTTGTGGTATATACTGTAGCGATCATTAAATGCAGAGCAAGTTTATTGTTGTATATTTCGTAGGAGAAGGATTCCACCGACAAGTGTTATCATACATTTAAACGAGTTTTTCTAGCATGTCGCTGAATCGCTGTCTCGACCCGAAGGAAAAGGTTTAATTCAGCCAGGATGGGTAATGCATTTATCTATGGCCAAACGGTCGGAAAATTTAGCCGCCTTGACGAAACATATCCTAAAACTAATCAACTTCATCAAGATTCGAAATATTATTGCCTCTGGTACCATATTCCGAACAGAGACAATAGCTTTCTATGTATTGAAAATCTCATAACCAAATTCATTATGTTGTGAAAAACAGGAGGCGTGTCCAGGGTTCTAAATATGTAGACCATTTGAGGTATTAATATATTCTAGTATAATAATCTATTATATAATCGGGCCGGCAGGGAATGTCTATCCCTCCGAGTGTATTTCGGACATGAAATAAAGCTTCTCGTAAAAAAAAACCATCAGCCGTTCGGAGGCGGCTTAGTATAGACTGTAGGTCCCTCCATTTGTTGGAAAAACCTCATGACGCAAAACCACAAAATGGAGGAGGAGCTCGGTCGAAAATCGATTAAGCGGTTACAAAGCGCCAATTATATATTATATATATAATCGGGCTGTTGTCTTGTCGCACCAACCGCTGTGCAGTTAAGAATGCCAATCAACAAACACAAGGCAGGCTTAACATCGAAAAGTTTTCGGTCGGTCGATTTTATACGTAACAGCTCTGAACAACAGCTCGTTATAAGGCATTTCAGGCTTCCTAAATAAACGAGGTTGTCCAAATTTTTAAATGAATTTATCTGTCATAACAAGAAAAAGAATCTGTAAGGATTAAGCAATATCTTAAATTTAATCTTTTTGTCACTAATATATTATGTCAAATTTTATGACTACCAAATTTCCAATAAAAATTATTTATTCATATATGTATATTATATTGAAAATTTCAATTTGTGCAGGGTTTTCCAATAAGAAGTGTTATTTTAATATTCATAGAAAAATTTAATTTTTTGAAATAAATTAAAGCAAGATTATTTCTATGTAAAGAGAAAAATATGCCATTAATAATGGCATACAAAATGAGCCAAATGGTCACCACGGCTAGGCTTACAGAACCGTGTCCTTATTATGAAATATTCCGTCACATAAATTGGCTGCTGTATGCCCTCAATAGCGGAATTCCATCTTTGAGGTCTCGAATTGACATTGGAATATTGGCGTGGACTTTATCTTTCAAAGGAAGGACGTGGCAAGGTGTTAAATTACAAGATCTCGGTGGCCAGTCGTGATCATCTCTTCGAGAGATAACACGTTCCGGAAACTTTTCCTTTAAAAGAGCGTTGGTTTCGCTGCTTGTCTGGCACGTAGCACCATTTTGTTGATAGTAAACGTTGCTCAGATCATTATCATCCATAATTAACAATAAACCTTGGGTTTTCGAGCCCCAGATGCGACAGTTTTGCTTATTGATGTAACCGTCGATGTGGAAATGGGCCTCATTAGTCAAGTTGATTTGTTTACGGATCTTTTTAATGCATTTCGAGGAAACAATCAGCAATGACACGATGCTGTTGTTGGCATGCCGGCTTGAGTTCTTATGTTAACCGAACTACTTCAACACTTTGGGCTACAGCAGCAATATTCTTAGTTGTTCTTGAGCGACGTGTGCGTGTTTTATCCTTCACATCACTAACTTATCCCTATAGCTCCATTTTTTTTCATCAATTTCTGTATCGCGGTCCGACAAGGTGCTTCCCGACGACCGAATAGTGTTTTAGCTTTACGAACTGTCTCTGCCAGACTTTCGCCATTTTTATAGTGAATTTTAATAATTCCAATGCGTTGTTGAAGCGTCTATCGTTCCATTATTATTACTGGCGTAATTTCTACTTATCAAATGTCAAAAAAATGGAATTTCAAAAGTGACATCTACCGGTATAGCAGGATATTTAAAATAGCACCTCTTATTGGAAAACCCTTTAGTTGCAATTTTTACCTTGTGTCATAATTCATAAGTAGAAATATTTATTGTGCCATTTGACGCTTGCAACATTAATTCGCTCCCAACCTTCTAAAAAACTCTTCAAACACAAATCCTTGAAATGTCAAAAAGTGAAGTGCATAGTGTAAGAGCCAATAAAATTGACAAGTTTCATTTTTCCCCATATAAAAGTATATTAACTGTGACACTTACAAACGCTATGTGTCGAATTAAAACAAACAATGAAAAAAAATTTAATTTTTATCATGTCACACATGCTGTGCCATTTTTTATACAATAGCAACAAATTTACTATCTATATACATATATACATTTGTGTATTAAAAATAGAGCACGCATACTTCATAGGAACAACAAACAATCAAATTCAATTTCATTTCGCATGGTTTATTTAACAAAACGAAAATTGATGGGAAAAACAGTTGAGGATAATAAACAAGCGACTTTGCTAACGGCATGTAAATTGAAAAACAAAACAAAAAAAAAAACAAAACAAAAAACAAAAAAACAACAACAACAGCCAAATGTATCTATGCCGCACAATAGACAGAAAAACATTTACATACATACTCGTACATATGTACATATGTGATTTCCTCTTAATATCGACGATGTCATCACTCATACGCACTGTTGCACTACGCGCTGTCGCCATTCAGAAGGCCACTTGCATTCGAGTAACAAAATATGTTGTTTTGAATGAGCGCCTAGAATAGTGTTTTTATGTTTGTTTTGAGTAAATATTTTTTTCAATTTTTTATGCATTTCATTGTTTTTCATTGCATAGATATTTACTAATATTCACTTCAAGTTTGCCGGTTCGCTCCGGACGCTTTTTGTCCGCTTTGTTTGCAACCAGTATATGGAATATGTTAGTTTTTTTAAATACTCGTTCAAGCTTGCAATTTGAGAAAAGAATAACTAAAATTCATAACATAATTGGATAAATTGTTGCGACGTTTAGGAGCGCGAAATTTGCAATGTTATCTACTTTATGATTGATTGCAATGGTAAAAAGTGGTATGACATTTAAATAAAAAGAAAGAGTTTGTCTTATATAATGTTATTTAGCTTTCAACGTTTTTTTCTTTTTTTACACCAAATATATTTATTTATTGATACTGCTTAATTTAAGGCCAAGCACTGATTATTCTGTCATTCTCGGCACAGTCTACACAGTTTTCGACCACAAGGCGCTCATTTAGAGAAAAGAGATTTATTGCGTCTGAGGCTAATACATTAAGCTCTAAATTAAATCATCGAAGTAGAAGAAAACTTAGCTACTAAAGTACAATGTGTCTCGTTTTCCATGAAACTGTTTTTTTTACTTACGCTTTGATGCTTTGATGATTTTATGTTGAAAAAATTCTAAAAACATTTTATGATGAACTTCAATCAAGTGTAAACGATACAAGGTTTATTAAACTTTATCTAAAAATTAAAAAAAAAAAAATTTGCTGAGATTTCTTTTGTTAGTTAAACGTAAAGTTATGGTTAAAAGAAATTATTATAATTTTCATATTCCACTCACTTATATTTATTTATTTATTTATCTCCGGCTTGCTTCGGTAAATTTGAACGCGATTACATTCGCTGATTTTAATTTAAAACAAATATTGTGTGTGATAGCAGGTATTTCAATTATAACATACAACCGCAGATATGTACTTATATTCATATAAATATGTTATGCGTATGTGTTTATTCTTATTCCCTCATGCAATTTTTCACTTGGCACTGGTTCTATGGTATGTAGTGGTATATATCACTGTAATTGCGTGCTGTATTTACGTTAGAGTAATTCATACCATATACATATATAGGTATGCACGTAGGTAAGCAGTACGTTTACATAGATGAGCGTGTGTGTGCGCTTACCGTTAAACGTTAGTCATACGCAATGCAATGGTGAACGCAATCGCGTGATGTCCTCACCTCCAATTGCAATTCGCTTGCGTAAATATGCGTAAATAAAATGTATATAAACATATGTATTGTATGTACATACATAAATTTATTTATCATAAAAAATTATATATTTACAATTTGATATACGAGTGCGTGTGTATTTTATATAGGTATGTATGACAACTGGTGTATTTGTTGAGTGTAATTTCTCTTCTTCATACCCTTACGCATACACGCCCATCTCTTTCGCTTCAACTGTAAATATAATATATTGTTGATTCACTTTTTTCGCTCTTTATATAAATTTTTCTTCTTTACTTTATTGCTTTGTTCGACTTTTTCTGTTGTTCGTATAACGGTTATATATTATTGCATTTGTTGCCATTTCAGTTGTCATTTCTGCGTTTGCTTTTTATTGTGGTTTTGTATATTGTTGTTACGTATTATTATTATTATTATTTCAACTGTTTTCACCGTTATATATTCTGTTGTAATCACCCGCAAGCAAATTGGCGAATAACTACACAACACACGTGCGTATGTGTGTACAAATACTAGCGTTCAATAAATAGTTGTTCTGCTTTTTCGCATTTTTTGCGATGTTTTGGATTCGATTTTTAGAAATTAAAGTAAAATAAAAATAAAATAAAATAAAATTAAAAAGCAAAGTAAGAAAACACTAAATAAAACAATAAAAAACTAAGAATAATTAAAAAAAATTAAACAAAAAACAATAAAAAGAATAAATAAAAGAAAATAACATAACGTTAATAAAAATGAAGTACAATTCAAAACATTTAAACTTAAAATAATTTAATAAGTAAAACTAATAAAAAATTAATTTAGCCAAAATAATATCAAATGAAAAAAAAATAAACAAAATGAAATAAAAAAATACAGTTAAAATTCGTAATTGTCTAATAAATCATTTGATAAAATAGACACTCACCTTTCAAATGAGTGCTCATGTGGCAAAATCGGGTAACACTTTTTCAAAATATAAACATTTCAAGGAAGTAAAATTAAATAAAAATAAAAATAAATAAGTAAAATAAAACAAAGTAGATTAAAACGAATTACAATAAAATAAGAATAAATAAAAAAATTTGATCAAAATAAAAATAAATAAATGGAAATCAAATAAAATAAAGTTAAATAAAATAAAAAAAAAAAAAAAAAAAATAAAATTGAATTAAATTAAATTAAATTAAATTAAATTTTTTTTTTTTTTTAAACATTAATATTTATTTATTGAATCTACTTCGTCTTCGGAAGCCTAACAATAAGTAATAAAATCTTAAACTAAATTAAAACATAAAGCCCATTAGTAGGAATGGGCTGCTGGCTCTTTAGACGGCTGCTTTGTCTCTTCTCCGCAGGCGGGTTTGACTTGTTGCATGGGCCAAGGTGTTAGCCAAAGGGTTCGGATGGTTACGCAGTTTTGTTAAGTATTTTTTTGCTGCGATTTCAATTTCTTCCTTGATGGTAGGTATATTTAGATCTCTATGAATATTTTCATTACGCATGTACCATGGTGCGCTCGTTATTACTCTTAACGTTTTCGATTGGAATCTTTGAATTATATCTATATTCGTCGCGCAAGCTGTGCCCCATAACTGGATCCCATACGTCCATATCGGTTTTATTATTGCATTATATAAGAGGACCTTGTTACTAAGGCTTAGTCCAGACTTCTTGTTTAAAAGCCAATGTAAACTGGCAGATTTGAGTTTAAGCTGCAGCTTTTTAGCTGCAATGTGTCGTCTCCAGGTTAAGCGCCTGTCCAAGTGGATTCCGAGGTATGTAATTTCATCAGCTTGCGGTATTGATACATTGTTGAGCTTAACAGTAGGACACGTTTTTGGCCTTAGTGTAAAAGTTATGTGTTTGCACTTGTTTTCATTAACTTTTATACGCCATTTCGCCAGCCATTCTTCAATTTGTTTAAGATGCTGCTGTAACACTTTTGTGGCTGTAATGGGGCATTTATGTCAACTTAGTATAGCAGTATCATCCGCAAATGTTGACGTAATTACTTCGTCACTTGTAGGGATATCTGCGGTAAACAGTATGTACAATATTGGTCCAAGAACACTGCCCTGCGGAACACCTGCCGTAATCGGACACTCTTCTGTTATGTAATCATTTACTTTTACTGTGAATCGCCTATTGGTTAAGTAGGATTCAAGGATATTGTGGAACGTGTTAGGTAATGATTTTTTAATTTTATGAATGAGGCCATCATACCACACTTTGTCAAATGCTTGCGCCACATCAAGAAAAACAGCCGAGCAATACTCTCGCATTTCGAAAGCTTTCCTTATTTCGTTTGTTATACGATTTACTTGTTCAATTGTGCCGTGTTTTTCCCGAAAACCAAATTGATGTGTAGGAATAATATCATTTTGATGGAGAAAAGGAGTAATTTTTGATAGCAGCACTTTTTCGAAAAGTTTTGATAGGCAAGGCAACAGGCTGATTGGTCTATATGATGACGGCAGGGTTGCGTCTTTACCTGGTTTAGCTACCATAATTATCTGCGACTTTTTCCAGAGTTGTGGATAATATCCTAGCATCAAAATGGCACTGAAAAGCTTTGCAAGAAAAACGAGAGCAATGCTTGGCAATTCTTTTAGCATTTTTGGTGAGATATGATCGTCTCCTGGAGATTTTTTTGGATTTAAGGCGGCAATAGTGTTTTTTAGTTCAGACACAGATGCTCCGCAAGTAACAGTGTATCTAGGAGCAGTATGGGTCGGTGACAAAGGTGCACTATATGTAGCAGTATTTGGTTGAAATACTGTGCTGAGGTGCTCTGCGAAACAAGACGCCTTCTCTTCATCCGTTCTTGCCCATGAACCATTACGCATTCTCAACGGTACTTCAGTGCTTACTGGCGGCTTAAGGTTTTTGCTAGCTTTCCATAGAGATTTTTTAGTAGAAACGTTGGGAGACAAAGACGTGATAAGATGTTTGATATTTCTTTCTTCTTCGTATACTAATGCCTTTTTTAGTTTGTTTTCTGCCACCTTAAGACGAATTTTTGCATCGGGAGATCGGCAGGCTTGCCATTCGCGACGCAAACGTCGCTTATTTCGGACCAGTAATTCTACTCCACTATTAGTTATCAATGCCTTTGCTTTTGTATTCTGCTCTGGTGTGGCTATAGTTGCTGCTGTTGCTAGTATACTGTTAAATACAAGTAACTCATTTTCAACGTCAGTTCCTCCCTCTATTTGCGGATTGGTCTGTATATGACTGCTAATGTATTTTTTATATTTAAGCCAGTTAGTTCTTGATGTAGTAAATCGAAAAGCATGCTCACTTTCAATTGGTTGTTCGTTCAACTTAATGATTATTGAGGAATGATCAGAAGATAAGTCAGCACAGGTTTCAGCAAATACTAAACTCCTATCTACGTTTTTAGTGACTGCAAAGTCAATCAGGTCAGGTAATTTCCTTGAGTCCGTAGGCCAGTAAGTTGGTTGTCTTGGGGAGATAAAATCGTAACTATTTTTTGAACTTATGATCGTGTTATATAACTGACGACCTTTCGGGTTAATTAGCCTCGATCCCCAATGAGTATGCTTCGCATTGTAATCACCTCCAGCTAGGAACCTATCTCCTAGAGTCATAAAAAAGTCGCTAAATTGTTTTTCTGTTATTACGAAACGTGGCGGACAGTAAATTGCAGCTAAAGTAAGGTCAACCCCCCTATTTTTAAGGGTGATCGAGGTTGACTGCAACCAATTTGTTGAAAAAGAATTAAGAAAGTTATGCTTTAAACGGTTCCTTATGAGTATAGCTGTGCCACCATGTGCTTTGCCATCTGGGTGATTAGTGTTGTACAGCTTAAACCCAGGGATGTAAAAATTATACTTCTGGGTGAGATGTGTTTCAGATATAAGCATAACATCAATTTCGTGGGTCTGTAAAAATAATTTGAGTGCTAATTTATGCTGGTTTACACCATTAGCATTCCATAAGCAAATCCTGAGTTCACTCATTTTTTGGTCAACAGCGTTTGGAGCATTTGGTTTTGCGCCTTTATTAGGTCTTGAACCATACTTTGCATGGTTGACATAAATTGTGTCATGCACTGGGTTAGATTAAGAATCATGGTCTCAACTCCAGTACTGGATGGGGTGACTGGTGGGGCCTGTACATTGGCTTTTACTACGTTGGCATAGGACATTTGACCAATATTTGAGCTGGGTATGTTGGAAAGGCTCGGAATGGAAGTAGTATATGGGAGTTGGTTCCGTTTGGCTTGTATACCCTGAGAAAGTTTAGATTTTAAATCTTTGTAAACCGGACAACCTCTATAATTAGCGGTGTGATTGCCACCGCAGTTGCTACACTTTTTTTGCGTTGCATCCGTTTTATTCAAGGGGCATTTGGTAGAATGGTGAAGATCACCACATGCTACGCAAACGGTACGTAGAGTACAATAGGATTTTGTGTGACCAAATTCCTGACAGTTTGTGCATTGCACGGGACCATTACGCTTAAGCGCTTCTTCCACCGTGATTCTTCGGTGTAAAAGGTATTTTAAACCGTAAATTGGATGCGTTTCGTTTTTCTTAAGTTGAGCTAAGCTTGGCGATAAAAACACTTTAAACATAGGCTGCGGCACTTTATTTCTGTTAATTATGTTAACAACCGCCCTAATTTCAAACCCTTGCTCCTCTAGAGCTTCTTTTATGTCACATGAGTCAACAGTCGCTTCAATTCCCTTAATTACAACAATCAGGCCTTTCGCACTCTTCAACTGGTAAGAGTAATAATTCTTGTTGTTTGCAGAGAGAAACACAACGACTTCACGAAAATCTTTTTCACTGTGTACTTGTATTTTTGTCTCGTCTATGTTACCTTTTTTAAGAGGTACAATGTGAAAATTGTTGGTACCTATTATCTTAGCTATGTTCGTAACTAGCGAATTGGAGCTGCGCTCCCGTAAGTAGATTGGTGGAGGTTTAGTACTGGCGACTGTGGAAATACCCTTCGGGTCTGTTGTATGCTCTTCCTCATTTAACGGGGCAAATCTGTTCCCTTTTAGTGCATTACCATCAGCATCGATAGTGGAGCCAACGGTATTAAACTTCTTCACATTAATCACTTTTTTGGGAGGACTAGATTTCCTCTTTTTGTTTACCACTTTTATGTACCGATCAATGCCTGTCTGCACTGCCGACCCTTTTTTCATTTTGGCTGTCTCACCTTGCTCAGTATTAGTCGCCCGCACTGGAGTTGCTGCTGCTGCTGCGCTGCTTGACTGCATAGCTGTTTGTTTTTCTGTTGGGAAGAGAGTTTTTTCACACTTTGATTTCTCTGTTGTTGCTAAATTAAATTAAATAATATAAAATAAAATCAAATAAAATAAAATAAAATAAAATAAAATAAAATAAAATAAAATAAAATAAAATAAAATAAATAAAATAAAATAAAATAAAATAAAATAAAATAAAATAAAATAAAATAAAATAAAATAAAATAAAATAAAATAAAATAAAATAAAATAAAATAAAATAAAATAAAATAAAATAAAATAAAATAAAATAAAATAAAATAAAATAAAATAAAATAAAATAAAATAAAATAAAATAAAATAAAATAAAATAAAATAAAATAAAATAAAATAAAATAAAATAAAATAAAATAAAATAAAATAAAATAAAATAAAATAAAATAAAATAAAATAAAATAAAATAAAATAAAATAAAATAAAATAAAATAAAATAAAATAAAATAAAATAAAATAAAATAAAATAAAATAAAATAAAATAAAATAAAATAAAATAAAATAAAATAAAATAAAATAAAATAAAATAAAATAAAATAAAATAAAATAAAATAAAATAAAATAAAATAAAATAAAATAAAATAAAATATAATAAAATAAAATAAAATAAAATAAAATAAAATAATATAAAATGAAATAAAATAAAATAAAATAAAATAAAATAGTATAAAATTAAGTTAAATAATTAAATTAAATCAATTAAAGTTACATAAAGAAAAATAATATATAAAATATTATAATAATAATTTTAATTTAAAATAAAATATTTATAAATGAAATACAATATATTTATGAAACTACAAATTTAAAATAGATAAAAAAATAAAACTAAATAAAGTATGTAAAATAAAATAAAGTAAACCGAAATATAAAGTACAACCAAATAACCGAATAAAGTTGGCTTAAGCCGAAATATAAATAATAAATAAATAAAGGTATTAAGCGATTGAATTAACTGTTGACTTGTTATTATTATTTTGCCAGTAATTATCAAAATAAAAATGACTTATGAATAAAATAATAATAATTCGGTAGTTCATATAACAAAATTTAAAACACATTAAATTAAAAAGGCAATAATTTAAATATTGGAAATAAAAAAATAATAAAAACAAATTTTTAAATATTAGTTTATTTAATATAATGAAAAATATGTTAGTGTACGATTATTGATTTAAACAAGTTTAGTTATTTTTCCTTTGAAAATCTAATTTTAATATTAAAAAAAAAACATTACATATTTCTGTTATCTTCCCTCATGAGCGCCAGTGTACATACGCCAAATGTATTTGGTTGCATATATTGCACACACATACGTACATACACACATACAATACATAAATAAATCTGTATTTATATTTTCATTTGGGCGCTGGAAAGCCGCATATTTTATAGTCGAGCAAATTTTTGCATGTGGTTAACCGCTTTTCATTGCTGCGGCCATTGCGGCTGTTGCACGTTGCGGTAGCTACAGTTGTCGCTTGCTACTCGTTGGCCGCTATAAGCTCACACACACATATATACAAGCATACGTGTATATCTGACAGAAGAGCCCATAAAACAGATAGACGCGATCAGCAGGTAAGCGTATGCTCAATATTATTTCTGCAATTGTTTCAAATTTTATTGTATTTCCATTTATCTTAGTGCACCTGCCGACGCTCACACATACACACACACACACACACTTCACACCGGTATGCAAACAACAAATATCACTATATTTATGCAAAGAATTGACATTATTTGGTTTTTATGTACAGTTATTTGACATTTTTTCTGCTCAATTTATTTGTTGGTTTTCGCTGCAATTCTTTTCAAAATACAATGACGCATTCATCACATTGTGCCAAATGCATTTATTTGTTTTGCTTGACATTTATTGCGATTGTTGCACTTCTTTTTGTTTTGATTGTCATTACTATCATTGTCACATTTTCTGCGGGTATTGTACTGCGTTTGGGATTATATCAGCTGAAAACAAAAATAAAATAAAAATAAATTAAAATATTTTAAGTTTTGAGGTTTCTGGGTGAAAATTTGAATTGACCTGCGAAGAAAATCAAAATGCAATCAGACTTATGGAAAATAGCACATAAAATAATAAAACTTTTGTTTTTGTTTTAGTTCTAATTCGATATATGAAGAGTAATAATACATTATCATTGATTCCATCACCTCAAATCAGTCCTTTCGTGGGTTTCGCTTTTTCTTTTGTCACATATTTCTTAGGTACGTACATATGTACGAGTACTTACAAAGCAATATTAATTGCAATGGAAGAATTTGTGTTACAGTCTCTTTTGACTATAATAAATTGCAGATTTATTAAGATCAGATGACCTTTTCCAACTTAGCACTTCTTCTCCAAAACACAAGAATTTTTTTTTTTATAGTTCATTAAATTGATTTTTTATTATTTTGTACAAAATATACGTTTACCTTTTCAAGTGCAATAACTTTGTTAATTGTTGTAGCTGTTGTTGCTGTAGCGGCAAGTCTAACCCCGCTTAGCAGCAGGCAAGAACAGTCTAAGGGTTAGATGAGTATATTTTAAGGGGCATGCAAAGAGGTGGTTAATGTCATGTCCGGTCTTATCGCATGCAAGATATACATTGGATGTGTCGAAGTCAAGTCTGGTTAGGTATGAATTTATTCAACTACAATGTTCACTTATTTATTGGACCAGTATTACGCTGGAATCTCGAGACTGCTGGAGTTCTTCGTTTGCAATGTACTAGTATGGTAGTTTGACTCCGAGAATCATCAACGTTCTGTGGAAGATAGGTCAAGAAGGTGTTAAGAGACTCTCGGTGAATGATGTTTAAAGCCTGTCGGTAAACCATCCTGTCCAGTGGTTCTTGTACGTATTGCTGAATGCAGTCCTTGTTGTCAAGTACTCCCTTCCTGATGTGCCTTAGGTGGTAGCTCGGCTTCAAGTAAGTGTCTGTTGAGGTGCTCCCTTCAGTGGGGTTTTGACAGGATTGTAGCTTCTTTATCTGCATCTCACAAGTTTCCGACGTCCAGCCAAATGTGTGTTCCCAGCAACATTTATTTGTCTTTTGCCCACGTGCTGCTGGCTAACGCTTTGAGGATTTTGTTGCGGCTATGTACTTTTGTAGCAATTGCAGACATATGCTAAGTGAATGAATGCAGGCTGTCGAATGTAACTTCCAATAACTTCGGGTTATTGACAGTCGGAATTTTTACGCTATCGACTTTCACATAGAGTTCTAACTGGTACTCCTTCCTCCAGCGGTTGGAGAGGGCAGCCTAGGTTGTAGTTGTAATTGTCGTGCAGTGAAGAAGGGGGAAGGTCGGTGACATAGCAGTTCACTTTCGAATATAAAATATCAATACACTGTCCCGTCGCCAATATCGAGCAACCATCAGCATATGAGTTCAGTGAAACACCTTCCGATGAAGGAGGGAGCTTCGAGATATAGAAGTTAAACAGCAATTGGGAATTGGAATCATGCTGCAAGAAGCTCGGAGTGGGTTAGGATGCAGAAGGCACTGCCGTGAAACCTTGGAGCGCAGTTAAGCGCTGGCGCCCCATACTGCCAATGCGCGGATTACTCCCTTTGAGTCTTAAAACCTGAGCAGGACAATTGGAGTCATACAACTATTGCACAGGTTGCATCTAACAGAGATGGAAGAATGTTGGAGTAGTTTATGACACACGTAGCAAAAGTAATCCTTCGGACCAGGGTTGGCTGAGTAAGCTTTAAAGCAACCCAGCTGTGTAGTGTTACTCCCTTGATGTATTAAGACTAATTTAACCTGATGGACTAAACGGAGCTAAGTCGCCGAAAGGGGAACAGCCCTTGTAAGGATAAAATCCGGGACAATTCCGGTTATACCAGATTGAAACTTTTACAGGTAGCAAGAGTGAGAAACAAGAAGCTGACAGAGACAATGTTAAAGGCTGGAACTTACTCTTTTTGAAACCAAAGAGGTTATTTGGTTATCAACATCCAGAGCATAATGAGCTTATGAAGTGAATATATCTCCAGCCTGCTAAATGGTAGTGAAAATGAAACATCTGGAGATGGTGTTCCCGAATTCTCAATTGATAACAATGGAATAGACGTTTCATCACTCGACTACCATGATATCCAAATAGCGACTGCGCGCTCAGCGGGACAGTCGAAATAGTATCTTCCAAGAAATTGGTGAACCCGAAACTCCAATTGATGATGATGGAAAAGTTATTCCATTACCCTACTATCAAGAAGTCTGAATAGCAATCGCCCGCCTAAAAAACAACAAAGCGGCGGGGACCAATGGATTACCGGCCGAGCTATTCAAATACGGCTGTGAAAAACTAATCAGGTGCATGCATCAGCTCCTTTGCACAATATGGTCGGATGAAAGCATGCCCGACGATTGGAACATAAGTGTGCTCCTCCCAATCCACCAAAAATGCAATCCCACAGTCTGCGTCAATTACCATGGAAAAAACCTCCTTAACATCGCACATAAGGTCCTATGAAGCGTATTGTGTGAAAGACTAAAGCCCACCGTCAACAAACTGATTGGACCTGATCAGTGTGGCTTTAGACCTGAAAAGTCAACAATTGACCAGATATTCACCATGCGCCAAATCTTGGAAAAGATACGTGAAAAAAGGATCGACACACACCACCTCTTCGTCGATTTTAAAGCCGCCTTCGACAGCATGAAAAGGAGCTGCCTATACGCCGCTATGTCTAAATTTGGTACCCCGCAAAACTTATACGGCTAAGTAAACTGACGTTAAGCAACACTAAAAGCTCCGTCAGTATAGGGACGGACCTCTCCGAGCCGTTCGATATCAAACGAGGTTTTAGGCAAGGTGACTCCTTATCGTATGACTTTCTTAACTTATCGCTGGAAAAAATAATACGAGCTGCAGAGCTGAATAGAGAAGGTACAATCTTCTAAAAGAGTGTACAGCTGCTGGCGTACGCCGATGATATCGACATTATTGGCCTCAACAACCGCGCCGTGAGTTTTGCTTTCTCCAGACTTGAAAAAGAAGCGAAGCGAACTAGGCTGGTAGTATATAAGGGCAAGACGAAATATCTCCTGTCATCACACAAGCAGTCATCGCATTCGCGGCTTGGCTCCCATGCCACTGCTGACAGTCATAACTTCGAGGTCGTAGATAATTTCGTCTATATTGGAACCAGCATTAACACCAATAATAATGTCAGCCTTGAAATCCAACGCAGAATAACTCTTGCCAACAGGTGCTACTTTGGACTGAGTAGGCAATTGAAAAGTAAAGTCCTCTCTCAGCGAAAGAAAACCAAACTCTACAAGTCTCTCATCATTCCGGTCCTACTATATGGAGCAGAAGCGTGGACGATGTCAACATCTGATGAGTGGGCTCTAGGAGTCTTCGAAAGAAAAGTTTTGCGAACGATTTATGGTCCTTTGCGCATTGGCAACGGCGAATACCGTAGACGATTGAACGATGAGCTGTACGAGCTATACGATGATATTGACATAGCTCAGCGAGTGAAGAGACAGCGGCTACGCTGGATAGGCCATGTCGTCCGAATGGATGGAAGCACTCCAGCTTTGAAAGTATTCGATGCAGTACCCGCTGGTGGAAGCAGAGGAAGAGGAAGACCTCCACTCCTTTGGAGGGATCAGGTGGAGAGTGACCTGGGTTCACTTGGTATTTCCAACTGGCGCCAGACAGCGAAAAGAAGAGAAGAATGGCGCTCTTATATTGATTCGGCTATAATCGCGTAAGCGGTGCCAACGTCAACAAAGAAGAAGAAGAAGGAATTGGTGCCGTGTAGTGCTTAGTGCTATAAATTAAGATAGCTAATGCTTAAAAGACTATTTCTTCCTAAAGTACCAGCAATTGCGACAAAAATTATTTGGGAAGCACCTCATCCTTTTACTGTGAATTCTAATTTTACAGTGACCTGTTTTTATACCGGTAGTGATCCTGGCTGAGAATCGATTCTTGATCTCTTAGCATCTAGTTCTGGTCAGATCTGATGGCATATGATGGTGAAAGACTGACTGACCTTATTATATATATCCTCGGCTGGTTCATAGGTGAATTTCTTGAGCCAACTTTGTTGTCTATGGATTGTAAACTGCTCACCATGTGTTGTTTAATAGGTGCATGCCTAGCAATCGAAATCTAAATCAAACGCATGTAAATCGACGTCTGATCCACAGATATGATGGTCTTTCACCTCTCACTATCAATCCCTTGCTTTTTTCACGTTATGAAGAACAGATTAAGTATGGTGAGCTCTTACTCCTTCTATCCATTGACTCTCTCTTCACCTTTTGATTTGACTCTTTCGTTCTGATCTGGTGGCGGTGGCATTCTGCTAACTGAGTGAGCAGAGGTGACACTCTGCCATATCATGACTGCCTCCGTCACGTTACCCTGACAGGCCTCATAGTATGTGCCGATCTCGTAACCGTTTTGTTGAGGCATTAGTTACAGTTGCGAAAACTCATGTTATTTGCAATGAAACTAGCTGTGAACACCTTACCTCATGAGAGGCCTCCTGTTTTCCATTTCTTCATAGAAAACCAAGAGATCCCATAGTGACTACATATTTTGAATAAGCATAGCGGCTACGAATTTGGACCCATATAACACGGACAAGCCAATAATTAAAAAAAAAATATTTATCCTTACCTAAACAGTCAAGGTTAACGCAGGCGCCAGCATTAAAAGCGTATTTCTGTTATCATCGATACTTCAAAGCAAAACGGATCCCTATTCAAAGATAAGGATATCTTCATGTTCATTGACAGTCAGGCAGCAATAAAAGCTTGGGGTTCACTTGCACTAAATTCCAAATAAGGGATGGACTGTCGCCGATCACTTCAGAAGAGAATTAAACAGAACAGATTGTCTCTCACGTTGGTGCCTGGTCACAGAGATATCGAGAGGTACGACCAAGCGGATTCTTCTCTCATTGCATGCCTTTTGTCACTTCCAAACTACTTTTCAAAGAATTTAAATGTGAACAAACAGCGTCTAGATGAAATGAAACTACAACCTGCCGCACACCTGGCCGAAAATGGGGCATATTCAAAGTAAAGGAGTTCCGGCAGGTCACGTGGAGAGACCAAAGGCTCCTTATGAATGATGCTGCAGAAGCCGGAAGAGATGATGAGGAGGAGAAAACGATCACCTATCTTTTATGCGACTGATCAGCTTTGAGCAGGGCTAGGTTACAGAATTTTTCATTCCTACTGTTAGATGGTCTATCGAAGATAGTCGACATCAAAGTAATGATTCTAATGAGGTTCATTAGGGTACCAAATGGCTTGATAATGAAGAATGATGTTACAATGGGTCTTAGTCAGGTCAGGTAATCGAAAAGATATATCGATAGCCATCACAACCTAACTAGGTTAGGTTAGGTACCCATAAGTTACCGGAATGACCCGTATTTTCATCTAGCCAAGGACTGTCGCTCCCAAAATATTTGCCAAAAACCTATTTGGAGAGCTTTTTTCGATTACAAAATGAACAGTATTGCAATCTGAACGATTCGAATCAATAAAAAGGAATTTCTAACTGTATTCCAATTCTGTATCGTTAACAGGTCCGAATCGATCAACTGATGAAGTGGAGTGAAACTTAGCTTTGCTAGGTATTTTCAATCTAAATCGAGTCGGAAAAACAAGCGTTTACGTCTTAGTTATTTAAGAATTGGTACAACTCGTGCTAACGAAGCAAAATAAAAGTCTCAATTTTAATCATTTGCATTATTTTTTTAATTTCTCATGCATTCATACATATTAACGCTAATTCATTAACACATTTAGCAGACTGTGCAATTTATGCGTTTGGCAAGCGACTGTTAAACGAAAAATGCAAAAACAACTTGTGTGAACGGCAACTATGCGTACTCTCGCATGAAAGAAGAGAGAATAAAAATAAATTTAGCAAAAAATTGCGCCAGATTTGTTAAATGCAGCCGAAACTAAAAGGCTCCAGTTGCACATAAAAAATTTACAAAAGTATATAGTTAAGTAAATATGAAATAATATGCTCCAGCTCGCACATGCCTTTGATGTCAAATTTGCGTTGCTATTCAGAATTCTCGAGGCAGTCAAGTAAATCGCATTCACTCGACATTCATGCGCCGATGGCAGCTGGTGCAAGTGAGTAGTGCGATGCTGCTGCCTCATGGCACATGTGTATGTGTGTATGTGTGTATGTGTGTATATATGTGCATATGATATGCAAGCAAACTTGAAAATATCATTTTTTCTTATTTTCACAAAATAATACACACAAATATTGCATGAGCTGCGTGTAGTATGTAAAACGTTTGAGCGTTTATTTTTTAATCCTTGAGCACATGAATATGCGAAGAAAATTAAGTTACAATAAAAGCAGAGATTTCGCTATTTTAATGTTTACAATAGCTATGCGCTTGCAGAATTTTAGTTTCTTGTATTCATTATGGAAAATATGAGTATAATTCAAGAGCAATATTCAGTGATAACTGCGTTCGAATCCTGACGATTCCTCTACATAGAGATTGTCAATCCCTCCGAGTGTATTTCTGACATGAAATAAAAAATTATCAGTCATTCGCAGTTAACTTAAATCTTTATATTTAACCCTTATATATGTATATAATTGGCGTTTTGTAACCGCTGAAGTGATTTTCGGCCGAGCTCCTTCTCCAATTTGTGATTTTGCATCTTGATGTTTTTCCAACAGATGGAGGGAGCTACAGTTTATACTAAGCTTTATTTAATTTATATTAACCTTTATTTTTAACCCTTGGATAACCAAAGAAACATCAAGACGCAAACCACAAACTGAAGGCAGAACTTGGCCGCAAATCGGTGCAAAAGTCACAAAGGGTCAGTTTCTATTTTAATATTATGAAGTTATGAAGTACGGTTTGCCTTGAGCTCTTTCAGGAAGACGAAGGTATTTCTATAGCACGAAGTCTTGTAATATAAAATACACAAAAAAGAGGCGTTGTGAGAACGTAGTTGAATATCAACTCTGAAAAATAAGCCGCGTTGAAGCTCACCAAAACCAAAGATAAGGATTTCGAAATAATGAAAATTTCAAACAATCAGATTAGTCCAATACCTCTGACCAACAGATACTAACTTAAATTGACTAGACAAATAGAAAGTAAATTCCTCTCTCGGGGACTCATCAGTCCCGTCATACTATATAGCGCGGATGCGTGGACAATTAGTCGGCCTTGTAAGTATTCCAAGGAAAATTTTTGGGAACGATTTATTGTTCTTTATACTTTGGTAACAGTGAATACTGCAGACGATGGAACGAAGAGCTATACGAGTGAAAAGCCGGCGGGTACGCTGGCTAAGTTATCTCGTCCGTATGAATGTAAGCACTCCAGCTCTGAAAATAATCGATGCAGTACTAGCCAGTGGAGACAGAGGAAGAGGAAGACCTCCAAAAATATTGCGGCTACAAAAATAACAGCAACAACAACCAGTAAAGAAAATAATTTTCATTGGTTGTGTTCTGTGGCAATAGTGTCACCTTCGAATGATTCTGACTACTAAAAACATTCCTGATCAACCGCAATTTGGACGACCATCAAACGAGTTTTAATGGCAAAAAGGAGGCTGGTTATTAAAAATTTGTTAATCAACTGGCCCATCATACATATACTGACCGACCTCGGAACCATACATTATATACTCAGCCGATAACAAATATGTTGAGGTCAAATTTTGAGCTATGTTAGCTGCTTTTGGTAGGATTTTAGTAGAATTCGCTTGAACTCTATTAATTTATGCCTAAAATATTCGATATTGAATCAGGCGGAGGGTGGAATGTAAGGTGTTCGTAAATGAACACAAAGGCGTAGTTGATGCCCGCATTTTGCTATGCATTTTATTTTTATATTTTATACAATTATAAAAAACAATTATGTCATTAAATGCATATTCAATTTTTTTTTTTTTTTTTTGAATACTCAAAAAATTTTTTATATTTATATGTTGGTAAATGGCCTTCAATTCCTTCCACGCTTCTCATGGAATGTTTTCAATCGACTCAAAAGCTTTATCTTTATCGAAATTCCCGTGAAATTGAAGCTTCCAAGTCAACTCAGAGAACGTACACATAATAATAAATAAAACAAGTATTTTTCAATGATTTCATTTGTATTTATGTGTATACCTCAACATTCCGGTTAATGGCAAAACGCGACTACATTCATGTGACTGCAGCGCCCGGCTTTGTAAAGGGTGGTTAAATTGTAAGGGCCGATGTTGAATGTGAACCGCACCTAAACGCCAAGTTTTTTTCCGAATTTAATTTGACATTTCTCTATTTCAGACTTACTCAATTTGAACCATGGAGAGATACACAATCCAACAACGTGTTAAAGTTATCCAGACTTATTATGAAAATTTTCGAAGAAAATCATCTTCAGTGATGAGGCACATTTTCACCTCAGTGGATTCGTCAATAAACAGAATTGCCGCATTTGGGCGAATGAGAATCCAAGAGTGATTGTCGAAAAACCAATGCACCCAAAAAGAGTGACTGTTTGGTGCGGTTTATGGGCTGGCGGCATCATCGGGCCGTATTTTTTCCAAAATGAGGCCGGTCAGGCAGTTACTGTGAATGGTGTTCGCTATCGTGAGATGATAACGAATTTTTTATGGCCACAATTGGAAGATATGGATGTGGACGATATGTGGTTTCAGCAGGACGGTGCCACTTGCCACACAGCTAACGAAACAATGGCTCTTTTGCGCAACAAATTCAATGGCCGTGTTATCTCACGTAATGGCGATGTCAATTGGCCCTCAAGATCATGTGATTTGACACCGTTGGACTTTTTTCTCTGGGGTTATTTGAAAGAAAAGGTGTACGTCGATAAGCCAGCAACAATTCAAGAGCTAAAGGATGAGATAATTCGGCACATTAACGGCATAGAAACTCCATTATGCCTCAGCGTCATCGAAAATTTGGACCATCGTATGGAGGTGTGCCGCCGAGGTCGCGGCGCTCATTTGGCCGATATTTTGTTACATGCATAATTGAGTAATACCATAATAAAATAAAATTTCAATAATTTCCTAAATAGTTTGTGTTTTATTCAAAATCAACATCGGCCCTTGAAAATTTAACCACCCTTTAGTAGTCCATGCTGTCTATCCATCAAATTAGCAGAAATTTTCGCTTGATCGACCTATTCCGGCTGCAATGGAAACTTCAATTACATTTTTCAAGTCTTCAATTGTTTCTGGATAACTCGTTTTCTTCTGAAATTCAATCCAAGCAACTGCTAGGGGCCAGTTGACTTCGTCGCTACCACTAATAATGCGACCGCACCAACAGGGTGTAAAAACAAAATTCGTAGCGCCATCCTGTTGAAACCGCAGGACATTGGGAAACAAATAAGTTCTGGACATTGATGGTAACAGCAGCTCTTTCCTCGTTTTCGAAGAAAAACGGACCAATGATGCCACCGGTACATATGCTGCACCAAACATTCACTGGTAGATGAAGCACTGACTTTTTTATAGTTACAAGTAGGTTTTCTAAGCCCCAAGTACCGCAGTTTTGCTCGTTAACGTAACAGCCGAGGAAGAAATACGCTTAATCGGAACATTGATTTTCCATTAAAAGTGCTCATCTTCTGGCAAAAAATTTTCAGCTTTTTGAGCGAAGGAAAGTAGCATCGGATTTATGAGCCTTCATACCTTGGTCTTTACCCAAAATCCTGCGAAGAGAAGTGTGGAAAATGTTTAATTCCTGTGAGAGGTGTTGAATAGATTGTTAACGGCTAATCGATCAAACTTTGAGCCACAGGAGCAATATGTGCACTTCAGCAAGTTGATTTGATCCATAACGAACATATTTGGCGAACTAGCTGGACAAAATAACCAATAAACTATCGGAAGGCGGAATTATTTCAATCGAATTTCGTAGCCTTAACTACCTTTGACTATTTTCTAAAGTAATGAAAGATGATATAGCGAGAAACTTTTTCTAAAATAAATTGCCGCTCCTGAATTCAAATTTATACTCAGAATTAGTGTTGAAGCGGTCGTTTACCTGTAAGGTGAGAAAAAGTGAATAACAAATTTTATTTATTTTTAACTTGATTTATTTATTATCTGTGCAACTGTGCAATTCAGTTGGCATTCTGTGCAAATGCACTGCGTTTTACAATGTTTTAATCATCTCTTTCCTCGATTAATTTCGAAAATAGTGGGTGGTAATCTAGTTCCCCCTTTTTGATTCGTTCGTTTTCAACATGCCTCGAATGTGCTTTGGGACTTGTAGGTCTAAACGCGTTTTTCCTAGTAGATTTTTGGATTTGGGCAGCGATAAACGACATAAAAATCGAAAAACTGGCGTAATGGTGGATATCAGCTTTCTCAACTCTGAACTGAGTATTAATATTATGGCTTAAAGTTATGCGATTGGTTTCCTCCACGATCATATTCATAATTTTTAAATGAAGAAATAGCAAAATTGCTATAGTGGAGTCCTTAGCTCCATTATTTTAGCTGGCAGCGAAGAATTGCCTCGAGAAAGCTTTTTTGGTGCTCAACTACATGCATTGCTGTCGTCTTTTGATATTGATGCAATACCTATAAGACTATTTATTATATTTCCTTACAAGGACTAGTGAAGCCACCCGAAATTGGAAAATATTGGATGCCGTACGAATCGTTTGAGAGTGGCGCTCGTGAAAGAAATATATACATATTATATATCGTTGGAAAGGTGACAGTCCGAACTGTAAATCAAGCATAAAATAACTTCATTTTGATTTGAGTTGCTTAGTGAAAAGACGCATGGAAGATGAACAACGAAAAAGATCATATGCGTCATATTATGTTATACGAATTCCGCAAAGGAAAAACAGTGGGCGCTGCAACTAAAGATATTCGCGAAGTTTATTTGGACCGTGCTCCAGCACTCCGCACAGTAAAGAAATGGTTCGCGAAATTTCGTTCTGGAGATTTTAACCTCGAAGATCAACCTCGCAGTGGACGGCCTTCTGAGCTTGATGACGATGTTCTAAGGACTTTAGTTGCGAATAACTCACGTATTTCGACGGAAGAGGTTGCCAGTGAATTGAACGTCAACAAATCAACTGCGTTTCGTCGTTTAAAAAAGGTTGGGTACACTTTGAAGCTCGATACATGGGTGCCACATCAGTTGAGTGAAAAGAACAAAATGGACCGTATGTCAACAGCAATTTCTTTGCTTCGACGGATCAAAAACGAACCTTTTTTGGATCGGCTCGTGACTGGTGATGAAAAATGGGTCCTGTACAACAATGTTCAACGCAAAAGAACATGGAAACAGGCACACGAAGGGGCGGAACCGATGTCGAAAGGTGGATTGCATCCGATGAAGGTACTGCTGTGCATTTGGTGAGATATCCGAGGCGTGATCTATTTTGAGCTCTTGCCAGCTGGAGAAACGATCACTGCCAACAAGTATTGTCAGCAATTGGTCGAATTGAAGAAAGCAATTGATGAAAAACGTCCGATTTTGGCCAATCGCAAAGGAGTTCTTTTCCATCATGACAACGCCAGGCCACAAGTTGCAAACTTGTGAGATGAATTGGGAAATCATGCCGCATCCCCCATATTCACCCGACATTGTACCTTCTGATTATCATTTGTTTCGATCGCTGCAGAACAATTTGAATGGAAAAAAATTTAAAAATGTGGAAGACGTCAAAAACCACCTTGACACCTTTTTCAACGAGAAACCGCGCGATTTCTATGAATCAGGCATCCGTAAATTGGTTGAACGTTGGGAGTGGATTGCCGAACATGATGGCGAATACATAATTGATTAATAAAAGCGCTTTCTTCAAAAAATTTCAATTTTAGTTTGCCCTTGAAATCGGGCACGAACTTATGCACTCATCCAATATATGCATGCTATGCCTTTCATAGTAGGCAATGGCGAACGAGGCTTTTTCAGGCTACTTTGGATTGGCTCAGATTTTTGTACTAAATTTTGCACATCTTCAGCATTCCTTTATACAAAAGATACAGCATCGGCATCTTCAAATGCAGTAGTCAGAGCTTCTACCGCACTAATGTCGTCGTTCTTCAATTCAGTTTAATTTTATTTGCACAATAAAACAATACATCTTCCTCTTCTTCTTTACTGGCGTAGGCACCACTTACGTGGTTATCGCTGGATTAACAACATTACGCCATTAATTTCCTCTTTTTGGTGTTTGGTGGCAATTAGAGATCCCAAGTACAGCCAGGTCGTTCTCTGGTATTTCCAACGGAATGGAGGTTTTCCTCTTCCTCTGCTTCCACCGGCAGGTACTGCATCGAAAACTTTCACTGCCGGAGTATTATTATCCATCCAGACAATATGACTGAGCCCTTGTTTCACTGAACTATTTCAATGCCGTCGTATAACTCGTACAGTACCATCGGCTGCGAAATTCACCGAACTCGCTAAAAACCATAAATCTTACGCAAAACCTTTCTCTCAAAAACTCCTAGCGCCAACACATCAGACGTTGTCATCATACATGCCTCCGTACCATACAGCAAGATGGGAACGATGAGGGACTTGTAGAGTTTGTTTTCGTTCGCTGAGAGAGGACTTTACTTTTCAATTGCCTAGTCAGTACAAAGTAGTACCTGGTGGAAAGAGTGATTCTGCGTTGGATTTCAAGTCTGACATTGTTGTTATTGTTAATACTGGTACCAAGATAGACGAAGTTATCTATGACTTCAAAGTTATGACTGTCAACTGTGACGTGGGAGCCAAGTCGGGAATGTGACGACTTTTTGTTTGATGGCAGGAGATATTTCGTCTTACCCTTGTTCACTACCAGACCCATTCGCTTAACTTCTTTATCAAGCCCGGAGAAAGTAAAACTCAAAGCGCGGTTATTGTACGCCAGCAGCTATACACTCTTATAGAAGATTGTAACTTCTTTATTCAGCTCTACAGCTCGTATTATTTTCTCCAGCATTAAGTTGCAAAAGTCACACGATAAGGAGTCACCCTGTTTCAAACCTAGTTTGGTATCGAACGGTTCGAAGAGGTCCATCCCGATCCTGTCGAAGCTTTTAGTGTTGCTTAAGGTCAGTTAATATAGCCGTATAAGTTTAGGTAGTAGGAATACTAAATTCAAACTGCTGCAGAAGACTGCATTAAAATCGTCAAAAAGGTGGTGTGTTTCGATCTCCAATTTACGAGTATTTTTTCAAAACTCAGCACATGGTGAATATATGGTCATTTGCCAGATCTAAAGCCGTTGCTAATGGTCCTCATATGCGATACTAAAGAGGTTTATTCCACGGTAATTGGCGCAGACAGTGAGATCGTCTTTTTTTGGAATTGGGCAGAGCAAACTGAAGTTCCGAACGTTAAGCATGCTTTCGTCAAATCAAATTCTTCAAAGAAGCTGATCAGATTTTCACCGCCATGTTTAAGTAGCACGGCCGGTAATCTATCGACACCCGATATTCCCACCATATATTCAGTATACTTTGAGTATCCAATACTAGATCATTTCTCTGGGCCCTAGAAGAGTTTGCTCCGGTCTTGAAACCCTCTGTAAGCCGTCGTATCTTTTCATAGAATTTTCTAGCCTTACCTTAATCGGCCAGTACTCGAGCTCTTCGTACTCACGCATCTCGGCCTCACTCTTTTTTTTTTTTGTGTGCACATGTTTAGTCTTCCCTCTGCAATTCTCGATGTCTATCCCATCCCACATGTGGAGTGGTCGATCGCAACATTGGAAAATAGGTAACCTGATTTCTCTCCACTGCAACATGGCAGTTCTCTTTGCACATAACATGTAGCAGATCAATTTTCACACGCAATATAAATCCTATCATATTTTATATTCTCGAACTTACTCTTTGAAGCTTCTGTTTGTTCTAATTTTCAAAGTTTTTGAGCGACTTTAAACTATTTACTTATTTTAAATTAAAATTTCTTTGACACTTAAATGTGAATGTAAAATTTTTTCATTTCAGAAATGCAAAAAAATTCTTCATCACAAGAATTGCTTAGGGAGATAGGGATTATCACAAAACTTTCCAATTCAAAAAAAATCTCTTTGTCATTTGAAGCGCAAGGCTACGAGATGTTCTCTAAAAATACTGCATAAATTTTGCATTTAATCTGAAATTGTCAATTCGAACAGTAATCAGAAGACAACAGCAACAAGCAATAACAGCTTTACTGTAGCCAAAAGCTGAGCAAATGAAAGAAAATGAGGCAGCAAACGGAAAATTTACCATAACCAAAGTCAAAACTAACAGATAATGCATGTGTCAAGCACACACATACTACATTCCCTTATCTGTTTACTTGAGTACGTAACTCTGTACAGATTCTTCTCGTTTTGGTCATACATATTTCAAGTTAATATCTTATTGAGCTACCCGCTCAGTCAGTACAAGTCGTACAAACGCACAACTCCATTCATCTCAATTTACTCGAGCAGTACGCCTAGTATGCCCAGCGGTGCCATTGAGAGATTTTTCCAGGTGCATATTTATGCTATTGAGAATTGAGCTCGAAATTTATTTCTTACCACTTGCATTCCTACCTTTATTTTACACCGAAACATACCAAGTCGCTTGGTTGGTTTGCCAAAAAATTGACAAAAATCGATATGCATCGATATGCAGGGCAACAGTGGCGCTTGAGCTGAAGCCGACTTGCTGGTTTGTGTGTACCTACAACAATACAAGTACAAGTACAAAAATTTGGCTGCAGGAGACATGTAGACAACATGGCCACCGAGTGCGCACCGAGCTTTCTTGCCTTCAGTCTCTGGCCTTTTGTCTCTGGCCCATAGTAGTATATTTACATATGCGCTCCCACTACGAAGGAAATGTGCAATGCATTTGCCATTGTGGTTGCACTTTTATATATGTATGTATATCTCTACTATGTAATATGTAAATTGTGCGTGGCGCTGTAATAGGCGGTTGGGGACATAAAGTTTGCTTGTACAACACCCTGACCTCATTCTTCATTTCGTCCGGGCACACTGGCTTGGCAGTTGCTTTACTATCTTGGCAGGCAGTAGGCTGATATAAGTCGACAGCAGTGATAGTTGTTGTTTCAGTGTATGTTGTTGTGACCGACCACACGGTTGGCAGACATTGAATGAATGAATGAATGAATGACTTGTAGGAGCAACAGTCAAATGAGAAGCCGCAAGCTAAAACTTATGTTGACAGTTACAACCGAAGGCGAGGCAACACCACAAAGGTGGTGTTCATGATGGTAAAGACTGGTGGTAGTGAAGAAGAATAACGCAAGAAGAAGAATAGTGGAAAAGTAAAAAAAAAACGTAGTTGCCATCGAAAGGGTGGAGAACAGTTGAATGCACAATCATGCACGCAGATACACACGTTAGGGTGATCCCTTTGGGCGAAGTTAAAGAAACCTATTTTGAACCAAGAAACGTACTCGTATACATATACTTGCCTCAAAAAGTGAAAGCTACATATTATTTTAAAGTGCTTTTAAGACAATCGAAAAAAGTTGAAATATATTTCAGTAAACCAAAAATTATTTTCGGAAAACCCTGTACCAGTTTTAAGAAAGGCAACAACTTATTTCAGAAACACTGAAATTTATTTTAGAAAATCTTATTTTTATTAAAAAAAAAAGCTTCAAATGTGTTGCGAAAAAATTAAGAATCTTCAAATCGTAATTCAGAAATCCATCGGTTTGATATGATTGAGGAGATAAAAACCGAATTGCTTACAGTGCCTTAAGTATTACTAAAATGAATATGTCCAAACTGCTTTGAGGACTGGACTGCTTGGGTAATTGTACTATATCTGAGGAGCTCTGCTATCAGAGTGTCATAAATATATTTTTTAGAATATTTAAGATTTACTCTATTTTTCGAGCAAATCTTGTTTGTATCTCGTATACAGTGTAAATAATAATAATTCAGTTTTACAAATCACAATAAATCCGGATCATTAACAACCCTGGAAACGTGAGTAATGCTTATCCAAAATATGTTAACCAACCCGTGTGAAGCATTGAGTAAAGGCTAATAGAGATGGAGCTTTAGTAGATCCACTTCGACATAATCTGTTTAAGTTCTGTTCACCGGCCTTGTGACTGAGCGTTCGCGTCGATCTTGAAGTAAGCAGCTCACTATATAAATATGTGAAAAAAATGTTAACCAATTCGCCTAGCGCTCCTTTGATGACGACCATTGCAAACGTATCAAGGACTATGGTTTAAGGACATCCTCCTGGAATGTCTCGATCCTTTAATTAGGAAAGTATTGTTGCCCAACTGGTTGATGTCCTTAAAAGAAGAAAGGCTGAAACCAGCAACAAAAGTGAAATGAACAGGGCAAGGGCGGAAGAACGTCCGATCCTTTAATTGACGGGACAAGGACGGAAGCGAGTAGGTCCTTGTCACATTTATTACAGCGGCTATGGGAGAGAGACTCCGTCGTCATTCATCCAGGTGGACGTCTCGCCACAATCGGCATCAAAGCGAAATTTTTTTCTTTCTTTCACGGCAAAAGAATACAGCCTGTGTGTGTTATTATGCAAAACGGACTTAGGCAGATTGAAAAGTGGGCTATTGATGCTGGGCTGGGCATCAACCCACAGAAAACTGAACTCATTATTTTCACCAGGAAGTATAAAATTCCTATATTTTCAGTATATATACAGTAAAATCTAAAACCGTTGAGGGCTGTCGCGGATCACTTAACGTGATAGCTAAGCAGTTCTCTCTGAACCTTGTATGGGTATCAGGTAATGTAATGGCGGACGAGTTTGCAAAGAAGGACACTTCCCTTCCACTTTCGCCATCATGGAAGGGTTTGGACTTACCGCTCTCTACTTGTAAGCTCAATATAAGAAAGTTGTTTGCTAGGGACACCAATTTAAGGTGGAGAAGTCTCAATGAATATAATGTGGCCACGGCATTATGGTCAGAGTGGAATGAAAGAAGGTGATCTTATCGAGGTTAAAAGAGCGAAGATATATAAAATTCTAGATCTTCTTACAGGGCATATTCTATTGGGCAGGCAAGCAAGAAGATGGGGATAACCGTTTAACGATTTCAGCAAAAGTTGCAGAAGAAGAACCTGAAATCTTAAAGCACTTTCTCTGCGAATGAGTCGCACTTTGGAGGAGTACGTTGAAGTCTCTAGGGGCGGTAATCTTTCGAGACCTGAGCGAAATAATCAAGGTCAAGATGCGGCGGATGGTTGGCTTTGCAAGCTCCACATACTGGTTCGATAAGCGGGTGAGGGTCATAAGGATCCTCAATAGTATCACAAAGAGCTCGCTTGGAGCCTAGATGAGCTAAAGCCCAGCAACCGCTTCAACCAACCAACCAACCAACCGATAAACTCATGTCAGATAACACCAAAAGTTCCATCAGGATCGCAAAGGACCTTCTCTAATTTATTGCTGGAGAAAATAAAATGAGCTCCGGAGCTGAACAGAGATTCAGTCGTTCACTATAGTATACTGCTACTCGCGCATGGCGATGATATTGTCATCATTGGCTTCAACAAGCATGCTCTTAAGTCTACTTTTTCAGGCTGAATAACGAAGTGAAGCGTATGGATCTGGTAGGGAAAAAGTATAAAACGAATTATCTCATGTTATCGCACAAACAGTCTCGACTCGTCTCCCGCTTAACTGCTGACAGTCATAGCTTTAAAGTCGTAGATAATTTGTCTAGCTTAGAACATTAACTCCAATAACAACCTTTCCAGGCTGAGATCAAACTCTGTAGTTCACTTATTTTTACAGTCCTACAGAAACTAGAACGATCACAACATCTGATGAGTCGGCATTTGGAGTCTACGAGGAAAAGGTTTTGATTTATGATCCTTTGGGCATTGGCAACGGCGAATAACTCTGACGATGGAAAGGACACCTGCATGAGATATACGTCGACATTGACACAGCTCAGCGAATGAAGCGTTTTTGGCTTGAATGGATAAGAACACTCCATATTTTAAAGTGCTAGATAAAACACCCAAGGGTGGTAGCGTAGGATGAGGAAGACATGATTCGCTGGAAAGCTCAGGCGGAGAAGACCCTGACTATACTTGGTATTTCCACAAGACATCAAACAGCCAAAACATGAATGGGATGGCGCACTGTCGCTAACTCGGCTATAATCGTATACGGCAGTATAGAAGAAGTGAATCTAAAGCTCTTCCAAAAACTTCATCGGCCGTTCCTTCGAAGCGGCTTAGAATAATTACAAGTACACAAATTAGTAGTGGACCCTGCCAAAAATCGATGGTCAAAAAAGGAAAATTTAATGTTTCAGTAGCCAGTGGCTAGTTTGCCAAACTTACTGAATTTAAGAAGGCCATTTTGTAGTAAACTTAAAAAAAAATATTTTTCCATAGTTTAGAAATTGTAACTTAATTAACACAAGTTTTATTGAAGGGGAAAAATAAACCGATTGTTGTTGTTCTTGTTGACCTTTTCGTTATTATAACCTTTTGTTTTCCCCTCGAAAGCATACATAAAGTCATAACGATGCTCATTATCGTTCAATGTAAACACTCACTCTTTTTAGTACGGCAGTGCGTATACGTAACATAATTATTTTTAAAAAAAATTTTTTCTCGCGCCACATTTCTTCAATACTATCTTACTTTTATTGGTAAATATTTATTTCTAGAATTTCAGTGAGCGTCTCACGAAGAACACATTAAAAAATAAGAAACACCCTAATAAACATGCTTTTAATGCGGCCTGCAACAGACTCGCTGTGGTGGCTTGGTCGGCCACTATGCAAATATAATTGCGCAAGCATGAATATACATATGTACCAACATACCATACACAAGCATAAATAATGCATACATAAATATAAGACCGGCTTTATTCGAGCGTGCGTGAGCGTTATGTGAGTGTAATTGTGCATGCGTGCCTATGTCTGGAGGCCACAAACAGGCAGCAGTTCAACAATGAAGCTTCCACAGAAGTTGAATGAGACAATTGCAAGTGAATTGGATTGCACCGAATTATCGTTGCATACTTTGTGCAGCAACAACAAAAATTAACAACAACAACGGTTACTACAGGAAACAAGCAACTAATGTGCATATGTACAGTTTACACATACCATACATACACGTATAAATATAAGTACAAGTAGATACATATTTCAGAAGCATATGAGTTAGTAGAGGCTTCGATCATTAGAAAAGGACGTCGTCGTGCAACATATGCTGTTGTTGTCACACTGACTGGCTAGCTGACTGACTGACTGACTGACTGACTGACTGCAGCAAGAACAATTAAATCGCTTCATTTTCTGTTTCTAACGGCAAATGTGATAACCAAGGGTGGCTCGTGCGAGTACATACGCAATTGCAGCGATTTCTGAGTTGCTGTGGCTGTACCTATAGTTGTTGTTGCAACACTTGTATTTAGCCACAAATTGCACTGGAATTCTGTATGTATTTTTTTCCAAATCTCGTTTAGTTTCTGTTCAGATTTAGGTGGAGCGAAGCTACTGCTTCAGACGAATATGGATCAGTGCTATTGAATCACGAGTGCAAGAAGGGTCACTTTCACTTATGTGAATCTATTTACAGCATGCTTTTATACTGAGTTTAGTACTGAGCAATGTAACACATAGAGCTATTTGTTCAATTGACCTAAAATTATGAGGAAAGCAAAAAAATTATTTCGAAATTTGATTTCTAGCAAAGAAGATGTATTGCCAATTATTATACTCTGTCTACATTGTTGAAACTCGAATACCAGTTACTAGAATCAAGTCAGTTGTGAAAATACGGTTCAGCTCATGCACACAAACAATTGAATGCAAAGTCTACAGACAACAAACTTCGTGCTTCAGACATTCGGGAATAGGCCCGCTGGGGTGAGTGATTAGCATTACGTACTGTCTTTTTTAAGGCCAGGGATCGAGTCCTGGTTCGACCAACATCCAAAAATTATAGAAAATAATGTTTTCTTGTTGGGTTCCCCTCACGTTAATAAATGTAATGCTCACTATAAGCTAAAATATCATAGTAGACTAATCTCTTTAGTAGACCAACCTGCAAAGGTAGGCTTGATTAAATGGAGTTGGCTGATCCTTGAAGGAACACACATGGACATATAAGACCCTTACGTTTTGAGGTTAAAAAAAACTAATTTTCTAAGCGCTCGACCAATCTACATTTAATTAACCACTTAGTGCATGTCAGAAATCTACAAATCTGACTAATGTCAACATATATTCACTATTCCTATTTGATAAACATAGTGCGACGACTTAATCTTCTATTCCAACCACATTTGTAATTCGTTCGAATCCCAAGGTTTACCACGTGAATGCTCACTGGTCAAAGTGTAGCAAAAATTCCCAAAGTGTGGGTGTGTTTTAAAGAACTGTAAAGCTCATAAAGCTCCTAAGCATTGTTCGACTGAGGAGATTTTTTGGGAATGCCAAGAAAGCTCTTAAAAAAATTAATTACACACAGTTCATATCAAGTTGCAGACAAAAAAAATAGAAAAATTAGAAAATTAATTTAAATTAATAAATAAATAATAATAAATAAATTAAGTTAAGGAAAGGGAATAAATATATATATATATTGTACATATATATATATATACACGTATTTATTTCTCTCATTGGGGAGTTACAATGGTCACATTACTAATTTTGCACTATAACCTCCCACCAACCGACTGAGAGGCGAGTCAATTGGTGACTTCTCAATTTGTTTTTGTTACATCTAAAAATACCAAATCCTTTTGGAATTACTTTATTAGTCTTCCTTTCAAATTTAAGAACGACAGGAAAAAAATGGAGACGAGAAAACGCAGAATAGCTGAGAATAGGTCAGACGAAATTCCGCTATCCACTATTTCTAAGTGATTCCGAAGATTCCAGAATGGACATTTTTCCGTAGAGGACGAACCCCGAGAAGTTCGACCAAAATATTCCACTGATGACGTCACTGTAGCCCTGTAGCTCATGCCAGTTTACTTCACCTGGTTTGAAATCATAGCAGCTTTTCCACTGGAAAAGTGAAAGTGGATCTAAAGGCTTAAAAAATGCATAGAAATCAATGGCGGTTATTTAGAGAATATAAAAAAGAACAAAGATTACGAATAAATTCAAAGAGAATTAATTTTTTTGTTTTTTCTGGTCAACTTATCGAAATTTCTTTAATCCCTACGTATTATTTAGCTCCGATGCAACTAGTTTGTTCTGACATGAGATTTAATATTTAATCCTAAAATGAAAAACAACAAATTTGATATGGTCATACGTGTAAAAGGCATAGCCGAAGACAGCTTTTCTTTCTTTTTTTACTATCATCTCAGTGGCTACTTCTTAATGGGAAATAATGAGAATTGTTTTTGAAGTAACTCCATCTAAATTATCAGCAAGTACTTGATATTGTGGATTCAATACCTTACAAGTACAATATATTCCAAGATTTGCTTTAATCATTTGCAGTTAAAAAGAGTTATAAATATGAAAGCTTGTATAATATACTCGTATAAGTTCGTCTGGGTAACTTTATTCAGCTGTCAAATGCACTTCTTTATACACTACAATATAAATATGACATGCGAACATTGTCTATGAATATATGTGGGCTTTCATGTCACTGCTCAACTGCAGATATTTTTCTCTTTTTCATGTAAAAAAAATAAAACTTCTTTAACAACTTTAGCCAAGACTCTTATGCGTCTTGCTGCAAGTTATATCATATTTTAGTGCAAATACATAGTTTGACCACAAACATGAGCGACTGTTAAATGCATACATGTGCATTACACTCTACATACACGTATGCATGTAAGCATGTGTGTGCACTCGGATATAAATTCTATAATAGGATGTAAGCAGCGTTAGGGTGAACACAAATTTACCTATATCCAAAAATTTGAAAACTTACACTCTTTTCCACTTAGCGGAAGTGGTAAGCTAAGTTTATTCCGATTTAAATATGAAAATTCCAATGGAAATATTGTAGAAAATATAAATTTTCTCTCTTTTCTCTGTTTCGATTAAGAACTAAATTTGGAGAAAAAGAAAATATTTTTGAAAATAAAAGAAAATAATCGAAAATTATTGCACAAAAAATATTCTAGTTTGGTGAAGGATTAAGTATAATAGAAAATTTTATAAAAAAATTAATTTTAAAAATTTAACTCTACTTGCTTACAGAGACCAAAAGGTTAAAATTTTGGATAAGCAAATTCAAAGGATTCCAAATGCCTTCTAATGTATGCTAAAAAATAATGAGTGTTTTAATTTTTTTAACAATATATTTATTACAAAATAGTTCCCAGTAGAGATTATGCACTAGTGCGCGGGCTTTGAGATAGCATTTGCCCCTTTCAGCGATGCTCTTTTATTGTGAACTGCAACGAGCAACTATGATCTTCTAAAATTTTATTTTTTTTATTTTTAAAATAAGGTAAAAGCCACATTGAGCCATATTTCGCGAATATGAAGACTGGGCTTATGTTAGGTTGGGTTAAGCTGGCTTACCCAGAGTGTCTCACATAGACGACATACATCTATAGTGTTACCAGGCACATTACATGCGACCAAGCTATGCTGCTACACTCCTATTGTGCCTCTAGTGTGAAGAACATTGCTGTTATTTTCGCGAACTTAAGTAGTCCTATCTTAAACGCATGAGACGCCAGAAGGCGTTGCCACGCGTATCATATCAGACGTGATTGAAGAAACGCTATGATATGATCCAATCGATATGCAAACAACATCAGAAATTTCTTTATTTTTTCGTCATATGATGTGGCGTCCAGGGAGTTCGTCATCTTCCCTGTCTTCACGGCCTTTTTGGGAACGCTGTAAGGAAAAATTGCTCCGATGTCAACACAAGTATGAACGGTTTTGTAGCTAGGCAACCAAAAGTTCTTACTATGATAATTTATGACGCTTAATCCGAATATTCGCTACATTATTTAAGACTGATTCTAGTTCTCCATACAGTCAATAAATTGAATTTTGTACAATGCTTGACAATTAATGGTTACGCTTGGGATCTATTTCACCTCGAAATTTGGGGAATCGTTTTTCGATGTTGCCTAATTTTTGTGGTGGGCATGCAAGAAATATAGCTCTAAAGACATTCCAGCTCCAATCTTTCGATAACTTTCTATCAAATTACCAACAATTTGCTCAAAATTGCTGCTTCATTGGGCGTTACATATTTTGTACAGTTGCTGTCGGCAACTAATATTCTAATAACGGGCCCGACAAATAATTCTGCTTTGAGTTTTTCGTATGAAAATTTGGAAAATATCCTGATTAGATACTAAAAAGACGGTCCTTAAGGGGCTCAAAAAGTGTGACATTTTCAAAGCATCGATTTTTGACATTCTCGGATAGATTATAGCTCCATAAAAACACACTTTGGCCCCGATTTCTTAACTGTAATAGTTTCGGAATAATCCGAAAACGCGGGAGATTAGTCATATAAGTTTAAATATAAGTTTTTGTTTTTCAAAATTGTTTTTCTCGAACACCGAAACTCGAAAACTAATCACCCGATCAATTCAGCATTATTTCAGACATAAAGTGACCCTCGGATATTTCGATCGGATTAAAATTCTAAATTTGGCAAGATAAATGCCTCCGACTTTTTCGATAAATTTTAATTTTTTTTCAATACGACACCATTTATTGGGATTTTTTTTTTTTTTTTTGCTTCAATCGGGGGTGACTTTAGAGTTCATATAATCTTCTTTAAAGCCTTTTGTGTCTTTTTATATTTCAGGTACCCTGAAGGCAGATGGGAAGCCAACAAAATGGACCTTGTTTTTTGGGACCTACGTGGGGAAGCACATATCTCATAGAGAATGCAAGATTTCATTAAAAAAAAATACCTTATTTATAGACAAATATACAAATATACCCTTGAAACTGTAAAACATTCAACAAAGAAGTCGTCTTTTAAAAAATTTCCCAAAATCACCTTTCTTTTTGCTGTCACACTGCTTGAGTTTTCTTAACACTGGTTTTGACAAGGCCCAGTTTGATTTGAAGAGGTGGCAGGTGGAAAATGTCTTCTACTGCGTGAACAATCGGAATAGATGGTTTTTTATTTCCACTGTGGAGGAGATTAGTTTTAAACTCTATTTGTAACTAACCAATTAATACTTAAACGTCATTAGCCTCGATCGCACCGTGTATTTATTGCATTAAATAAGCCATTAATGTCGGCACAGATACCTAAGTTATCTTTATTTTTGATGAATGGTCCAAGTACCTAATTTCGGTTTCTACTTGCACTAACTTGAATCTGAAATCACGAATCAAATCGCTTTGTTAAGAAGCATTCTAATCTGCTCGGGTTAAGAAGTTGACTTGATTTTACAAACTTCAGTATTTTTTTTTTATTTTAGAGGCTACATGGGTTTCTCAACTTCAAAAAATCTACTTAACTCTACTACTTAACTTCCACAACATTTAAAAAAAATTATACTCAATTTTCAAGTCGATTCGAATAAAAGTTCCGGCGGAAGCCGTGTTTTCAAAGGCAGTTGTTAGAAGCTCCCGAAAACTATTCAACCGATGAAATTTCATATAGGTCCTTTAGATACAATTTCCAATGTTTTGAGCCAATTTTTTAAAAATCCAATATTAATTTTTTTGCGGTATTAACCTAATTATTATTTTTTTCTTTTCGGATGATCCTGTCATGAGTTCTACTGCCAGGGCAGATGTACCTTTTTATCAAAGGGATCACCTGAAATAAGGTCCTAAGGGCCGAAGTTATAAATATTTTCATTTGAAAATTACAGCAATACTTTTTCAAATATGTATCTTTAAGACAGTAAAAAGTTTAAATGAAATACTTTATTTTTTATTTAAAAAAATTTTAGTTAAGACTATAACTTTTTCCCGGAAGAAAGTCATGTAACGCCTGAATATTATTTTTTGCCTTCTAAAAGCCTGGATAAAAATTTTTGATTTTTTAATATTATATTTTATTTACACTACAATCGAGCCTTAGTGCTAGGAAACCTGTTAGGTATACCGTGCATGTATTTCACCAAAACTTTTCAAAACTTCTTTTACCAAACTTATGCAAGAGCATGCATTTAAATGTGTCTGCACTTAACACGCAGACTGCTAAGTCAAGCAAAATTTGCAACTTTTAACAAAAGCAAAAAAATTGCTACACTAACACATTGTACATACGTGTGAACATAACTCACACATGATTCTGCAAGTATTGTGCTCAACACACACACACATATGCATATAACATATACTCGTACATAACTTTACCACAATAACCACAAGCCAGCAGCTTTATTGATTTTACCAATACAAATATACAGAAAATTCACCACTACTGAACTATAACCGCACCAGTTCTTCTAACAAAATTTTTCTGTGTTACTGACTGGTGCTCATAGAATGAAGTGGTCCATTAATACATTATCTTTATACTAGTCAAATCCTAGTGCACTTATGTATGCAGAAATTCCATTTTGCAGAAAAAAAATTATTCAACGAGATTGGAGTAAGTAACATTACGAATTACGAATTAACGAATAATTTTTTGAGTGGTCTTAAAAATACTAGTCAATAACAACAACAAACTATTGTAGTTTAATTTTTCATGTTGTTCATATTTTTTCCTTCTCTTTTTATACTTCCATACATAAAATCTCAATCGACGAACTTTTTACCAAGCGATTTAAAATAATTAAAAGTTACTACAATGTGTAAAAATATTTGTTAAATTTTTTCATTCACTTTTTCATTATATTTGCACATAAACACACACACTCACAAAATATTTAGCAACAAGCAATAACCAATAACCAACAACATTTGGTATTTGAATTGCGGCATAAACATGTAAATTTTCATACATAAATAACTAAGCTGAGTAAAGACATAATAGTTCAACGTCAAAAAAAAAACAAAAACAAAAAAAAGGAAATAAGAAAAAATTTCATTGAAAAAACACAAAAACTATAGGCATGTACATATATGTGCATAACTGCGTATCGATAAAAATAAAATCAGTTATGCAACACACAAAAAAGGGTTGTCAATATTTATAACTACGAAAAAAGTTCAGCATATTTGACGGAAATTGCTTGTAATTTAATATTAGTGTTGTTATAAATAAACAAGTCCAACATGCTTGCATTGACATACATACATACAGATATAATTAATAAAAAACACACACATATTTAACTATATAAATACATAACAGTACCTAAATAGTTATCCAACAAAAATGTGTGCAAAAAAAAATACGTCAACAATGTGCATGCAAAGCTCAGCTACATTTTGAGATTAAAGGATATTCATATAAGGATTAAGCACATATAAATAGCTGCATATAAACAACGATTTAATATTAAATAATATTTTCAGGAAACTTGCATTATTTGAATGATCTCAATATGGTATTAAGTACCAATGACAGGCTTAGTTTAGACATTTTTTATCAGATTCCAATTTAAATTTTATTTTTTCCATTTTGACAGAAAAAGGAAGTAAAAAATACGTACAAAAATTCATAAAAGTATAATATATCAAAATATCAGTACTACAACCGAAAATTTACTAATTCATGAAAGCCTCTGGTAGGACACATAATGAAACTGCAATATCATTAAAAGTTATAAAACCAAGTTACCATACGCGTCTATTTATCTGTCTGTCTGTTCGAGTTAAAGTCAGAAGCTACTCAACGAAGTTTCATGTGGTTTCCACCAGTATATAGAGTGATTTTTCAGAAAGGCTTATGGGAATAATTTTTTTATTTTTTGGAAATTTTTTTTATGTGTATGAAAATGTCACAGTATTTCTAGCACTTCTCATCGATCCATCGTCTATTCGCAGGTATTCGTTATTGCCAATGTGGTAAAGAACATATGGTAAATCTTCAGCAAAACCTTGCTCTCGAAAAGTCCTAGTATCGGCTCATCGTTGGTTGTTAGGTTTCCTTAGTTTGCACTATTACACTGTCCGACAAAAAACAACTTTTTCTTTGACTCACAAAAAAATCAAACATTTTCGAAAACTAAGGCCAAAAAAATACCGCCGTGTCTGGCTGTTTTGCTAGATCAAGTCGCTTATGGTTTTTAGGGGTGAAAAAATTTTGACCACCATATTGGATCCGCCATTTTGAATTTTGAAAATCTGACATCTATAAATTAATAATAATTTTTAAAAGAGATCTTGTCACTTTTCATTTAGGACTTGTAGGGGTGAAACTAAAAAATGTAAAAGGCTTATCTATCAATACGTGCAGACACGGGTATTTGTTTGGCCCTAGTTTCCGAAATTGTTTGATTTTTTCGTGGGTCAAAAATCGTATCGGACGGTGTTATATATAGAACAATTCTGTATGGTCTGTAGCTGTTCAGTTTAAATTGTTAGCTTTCCCCTTTGTAGTCGTCTTGTACGGACTATCAAGAGATTTAGCTTAACAACCTGGGATATTGGGATTGGGCACTGAGATCTTAGGGTCATCATTATTACGCACTTGTTTACTCAAATTGTATACTTCGTTATAAGCGAACATGCCTCAGCTAAGAAACCTGATATTTGATGACGGCCAATGCAAATGCTTCAAGGATAACAACTTAAGAGAATGTACTGGTAATGTCTAGTCTCTTTCAAGATTTACGAATGGCGGACGACAACAGAATCGAGTAGGTTCATGTGACATGTGTTGGTTTAGAATTTGTGGTAATAGCAACTGCGTCGCCGAGTCACGGTATTATTTGCGTTAGATTAGAGTCTTGATACAATCTGCATTGAAGACTTCAACACATCTGTGAGATGAGCCAACGAAGGACAAGGATCAGCCACCGTAGACGTGACGATATTGACATTTTTCAACAATTCAGAAGACAGTGATTGGGCTGGCTAGATCATATTATTCGGGAAGATAAATACACTTTGTGTTTGAAAGTTTTCGATGCCACAACTGCTGATTCAAGCACAAGAAGAAGAACAACTTCATTTTGATGGAAATATCTGATTAAGAGGGGCCTGCTTTCACGTTAGTTTCCCAATTAGAGGCGAACGGCTTAAAAATGAAACGACCAGTTACACACAGTGTATCGTTAAGAAACAGAGCGTTGTCTACGTGAGACCTCTGTCGACCTCCTTAGAAGGTTTTTGAGATTTCACAAATATCTTCCATAACAGATTAATTCAGCAACAGTATTTTTGAAAACACAAGTTTACGGTTTATTATATTTAAATATTGTAGCAAAGAATAGTGAAGACGCCATGGCATATGAAGAGGACAACAGGAAACAACAATATAAACACGACAATGACGTCATTCATATATGAAATGCCAACGATACACTGCATATGGTTTCTGAACAAGACCGTACGTTTAAAATGACCACAAGGCCTGCAGCAGCAGGAAGTGGGCGAATAAGTTGATGGCAACCGGAAGGAAGCGAAAAAAGCAGTATTGAATGAGAAGAGAAGAGGAGAAAAATTTACCAAGAATGGATGATAAGTTATAATACGCGCACAATGGAGATAAATTCAACGATACAAGCAAGAATTATTTATACCTACAGATATATATATACACATTTGTACGAGCATTGAAAGCCTTCGATAAGTGAAGATCACGCTCTTTGTACCAAGCGCCGCGCGGCAAGCTAAAATATTATAACTGCTTTTTGCCCGCTCCTTATGACGCTTGTCATTGTCACTCACACTCAGCAGATTCTTTTGGCTTTTATTTTATTTTTGCAAGTAAACTTTTTCATTGCCAATTTCTGGCTCTGCGATGCTCCTCCACTGATACTCTCTGGGGGAATTGTGCTAAAAATTTCACGGCTCCATTGTGTGTCATAGCAATAATACATGAACACGTAGCAGCAAAAGCAATAAAAACAAGTTTGTATATATATTTATGCATACATATATATATACCATATATGTATATCCAACGATGCATTATATTGTGTGTATGTGTGTGTGCGCGTGTGCTGGTTGTATTTCCCCTGCGTCGACAAAGTGATATCATTTATTATGTGAGCTTATCAAAATCCAATGAATGTGTTGTGCTGCTATGCTCCTGCGTCGAGCAAAAAGCTCCAAAGCACTTATTCGCAAGCATTACACAAACGAGGGGATTAACAAAAGTTCGGTCAGTTGGTGACTTTCAATGTGTTTTTGTGAAATTTAAAAATACCAAACCCTTTGAAATTACTTTATTAATCTTCCTTACAAATTTTAGAACGATCGGCTACAATGGAGACGCGAAAAAGCAAGATAACTGAGGAGAGGTCAGACGAAATTCCACCACCAACGCAGAACATAAATTCGCCCTGTGATTCTCTTCGGATTTTGGCGTAATTTACAGCCAATAAAAATATTCAGTGAATACCAAATTGCATATGAAACGATTGCATCGTCTTTAAAGACTATTTCTAAGTGGTTCCGAAGATTCCAGACCGGACATTTTTCCGTAGAGGAAGAGCCATGAGAAGGTCGACCAAAATCTTCCACTGATGACGTCACTGTAGCTCTGGTGAAGTTCACGAAGACCCACGATTGACACGAGAAATGATTTCTAATGAATTGAGCTTGAATGCCCTGGCTGTATCGTGAATATTAAGTATGATGGGTACCGCAAATTTTAAATGAAGCCCAAAAAGAGGCTCGAGTGCATTTCGCTCAATTCTTCCTAAACAAATTCGAAAACGGTCAGTCTAGCAACTTTAGTAAAGTCATTACTGGAGCAAACCCACCCAAAAATCAGAGGCAAAAGTAATGATGCCAGTTTACTTACCCGATCTAAAATCGTAGCTGCTATTCCACTGGAGAAGGGTCAGACGGTAACTGCAAAATGATAGACGAAAGAGTGCTTACCAAAAGTTTTCAAAAATTTGCTGAAAAACGGGAAGAAAGAGGATTTGCGACGCTACTTTTTACATCAGGACATCCCACACTGCTGAAATAATTAATAAATAATTTTATTACGATCTATGGGATCAAAGAAATACGTCTAGCACAATATTTCCCGGATATAGCGCCATGTAATGTTGGATTGTGTATCTCTCCATGGTTCAAATTGAGTAAGTCTGAAATAGAGAAATGTCAAATTAAATTCGGAAAAAAACTTGGCGTTTAGGTGTGGTTCACATTCAACATCGGCCCTTGAAATTTAACCACCCTTTATAGGCTTAAGAAATGCATGGAAATCAATGGCGATTATGGAGAGAAGATAAAAAAAGACAAAGATTACGAATAAATAGAAACTGTTTGTTTTTTCTTTTCTGGTCAACTTACCAAACTTTTGTTAATCCCCTCGTACATACACTAATACAGATTTATGTATTGAATATCGCTTCTTTTTTTTGCGTGCTTCATGAGCCCTCTATTTCGCCACGGGCCAACATTATCCAACAACAATACTGCAATTTATGTGACCATTTCGCAATCGAGGCGCATCGCTTCACAGGATATCATTCTGGGTGGACATGCCAACATGCAATTCACATTTAGCCATAATGTCCATTGCTCCCAAACTCATTGCTATGCGTGTTGCCATGCGTCTCAGTCTATGTGTGTGTGTGTGTGTGTGTGTGTGTGTGCTTTTGCCAAATGACCACTTGCATTAATCCGCGTGTTGCTGCAATGCTGCTTAGCGACTATTTTTGCTATGATTTGCTGCCGGCACACTCAAACCGCCGGCGTACGGCTGCTGGGCGACAAAAAAACAAAATACAAAAAAGCGAACAGTAGCGAGCAGTTGATGGCGGCAGCGTAATGCTGATATTACTCACTCATATCGCATGATACTTAAACGATGCCCGCAGATTCATTGGGTTTTCGGGCAGGCACACGTGTCGCTCATTGTTCATAATTCCGGCAACAAATGCATGTTTGCGATAAAACTCATTCATTTCTGCCATAAACTTTGATTTAGCCATAAAGCGCTGATTGAATATCACTTTATTATAGCGCAATTCTGCGCTCAGAGTTTGAATTAAAAGCGGCGCTTTCGTTATTTATACAAAAATTAGTCTGCAGTATTGCCTAGCAATAAAGTATGCCATAGATTATGTCTCGTTACTAAAAAAACATATTTTTTTCGACGTTTCATAAACCAAATTTAATTAATTTGTTTTTCTATTTCTCAATTTTTTTTTAATTTTAAAACATTAAAGACAGCCATTTGCACAGCTTGCATTTTGTTGACAAAGTTGCGTACTTTACGAGGACTGAACATAGAATCTAATCAATGTTTTTTCATAACAAAAAACACACGTCAATAACCACAAGGATGCTTCGATGGCGAAAAGCTGTAGTCACAGCAAACAACCAGCTAGTTTTTCACCCGACTTTAATTCCTACTCTCTGAGAGCACAAATCAGTAGATATCAAAAGTCGAGCTCCTTTCAATTCCCTTAATTTTTTTTCAATTTCAATTGCAGTAGAGAGAAAAAGACTGGCTGCCTCGTAATGTTACAGTCGGCCGCAGCGCATACTGTGAGAGAGAGAGATACCGTCTAAGTTTAATGGTGCGTGCAGAGTGCACGCTGAAAGCGCCGAGCGCAGAGCCGATTTCGATCAGCGCTTATGCAAGTCAAAAACGAAAATATATGGATTCTTCAGCTGAATATTTTGGTTCCAGCTCTGCACTAAAATTTTTTTTTTTTTTTTTTTTTGAAGAAAAATGAGTATGGAACGCACTCAATAAATAAAAAGCGAGATGAATTTATGAATTTGGGAAAAATCATCATTTGTAAATATAAAAATTTTTTTTGAATATATCCGAATGAACATCGAAGCAGTCGATTACATTCTTGCTAAGATTAAATCCAAATTAACTCTATGGTATTTATAAAAATACCAATTACACCATGTGAACAACTTATAGTAACTCTAAGGTGAGATATTTATATTTTATTCAAATGAGGAATGTGAAGTAAAGAAAGATTTACTTAAAGCTAAAATATGGAGCGTTAACATATTCAATTGAAGAATAGAGTTTGACTGAACCTGTTGAGTATAAGTTAAATCCAAAGTAAACACATTGGGTTCTGGAAAAATGCTGATTCGTGAAGTTTAAACCGCATATTGCGAATTTTCGCTTGATTCTGGGGTTTGGGTGAATATCTATTCGACATAAAATTTAGCTTCAGGTTCCAATTTACGAATATGTGGCAGAAGCGATTCAAAAAAGGCATCATCTTATTTTTAGCTGTTGACCTAAACGACCTGGCGGACGCGGTAGCCGAGTTGTTAGCATTGCGTACTGACATTCGGAAGGCTCAGGTTCAAATCACGGTACCACCAACATCCAAAAATTATGGAAAATTAATTTAAATAAAAATTAAGTTAAATTTTCTAATTGCGGTAGCCCCTCGGCAGGGAATGTCCACCCCACCGAGTGTATTTCGGACATGAAATAAAGGCTCCTCGTAAAAAAAACCATCAGCCGTTCGGAGGCGGCTTAGTATAAACTGTAGGTCCCTCCATTTGTTAGGAAAACATTAAGACGCAAAACTACCAATTAGAGGAGGAGCTCGACCGAAAATCGCTTCAGCGGTTACAAAGCGCCAATTATATAATTATATAAACGGGGTTAGATCGCCGAAAGGGTGACAGCCCTTGGCCGGATAAAATCCGGGTCAACTCCGGTGCATAGAACCGGCTGTCTTGAGAGTTGCACAACTTAGGTCTGGATAATGTAGCAGGTTAAACTCCTACTTATCCAGACTCGACCCCAGCATACCCAACCTAACCACCTCTTCACATGCCCCCTTAAGCCGACGCATCTAGCCCCCCTCTCCCTTTGGTCCAATACCGTCGAAACAGCACGTTTCCTGGACTTCCCATTAAATGGCCTCGGCGACTTAGATTAATTAAGCCTCTCCTAAGCGGGGCTAGTGAACCCCTGCTACAGCAACTACAACAACAGGCATCATCTTCATCTCGCTCCCTTTTTTCTGATTTCTGATTAATTTCAATAGGATTTGCTTTCGGATGAGCAGCATTTCTGCAATCGTTAAAGAAACGTGTCAGGTTCTCTGGGAGCAATTGAACCTTGAGCACATACCTCATCCAACAGAAAAATTATTTAAAACGCTTGCTAACAAATACTGATGGAAAACACATTATGTTCAAATGTCCAGGAAATTCTGGTGTCATGTATTTTAATTATAAAAATTTTTTGCTTCAATATTATTTCAAGCCACAGCTGATGCCAACAGAAATTTCATTGCAGTGGAAAGGGGTGGGTATGGAAAGCAAAGTGATGGCGGTACTTTTAGCTTTTCTCATTTGTATCATCTTTTGAAACATAACGATTTATCTGTACCAAGAGATGCAAATCTGCCTGGAGCTAATTTACCATACGTTTTTCTTGGTGATGAAGCGGACCCGCTATTAGAATGCTTGTTGCGACCATACAGTAGAAAAGAAATCAAGAAGTGAAAAATTTAGAATACTTTGGAAACCAAATGAGACAGAACCAGAACTGGCAGAAATAGTTATTAAAAGTATTTGCGTTCTTCACAATACCATTATTGATCGCGAGGATTGGGATAAAAGCTTAATGAAAACAAAGAAATAGAAAGTAGCAACAAATCGTATCAAAAGTATAATAACCATCATTTAAAAAATGGTCGAGAGTTAATGGAAAATATTTGTAATTTTTTAGACCAAAATAAACTATAATAAATCGAATTGATACATACTCTGTACATTCATTTCAATTGCTACTGATCTTCATAAGTTTTCCACCAACACTCTTTTGTGAAAATTTTTGCCTTTTTGGTGCCATAACTGATTAGTATGTCAATGTCAGTATTTGTGGACTAAATTGCATCTAATCACAAGATACAAAAAAAGGAACTGAATAATAGACGCCGTTTCAACGCAAACACGCCTCAAAACTGTTTTTCTCGCACTGATGAGCTTTGCGCTCGACTCGGCTCCGGTCTCGAAAAGCAAGACGCTTTTTCAGACAGAAGAAGCGAGAAGCCTAAATTACTGAGTTAGAAAATCTTTTAAAGCTTTCGTATAGTCCTGATATTATTAGTATCGCCGGTTTCAACAACTGCGCCGTGGATTCATTTCTCTGTCTATGTATACTGCAGCATAAGTAGGTAAGTAGGTTCGAGCGGCTGACGATATGAGGAAATCGAAACACTCAATGTGATGGCGCAATGCCGACTGAGTTTACTTATCTGCTTCGAGACTGAATGTAGCTTTGCTTTCAAACACTTAAAGCACGGCAAAGTTTTGAATAAATCTACATACTCGTATGTTCTATTTGTTTTTGCTTCTAGCATCGACTGCCACTTTGGCTAAAATATAATAATTTTGTCACCATTGCAAGCGCTCATTTCATCCTACAAGCATTCAAAGGAACGTAAGTAAGTCAAGTAAAGAGCAGCCACTGCATACATTGTGCCAAGACCTTTAGCCAAAAAAGGATGTGAAAAATTGCTCTGACCTTTAACTTCCATCCATTTGGACTCTCTTATGACCTTAATTAGGTCGCAATATCAAAAGCAAAATCTATATAGTAGTTCCCAAATGTCCAAGTCTATATTTGCTTAGAGAAGGGTAATCACATAATAGAGGGTAAAATCATCCTCCTTGAAGCTCTTACTGCATCCCCTGTGAAGAACCCTAGCCTTTCCTCCATTTTCAGAAAATCACTCGACCTTCTCTGGTCCCATTATGGCCAGGTTTGCGACAGGTTAAGTTTTGTTCCAAACTTTTCAGGACCAGTCTATGAAAATATTCTTTTAGAGGCAATTTCAATATGGCTAAAGGCATATAAATGAATTTTTTCTCTGGAAGAATTTGCTTGGTCATACTTGCCAAGCTAGTTCGACTGTTTTGCAGCTTATATATACATATATGTCTCTGCTATCATGGAACTAAACGAGGGATAGGCTGGTATGTTCCCATCTACTGAAGAGATATGCGACAGTATAGTAAGACACCAGAGTTTGTTTTGAACTGCTGAAGAGATTCGGATTCCAGAGTTTGTCTTGATCGAGCGCAGAACTTTTATTGCCTCTTAACTATCACTTAATATTTATTTTCTATGCATTTAATAGGTTCTTAGCTATACGAATTTTGCCTGCAACACGCTACAGTAATCTGGTAACTTAAGCGATAACTCCAATGAAGGATTAAGTGAGAAACCCCCCTTCCCATTCTACCATCATGTTTTGAACGATCTTTGCGAACTAATCGAATAGCCGATGTCGGGGATTCCATCCAGAATTTCACTTGGAGTAGTTCTAAGGGCCCCACTAATGTAAGTAAAATCTATTATTCACATATTACTACAAGGTATATGTTTGGTCTCTTCACGATTACCGGCCACTATATTGCAGCATACAAGAGTATTGTATACGAAAGTTCAACAATAGATTCTGGAACTTAAGTACGGATAGAACTTAACTGATAACTGTTTGAGATGTATAGATAGCGATGAAGATCTTCTCTATCTATCTCTCTCTATATCTGAGTAATATGTATGTATGATCTTTCCTCCATGAATCCTATACTACACATAAGCTTTTATCTGTCCTCTATGTCATTCAGTCAGGCAGTAGCCCAGTCACCACCTTTCTGTTCCAATACCAATTGAGTTCGACCTGAGATTCTATACCTTGGAGTAGACAAAGCAGCCCCAAAGTATACCTCTATTGACATGCATGGCTACTTGGCTTCCTCACACGCCAGCGGTCCTTGTTCTAAAGTCTAAACACCAAAAACAATTTCAGCCTTGAAATCCCACATAGACCCATTCCTGCCAACAGGTGCTGCTTTGGCATAGGTAGGAAAGTGGAAAGTAAAGTTCTCTCTTGACAAACAAAATTCAAACTCTAAAGTTCGCTCATCCTTATATATTATTATTTGCATCATGAAAGTTTCCGGAAATTATTGGCTTACAATTCCGGCCGTTTACGACGGATGTTTTCGCGCAAACGCCTCAAAACGCTCAAATAATACTCTTTATTGACCGTCTGTCCCGTTTGAATGAATTCATGATGGACCAAACCGCGAATATCGAAAAAAAACACTTTTCAGAAACTTTCTGGTCTAATGAGGGAGGAATAAAACCCAGAGCAAAGCTCGTAATTTCTGAACACCAATAAAAACTATGATGGATGAATAAATGGAACTTTTTTTGTGAACCGATGCAAAAGATTGACAGTTACCATCTACAATACATTTCGAACTACTGCTTATTTGAGCTTTGACATCTTAAGTGACCTACCCGATTAACCAAATATTCAGTACTTGAAAATAGTTTAACTTAAACTCAAAGAGAATCAGGGATTATTGAAATATTACTTTCAAAAATTGCAACTCCAAGAAAATTTCTCCCGAAATGCGGAAATTTTCGCAGCAATTTCGCCAAACTAGTCGGTTAACGAACTAAACAAATCACATACATACCTGCTCGTCCAGTACGTTCTTTTCTTTGATAATGATAAAGGAACTAACGTTACCATCAATGCCGGTCAATGTGTGGTTTCAACAGAATGGCACTACGTTTCAAGCGGCCAGTATTACAATCGATCTCTATAACTAATTAATTAATATAATTTTTCGTGGCTCACTCGTTACTGTATGTAGAAGTCAATATTCTGTATTCAACAGTGCTTAATAGAGAGCTAAAGGGTATATTTTATTAGGTTCTCCAATATAACAAGCCTTAATATTTATAAAGAAGGACATAATGTTTTGTGGTGGATTTTTCAGAAAAAAATTAATTATTTTATTTATAATCTTTTTTTTTCTTATTTTTAATTTTCTTTATTAATCCACTCAGCTCCATCATAATTTTACAATTTTAATTTAAATTGAAAACCTTGACGAAACATATTATTACCGTAAGCAATCGCCTTCAAAGTATGACTTCAATGGCAGCCTTGGTGTACCGCAACACTATTAGCTATAATATGTATGAGGGGATAAACGAAAGTTCGGTAAGTTGACCAGAAAAATTAATTCTTTTTGTATTTATTTGTAATCTTTGTACTTTTTTATATTCTCTACATAACCGCCATTGATTTAAATGCATTTCTGAAGCCTATAGATCCACTTCTGAAAACAGTCCTCAAAATCTTGATTTTCAAGCTTATCAAGTTCATCATTAACCGTATTAATTACCTCCTCGTTGCTATTAAAACCCTTCCTTTTTTTCATTTTTGGAAATAACTAAAAATTACATGGTACTATATCCGGGGAATATGGTGCTGGATGTGTTTCTTCGATCCCAGAGATCGCAATAAAATTACTCGTTATTTCAGCAGCGTGGACGTTGTCATATTTTCCAACAAATTTTTGAAAACTTTTGGTGAGCACTCTTCGGTGTACCATTTTGCAGTTACCGTCTGACCCTTCTCCAGGGGAATAGCAGCTACGATATTAGATCGGGTGAAGTATACTGACTGCATTACCTTTCCTGATTTTTGTTGCTTAGATTTTATGGGTGGCTTTGCTCCTATTGGGCTCCATAAGATGGACTGCTGTTTTGGTTTCTGGATCGTACTTATAGAACCAAGATTCGCCTACAGTAATGACTTTACTAAAGTTGCTAGACTGACCAACTTCGAATTTGTTTAGGAAAAATTGAGCAAAATGCATTCGAGCCTCTTTTTGGGCCTCATTTAAAATTCGTGGTACCCGAGCAGATTTCTTCGAGTATCCCAGATGATTACTTAATATTCGCGATACAGCCATGACACTCAAGCCCAACTCATTAGCAATAATTTCTTGTGTCAATCATGGTTATTCGTCAATTTTGAACTTCAACAGAGCTACAGTGACGTCATTAATGGAAGATTTTGGTCGAACTTCTCAGGGCTCGTCCTCTACGGAAAAATGTCCAGTCTGGAATCTTCGGAATCACTTAGAAATAGTCTATAAAGACGTTGTATTCGTTTCATATGCAATTTGGCATTCACTGAATATTTATATTGGCTGTAAATTACGCCGAAACCCTAGGAGAATCAAATGTCGAATTTCTGTTTGCGTTGGTGGTGGAATTTCGTCTGACCTATTCTCAGCTATCTTGCGTTTTCTTGTCTCCATTTTAGCCCATCGTTCTAAACTTTGACTAAGAAAGTAATTGGTAAGGATTTGGTATTTTTAGATTTAACAAAAACAAATTGAAAGCCACCAACTGACCGAACTTTTGTTAATTCCCTCGTATATATGTCCGTGTGTATTTACATATGTATTAATGTTGCAGATATTATATGCGCTGTGTATTGTTCGACAGGACTTTCATTTATTTAATCGTCTACCAAATAACCTAAACAGAGAAATATATGTAGCATACATATATATACACATGCCATACATATAACAGTGATTTCCTTGAAAAACTATTATTTTAACAAGAAGTCTAGCGTGAGCCGAAAAGAAACTTTTTCCCAGAAAAGTTTATTTAAAAATAATTTGTTTTCGCTTCGTTTTTTTTTTTTTTATTTTTTTGTTGTATTTTCCAAAGCAAAACTGCTAACCGCATATCCTGGCAACAGGCGATGGAACAATGTTTCGTCACGCTATGATTGCATGCCTAAAAGTCCCGTCAACAAAGCGGCTTCGGCATAGCAGTAAAGCAGCAAAGCAACGCAAAGTAAAAAACTTGAATTATAACGGAAAAAAATTTACTAAAATAACTGTAAATAATCAAGCAACAAAAGTTGTTGTCCATGGAGGAGTACGAAGGAGTAAAGAGTAAACATAAACCTCAACAGCAACATCAACATCAACAGCAACAGCAATGCCAGAGACAACAACTACAACTACAATTACAATAAAAACAACAACAACAAAGTCAACATCAACAGTACACAAGGAGGATCAGCGCCAGCGCAAACGCCAACGCTAAACTTGTAGACATGAGTAAGCAACGTAAATATACCTTTGTTATTATTTTATTATTATAAATTTAAAAGCACCATAAGTACAATAGCAACAACAACAGCAACGACAACAACAATGGGGAACGAAATAAAGCCAACTTGGACTTGTAATAAGCAGCAAAGACGTTAACTGTCCAAAAAAAGGGAACAGACTTAAACCAAAATAAAATGAAATAAAAATTCCAAAAAAAAAGAGAACTTAAAAACAGCAAACACGAAAGTTAGTAATCAAGTAACAACAACAAAAACTACTTTCCACCTTCAACTCTCCGCAATAACTACTTGGGGGGAACACGCTCTGGTGTGAAGCAACACAGAAAAAAGGTAATAAGAAAGTTTGCAACACTTCATGGCAGCAAGTTGTATGAAATCTACAACAGCAACAAAACAAGCAGAGTGACAACAAAAATAACAACAGCAACAACAATAAAAACAATTACAACATCCACTGTAATAAGTATACCTAAACACCAGCGAACATCCTGGCAAGCGTCCTGCAAAGACTTGCTTAAGACAACAATAAAAAACGAAGTCAACCAAAAAACACCACCAACAACACTAACAGCAACACCAAAGAAGCGCTAAGGATGTGCACGAAAAAAACGCCAAATACTTCGTTTGCGCTGCAAGAAAAACCGAAAAATTGCTAAAACCAACTTACAAGCGAAGGACGGTTAAGGAAACAACGTAACTGTAAACTAACAAAAATGCCAACAAAAACTGGGAACGGCGAATACTGTCAACAACAACAAACACTAGCAAGTGTTTGTTAATGTTTTTTGTATATATGTATATTCTACTTTTTATTTGTTATTGTTTTTCTTTGTTACTAAAAGTTTGCCGCTTATTTTCATTTTCTTAATATAAAACTTTAGATTTTCCAAAAAAAAAAAAAAAAAAATTATATGAAATTTTTAACTCAACTTCAGCTACATACGTGTATATACCTACATGTACGACAGCTAAATACGTTTACAAACTTACAACGATAAAGTTGCAAAGCAAATTAGTTGATGCTCCATATGACAGATACAACGGACAGGGATTAGCAAAAATATTTATAAGGACAAAAATGTTGACTTTTTTCCGAATTGTACACTGGGGGTTTCAGGGAGTTTTTTAATATTTCCCGGCAAACGTCAGAAAGTCAAAAATTGTTTTTTTATGAACTAAGAACTCTCTGAACTGCCAAATGCCACTACCTTTGCCTTTCCAGCGAATTGCATATAAAAATTTCAAAGCCGGATAATCATGAGCTAGTCGCTGTCGATTTTTTATCACCCACCGATTGCCTTACGCGGAATTAATTCGTTTTTAATTCGTAGCCTTTAACCTTTCCGTCTCATCGTAAGTTGTCATCTTTTACTCTTCTGTACGACGAAGTGGCTAGGACGGGTTAAACTAGAAGTTTAGGGATTTTTCGGCTTTTTTCGGGGAATAAAGGTATCTTTCCAACAATATTTTTCTTATGCAACGGGTGATCCAAGCAGAGATTCTTTCTTCACTAGATTTGTTTTGAGAGATCGCACGTAAGTCGTGTCATGCTAGTTTTACCCAGTATTGTTTGGCATTTCATCATCGAAAGACTTACGCGAAAAATCACGTTCTGTAAAGAATGTGTTTCGTACGCTACACTCAACGTATGGTCAACATAAACGGCCTACTGAGCGTACTATTCGCAACATCATCATCCATCTTGAGACTCAGTTGTTCAACGATGAGGCCTATTTCTGGCTCAATGAGTATGTAAACAAGCAAAAATGCCACATTTGAGACGTGGAGCAATCTTAAGAGATTCAAGAGCTGAAATTTTATCCAGAAAAACAACGGTTTGGTGTGGATTCGTGTGGAATCATCAGTCCATATATAAAGTTCAGACGAGGGTAAAAAGTGAAAATTGAATTTTTGGTGGACTTTTTTTAAAATACAAAAAATTCAAATTTAATGGGAAATATTTATAATCATTCGTAGGGTCATCCTTTGACATATATTTTTTGAAGATTATCTATTTCAACTGTTGGCCGCCGCTCCGTCTCAGATGGTCCATTCGTTGAGTCCAATTTTCGATGACTCTTTCGAACATTTCGACTGCTAACTGGCGAATGACACGCGTGATGTTTTACTCTAATGCCTGAAACGAAGCGGGATTCTCTGTATAGACTTTAAACTTTACATATCCCCACAGCAGCACTCCATCGGCCCACAAACCACAACAAACCGTTGTTTTTTCTAAATGGAATGGCATCTCCTGAATCTCTTCAGGTTGCTTTTCATCCCAAATGTGGCCATTTTGCTTGCCTAATCATTTTGGGCCTAATCGTTGTATTTTGTACTCTTTCAAATTAAGATCTCAACGTAAAATACAACAAGTCGTTCGAGTTCGAGTTGCTGCGAACGGCGCCGAATCGACTCTCCACGGTCTTCTTGTACTCTCTCAGCTACTGCCGCTGTATTTTCTTCACTGCGTACTGAACGTGGTCTATTCCATCGAATATAGTCCAATAATGCATGCTGGTTCTCAAGATGGGTGATGGTGTTGCGAATAGTACGTTCAGCAGGCCGATTATGTTGACCATAAGTTTAGCGAAGCACGCAAAACAGATTCTTTACAGAACGTGAACTTTCATAATAAAGTTGACTGATTTGTAAACAATACTGAACCAAACTAACATGACAACTTGACACGACTCACGCGTGATCTGTCAAAAAAAAGTACCCCTACTTGGATCACCCGTTACGAGTGCATACCTAACTAATGAAGAACGAGTGGAGACAGGCGTATTTGCGAAAATAAGTGAAAAGTGCGTAAATGATTAAGTAAGAAATTCAAAATGTAAATCACTAAGTATGTAAGTATGCAATGAAGTCAGCAACTTTGCCAGAAAGTTCACGTAAACAGGCAATAAAATAAAAGAAATAAGCAAATAACTACTATTTGATGTACGAGTATGTATGTATGTAAATATGTAAGAAGGGTACGCATTTAAGTAACTGCATAAGTAACTGCAACAGTATGCAAATAAACTAACCAAGTTAGAGTTGGTAAGTATGCCAGTATATATGTAAATGTGTAAGTGCTTATGGCAATTGTAATTTATAAATGCTCCAGGTAAATGCAATTCGCTTCGGTAGTGAGTGAGTGCAATTTCTTGCCGTGAGAAATTCTCATTATTCAAATTCATTTACTTACTTTCGCCCCCTGCGCCCCATCCTACACTCTCTTGCTCTGCTCCCTGCTTCTATCTTCTTACGCTCCCTGCATTATTTGCTGTATCTTCTATGCTTTATTTTTCGTGTAATATTATGATCACTTGCACTTCTTTGCCATTCCTCTGTATATATATACATACTTACGCATCCACTTAGGCAGTACCTTTTGTACAGATATTTATGTATACAAATACATATATATACAATTGACTCCCTCAAGTTTTATGCACTTCTCGTGTAAATTATGCATTATGAAATTCGCAAGTTTAAGAAGTTGCAACAAAAACAATAAATTAATATCAACTATTGTATCTTGTATATATGTATGTATGTTGAGTGCAGTTCTCGCACAGGCAATCGAGTTTGGTAGTAAATTTGTGGTTTGTAAAGTGTAAAGGCGTAAGATTTATTTAGGCACCTCAAGGAGGTTCCAGCGTTGCATCGTGCAAGGTGTGGTGCAAATGAGCTTGTAAAAGGTATTGCTCTTCATCGTGGCCTTTTGTCATACGTTGTAAATAAGAAATCATCATTATTGTAAGAATATTTATATTATTGTATATTTCAACGTAAAAGGTCAACTTTTATGGAATTTTTGGTTTATTGCCATACTTGTGAAAGCTCAGTATTTTTTAATTATTATTTTAGAAAGTTAATAATAGTAGTGAAAAAGCATTTTCTCTTATAAATTCTAATAAAAAATGAAATTCCACAGTGCACTTTGGGAGCCGTGGAGGTAGTAGTGCGTGCTGTGAGGTTTAGGAATGAAAAACCCCAATATCCCCGCCTAATATAGGGTTTTCCAATAAGAGGTATTATTTTGATAATTAAAAAAAGTGGCTTTTTTTACAAAAAATGATTTTTAGTTCATTGTGAAGAGGAAGATATGCCATTAATAATAGAAAGCCATATCAGAGAAGCTTTACAGGATCTTATCCTTTTAATGAACTTTTTCCGTAACCAAATCGCTTCATGAGTTCCATCTTTGAGATCTTGAATGAACGTTGGCCGGCCTCTTGGTGTAGAACTTGGCCTCAAAGGAAAAGGCAAATTACAAATCACAAAATTACGTTGATCAATTGCGATCAGCTCTTCGACAGTTATCCCGATCGATAGCTGTACCATAACTCCATGTTCCAGGCTCAAAAAACCGTAAGGTCCAATGACCCTCCCGACCATAAACCGAACCCAACAGTTACACGTTGATGGATGGATTGAGAGGCTTTTCAACAATAAATATTGGGTTTTCCGATCCCCAGATGCGACAGTTTTGCTTTTTGACGTAAACATCGGGGTGGACATGGGCATTTCAAGGACCCAATCAGCAAAGACACCCCATTGTTGATGATCTGCCGGTTTGAGTTTTTGTGTTAACTAAATTTGTTAAACCTCAAGACCGAAGTCTTTATGCAAGATGCGCTGTAAAGACGTATGTGAAATGCCCAATTCTGAAGAGCGACGAGGAATGAAAAAGCCTGGTTTTTCTTCAATACGTAGGGCTACAGCAGTAATGTTCTCAGTTGTTCTTGAGCGACGTGACGAAGTGCTTCACGACGACCGAAAACGAACCGTCTCTGCCAGGATTTCACCATTTTTATAGTAAATTTTAATAATTTCAATGCATTGTTGAAGTGTGTATCGTTCTATTCTTATTACTGGCGAAGCTTTAACTTGTCGAATGTCAAAAAATTACAGTAACATCTTGCGGATGTGTTTAGGAAAACCCTTTACTAGAAACACTCACGAAAGCAAACGTACTCAACTCTACCAATCAGACATATCGGAGTGTCATGTCAATGGAAACTAATCACCGCGTACTTACAAAAGCGTCTATAGACGTCTACTGTTTCTCTGCTCTGCTCTTTTCTTTCGGCTTGCTCATGCTGAGGTGTATATACTTAAACATCGTTGCAGACAGACGATTGGCAACGTTGTATGGATGTGAACAAAGTATGGTACGAGTATGTCATGCGTCAGCCTTGATAATTCTCTGACGGTTGTCTTTGGTGGCATCCCCATTATCCAAAGGGACCGAGTTGAATAGCGCACGCCACCATGACACCAAGCACCCTAGATTAGTATTCCTCTCATCGCATTAAAGAGAAATGCAACCCCCGTTTCCATAACATTTGTTAGTGTAGGAACAGTACCGATGAGAACACTTCCATTTGGAATCTTTCACTACGGAGAACGTACACAGCGAATGCAACCGTGCCATCGTTCACTTAACTTTGCATATAAAGGGTGGTTAAATTTTAAGGGCCGATGTTGAATCTGAACCACACCTAAACGCCAAGTTTTTTTCCGAATTTAATTTGACATTTCTCTATTTCAGACTTACTCAATTTGAACCATGGAGAGATACACAATCCAACAACGTGTTAAAGTTATCCAGACTTATTATGAAAATGGGATGGGATTTTCGAAGAAAATCATCTTCAGTGATGAGGCACATTTTCACCTCAGTGGATTCGTCAATAAACAGAATTGCCGCATTTGGGCGAATGAGAATCCAAGAGTGATTGTCGAAAAACCAATGCACCCACAAAGAGTGACTGTTTGGTGCGGTTTATGGGCTGGCGGCATCATCGGGCCGTATTTTTTCCAAAATGAGGCCGGTCAGGCAGTTACTGTGAATGGTGTTCGCTATCGTGAGATGATAACGAATTTTTTATGGCCACAATTGGAAGATATGGATGTGGACGATATGTGGTTTCAGCAGGACGGTGCCACTTGCCACACAGCTAACGAAACAATGGCTCTTTTGCGCAACAAATTCAATGGCCGTGTTATCTCACGTAATGGCGATGTCAATTGGCCCCCAAGATCATGTGATTTGACACCGTTGGACTTTTTTCTCTGGGGTTATTTGAAAGAAAAGGTGTACGTCGATAAGCCAGCAACAATTCAAGAGCTAAAGGATGAGATAATTCGGCACATTAACGGCATAGAAACTCCATTATGCCTCAGCGTCATCGAAAATTTGGACCATCGTATGGAGGTGTGCCGCCGAGGTCGCGGCGCTCATTTGGCCGATATTTTGTTACATACATAATTGAGTAATACCAATATATCATAATAAAATAAAATTTCAATAATTTCCTAAATAGTTTGTGTTTTATTCAAAATCAACATCGGCCCTTGAAAATTTAACCACCCTTTACATACATGCTGATAAATGCCTCTACGATCAGAAATTAGTATCAATGGTATAGGCGATCTTCAAAGACGATGTAAGAAAGAGATGAACGAGATATAAAACTACATTGACATAGTTTGGCGAATTAAGAAACATCGGATACACGGCTACATCATGTCGGCGCTAGCACCTATTAGCAGAAGGCCATAAATCCTGCACAAAACCTCTCTACCATAAATCCGATTCATCAGATCAGACGTCTACGCTTCAGCACCATACAGTAGGATTGTATTTAGGATCGACTTGTATTTGTAGAGAGAGGACTTCACTCTTTGACTGTCTTCACAGTTCAAAGTAGCACATGCCCACAAGATTTATTCTGCGTTGAATTTCCATGCTGACTTTGCTATTGGTGTTAATGCTGATCTTAAGATCGACGACATATTCTAAAAATTCTAAGTTATAACTGACAACAGAGCTATAAGAGCCAGGACGCGATGGCTGAGGCCAGTAATATGAATATTTTCGGCATACCCCAGCAGTTGTATGCTTTTACAAAAGATCTTACCTCTTCTTTCATATTATTTTCTTCAAAAGTCACGCGATAAAGAATCACCTTATTAGAAGCCTCGTTTGGTGCCGCAACTTTTGCTGTTACTCAGCATAGGTGTAGCTCTTTCTCGTGCTGTCGACGAAAAGCATGGTGTCGATCCAGAGCGGTCTTTTCCAGAACTTATGCATGGTGTATATCTGGACAATAAGTTTGTTGACCGTGCGCAGTTCACCCAGGCTCCAACCATTGGGCCTGCTTTTGTCCGACCATATTCTGGAAAGACGCTGGTGCATGTGCTATGCCAGTTCCGAAGTACGATTTTTATGTCTTGACGCCGACAACACTCGCAAAGTGCATCTTTGATCATATTTTCATTTTCTTCCGTCGGTGCGTGAGCGTATATCAGCGTAACATTGTAGAACTTCGCCTTGATGCGATGTGGTAAGTGATAGGATTCTCACTTTTGTGCCCAAAACTCTACGAACTTATATTACAACCCAAGGCAAATTCACACACGGTAGTAGCAAGAATACAAAAACCGTAGTTTCGAAAAGTCAAAGAGAAAAATTTCTCATGTATTTTATTTGTTTAATTTGTTAAAATGGAAGAAAGAACAAGTAATCACATGATGTAACAACTTCACCATCTATAGATTCGCCCTGGCTACAACCCAATATATATGTATAATATATACCTACATATAATAGAGGCATCAGCAGAACTTTAACTCTCCAATTCCAAACTAAGCTGAATTTGCTCATTTATTTAATAAGTCAATCTAATTAAAAAATTGTGGGCGAAAAAACTCTATACAAAAAATCCATGCAATAATGACAATTACAAATGAAATGTATTTCCACACTGACGAATTCCAGCAGCTGTTGTTATCAAAGTGAAAAAAAATGTGTCATTTTTTGCAACTAAATGTAATTTAATGAAGGCAACAACATTTACGCATAGAAACCTACATCATTGAAACGGTGACAATAATCAAGCAAAATTAATGAAGAACATAAATGTTAAGACAAATGAAATCAAGCCAAATAAGCAAAAGAAGAATGTAAGCTGGCAAGAAATCGGAAAATTCACAATAACAATAAAGTAAATTGAAACCAACACGCAATTGCCAGTCACAAACTGAGATACGCACACACACACACACACTGCTGCATGCAAGCATTATTATGAACACATTATGGCAAGTAAAGGATCAGCTAGAAGACCAGTTGACTTGCCATGAAGGCAAGGAGGAACGCGAGGAATGCCAAGTACACCCACATGTTTGCTAATGAAAGTCAATTTGTGCAAAGATTGTTATGTGATTTTGTGCATACGATTGTTGCTGTGAGTATGTGTGTGTGTGTGTGTGTGTATGAGAGAGAGTGTATGTGTGCCTTTGAGCATACACCGCCTGGAAATGTGTACATTAGAGTGACTTAATTAGGCATCATGACAGCTATTCAGACCAAAACTTATGCTTGTAAAGGCAAGAAAGTGTGCCAAGCATGACTGCGTGAAAATAAATACAGGAAAAAAATGTATACGCATATAGGCGTTTGTGTGTATGCCTATGAATATAGAGAAAGAAAAACTCTTTTTTTTTTTTTGCAACGAAAAGAAAAAAGTTTAGCAAGAGAATCTGGTTAATTTACACTCAAACTTATAGCTTTGTCACATGAATTCTGGCTTTTTTCCTTCCTCGACTGCGTGTTCATACATCTACATAAATAAATAATGACATCTAACCGTATTTGAGTGCTCTGAAATCTTTGCAAGTTTTATCGTTATAAGAATTTTTCGTGTCATTGCTGAATTAATCTTTTGCTCAACTTTGTGTGTTTGTATATAAATACATTTGTGCTTACTTTTAGTCGCCCAACCCCTTATGCCATTGCTGCATTTTACCCTTCAGTCTTGTTGCACAGCTTTCAAGCTTTTTCAATCTTCTTTTGAACTTTTTACCCCATGTCATCATGTTTACTTGAAAACTTCCACTTCCGTTAACGCTAATAATGCTCAACTCACACGCAAATAAGCAAAGTCAAAAGATAAATATCCAGCAAATTTCCTACTAACTCAATCACTGATTTATGTGCACTTGTGTGTATGCCGGAAAGTGCAGCTTTTTCCGCACAAAGCGTTTTTAAATAATTTTCTAACAAATTGGTATTTGTAAAAATAAAAAACTTTACCAAAAAACAAAAATAATAATAATAAATATATATAAAAAAATAAATATATTTAGAGTAATAAAAAATTCATAAAAATAAAAAATTAAAAATATTTATATAAATAAAAATACAATATATAGTCAAATAAAGTTATTCATAAAAATAAAATTTATTATAGAAATAAAGAACTTTTATAAATATAATATAAAAAAAAATACAATAATATAAATACCTTATATAAAAAAAACAATGAAAATATTTATGAACAGAAAAATATTTATAAGATTTAAATAAAACTAACAATAAAAAATATTTATAAAACAAAATATTTATAAAAATACCCATGTATTTATAAAAATAAAAATATTTAAAAGTATAAAGAATTAAAATATTATAATATATAAATAAATATAAAAATAAAATGAAATGAAATATAAAATGAAATTAAAAAAAATCTTTAAAAAAAAATTAAAACATTTATCAAAATATTTATAATACCTAATAAAAAAATTCAAAAATATAAAGAAGTTATCAGAATAAAAATATATATAAAATTAAAAATATTTATAAAAATAAAAATATATAGTCAAATAAAATTATTTATAAAAATAAAATCATTTACAAAAATAAAAATTTTATAAAAATATTTATTAAAATAAGAATATCAAAAAGAAAATTATCAAAATAAAATTTTTTATAAAAAAAAATATCTATATAAAAATAAAAATATTTATAAAAATAAAAGAATTTATCAACAGCAAAATATTTATAAAATAAAAATAAAAATAAAGAAAAAAATTTGTAAAAATACAAAAGTATTTATAAAAATAAAAATATTTGTCAAAATAAAAATATGTAGCAAAATAAAAGTTTTTTAAAATAAAAATGAAATTAAAAATAAAAATATTTAATAAGAATAAAAATATGTGTAAAAGAAAAATATTTCTAATAGTAAAATTATTTATAAAAATTATAATATAATAATTTTTTTAAAAATAAATATATTTATAAAAATTGAAACATTTATGATATATATGAAAAATAAATTATTCATAAAAATAAAAAGATTTATCAAAAGAAAAATAAAAATCAATAAAAAGATAAAAAAAAAACATTTATAAATATAAAAATATTTATTAAAATAAAAATAATTATTAAATTTTTTTTAATAAAATAAAAATACATATATAAATAAAAAGTTTTATAAAAATAAAAATATAACCGTTATCATTTCACAAGTGCAGAGTAGATTAGAACTAACATGCTGGCTTGAAATTATTGCTGAAGCATTTTTGAAAGATAACTGCGTTCCAACGGCTGGGAATCAAATGTAGTCTTCATTCCCAAAGCGGTTAAGACCACAGACATTTGCGCCAATTGGATATACCAAGTACAGTCAGGTCCTTCTCTACCTGATCTTTCTAAAGAAGTGAAGGTTTTCCTCTTTCTCTGCTTCCACCGGCTGGTACTGCATCGAATCTGGAGTATTCTTATCCATCCTGTATATTACGTACAGCTCATCGTATCATCGGCTGCGGTATTCGCCTTTCACAATGGGTCGCATAGACTGCAATCATTCACTGAGAAACTACTCAACGCAAAAGAATTCTTCTTCTTCGTTGGCTTCCAGGCTGAGTTGTTAACAATACTTCACCTGGTGTTGTTGAATCAACCTTGAAGGGCTTATGCGTGCACGTTCCAAATTCTGCTTGGTAGAACTGTAACCGCACGTCTCTGAGGGCATCAAGTGTCCACAGGCCCGAGTAAAAGAACAGCTCAACATGAGGTACACACGCTCTGAAATATCGCGGTAACTCGCTCTCTATAGAAAATTCTAGAAAATGGTTGAACCAATGCAAATGCCATCTAATGCCGTCCCAGCTATAGACGCAAGCTCTCATCATAACTGCGGCTCTCCAGTTTATGGTATTGTAATCTAGGCGATTGGATCCGCGCTCTACAAAAGAATCAATAGTAGGACCTTCAAAACAAAAACTCTCATTCTCTTTCGTGCCACATTGGGAGTGGAGTAATGGTTGGGTCTACATCGCGGCACAAACTATTGTAGCTCCTTCATACCTGGAATAACACCAGAGTTATATTTAGCTGAGGCTTTTCACCTCACTGAGAGGAGTTCAGTAGATGGTTTCCACCTGCACTGTCTATGTAAGAAGTAGCTCTGTGTTTATAAATAATCATCAATATCGCATATAAGGTCTTATCGAGGGTATGGTATGAAAGAGTAGAGCCTACCATAATCAAACTTTTACCACGCTCCAAATTTTGAAAAAGAAATTGATGCACAACAACTTTTCATCCATTTTAAAGCAGCCTCTCTACGCCGCTATGTCCAATAAAAATGACAGCATGGAAATCCAACGCAAAATCACTATTGTCAAAATATTGTAATGAGTAGGCAATTGAAATTGTAGACCTCTCTCAATGAATGAGAACTAAACTTCAAGTTGCTCACATTTCCCATTCTCTCATATGATGTGGATGCTGATGACTTGTTATTAAGAGATTTCAAGAAAAAGGTGTATGAATCTTTGCTAACAGGGAATAAAGTGAAACCGGCTACACTGGCTAGGTCATGTCGTCCGAATGGATGAAAGCACTCCAGCTTTGAAGGCATTCGATCACTACCTACCGGTGTATAGAGAGACAGAGCAAGATCTCTACTTCATTGCAAAGATCACGTAGACAGCTTTATTGATGTTTATTCGGCTATAGTCACGTAAATGGTGTCTACACTAAAGAGTTGTAGCTCATCCATATGTCCGAGAGAGTGTAGCCGTATATAAACTAGTTTCAATATAACACATTTATCATCAGTTCAATTGATTTCATTTTTTAACGCTATTTACTGTCAAAAAAAAAACAAACATATAAAAACATGTGTATGTATTGTATGTAATTAGATAATTATTTATTTAAAGGTATGTAAAACGTTTTTATTTAGAAGAATAAACTTTTCTTTCCCAACTTTACTTTCTTAGATTTCGAAAGCGTCAATTCTTATTCCAAGTAATATGGACCTCGCGTATGAATTAGTGATCAAAAGGCCTTTTTTGTATTTAGTAATTTAATTCTTCTTTTTTTTAACAAAAAAGGTCATATGAAAAGAGCATGTCCAAATAAATAGTAGATTTGGACATATTTTCCACATTTTTTCAGCTTTAATAGCACTCTGCTTTACTCGTATATACACCAAAATCGAAATTAAAAACAATAAAGAAAACTGTAATCCTCGCAATAGTCTTTCGTCGTGTACTTCCTCTTCAGCTGTCAACACTGAGTGATGGCTTTGATTTCTTCATGTTGTTGATTTCAGCAATTGTCATCAGATTCAATGTGAAGATTTTTTCTTTGTAAGCTCGTTTTGTCAGTTTCCATTGTAAATTAACTCAGTCTTTCGTTTGTAAAATCTGCTTCCACTTTTTATATAAAATTTAATTGTTTTCTTTTTATTTTTTTAAGTTGAACAGAACTTCGCATATTACCTTAATCAAAGGTATTTAAATATTTATGTTGCTAAAAGCACGTGTTTAATTGCATGAGATACAATAATGCGTGCTTCGACCGCAATAGCCGAGTGGTCAACACTACGTACTACCATGCGAAAAATCCTGGGTTCGATTACTAGTCCGACCAACATTCCAAGTTATAGAAAATTATTTTCCTAATTGCGTTCGCCCCTCGGCATGGAATGTCTCTGAGTGTATTTCTGAGATGCTATGAAAAAGGTCCTCATAAAAATCCATCGACCCTTTAAAGGAAACACCAAGACGCACACGGCCGAGCTGGCCGAAAATCGTTCGACTGTTACAAATGGAAAATTAAGGCAAGGTTTGAGGGCTTAAACAATTTTAATTATTTATTGAATTCGGTGTAATTGTATTTTAGAAAAATGCCTTTTCCCACTGGACAATTTTGTTGCCAGTAATAAGAAACCGAGTCGCCCTTGGCAACAAATTCATCGCCGCTAATATCGCCATCGTATCGTTTTCTTATTACCAGTCGTTCTAAAATGTCGGCAGAAGGCAACTCTCCTGGTTGAGTCGTTTTCTTATTGCCTGAAGAAAATATTTTCTTATTACCTGAATAAGTCGTTTTATTATTGCCACAGGAACTTCCTAAATTATCTCCAAGCCGATATTTGAGTAATAACTATGTCTTTTATTATTTTAAATAATTCAAGTATTTTTTTATTTAAGGTTTTTTTATAATTTTAAAATGAAGTCAACTATTTTCCTTGCCATGATGCTTCCTATTTTTTCCATCCTATCTTTGGCATAAATTAGATCCTCTTGGAGAACAGTATTAATACGAAAGTCATCCGTTTGAAACATATTCCCAAAATAATAAAAAAGAAAATATTTAGGGCTTAAGGACTTTGAGTGCTAGACTTCATTTACCTTTTATGACTTTCACCCTGAAATAAGGGATCAGCGCCGGTTTCTCCTTTGTACCCTTCCATGATTTTTTTTTTGTGCCAAATTATTTGTAAATACAGATTTCATGGCAGCTTGCAGAAAACTAGCAACGTACCAAGCCGTAATAAAAATGTTTTTTGTAAAATAATTAAGCAATTGCGGCAACACATACATACTCGTACAGATGTACATATGCATGTTTAGTAAAACTAAAATAATAAGAATTTTTTAAATACGAAGGCTGATTCCTCGTAGAAGGGCATGACAGGAAGGTGGGAAGATTCCTTCTTTCGCTCCTTAATGATAAATGAGTTATAACTGGAATTTCACTTCGGCAAAGATTAAATTCATTGAACCCTGCACTGAAAAGCATTCTATAGAAAAATTTAAATTCATTTGATTCATCTTGATTTGAAGGGCAGAAATCAATTTATTTTACAATTTAAACAGAAATATTGGTACCGTCGCTCTCTTACCTTCATTTTGAGTGGCGCAAAAGATTTCATTTTCCATTGCTCACTCAATTAAATTTATTTTCCTATCACTTTATTTTCACTGCTAACTAAGAGTATTGGAAAAAAAATTGTTCTTTATGATGTACTAACGGAAACAAATATTAGGGATATATTATCCCGGCAACAAATTGGCATACGAATGAGAGCAGGAAGCAATTCTTGCAATAAATCGGCTAGTTGCCTATTTCTCTTGTTTTGCGTGATGGGTTGTGTTTAAGCCCTCATGATTCTGTCGTGTAGTCTACTGTCAAAAAGAAATAAACTGTCACGCCAGAGTCTTTATATCTTTCGTGGTACTCCATTTCAACTATTAATTATTTCTCCTATCTGAACACATCGGTTGCACGGGGCTATATGATCTAGTCTTCTGATTTCGATGATTTTGCATGTAAGTAGAATACCAAATTTCACGTTGTTAGATGATTTGACGGATTTATGACCTAAAATCTCAAATTTGAAAAATCCGTAGTATATATGCTATATTGAACCGATCTGGCCGAAATATCTCAAAAACTGAGGGGCTACTTTGCGTAAAAGTAGACGGAAAAACAAGCTGACGAGCAGACAGCATGACTAAATCAACTCAACTCATCATTCTGATAATATCGGTGAGGGTCTATCTCTCCTCTCTCATGTAAGAAAGCTCATTACAAAATGTCTACCTCTAGATAATGAAATGCGTGAATGAGGCTTTTAATTTTTATATAAAAAAATCGAACACAATTTAATTTAATTTTATTTATCTAATTATGGACAAAATATCTCGAGACAACTTTTGAATGAGAATTTCTAACTATGTGCAAAACAAGGTAAACCTACTAAGTATTATTATTTGTGGGCATCCATTTGGAACCTCTAGTCTTATGGTTTAAAGTTTTGTCTGCCACCCCACTAGATGAAAGTCCTGTACCAATTTACAAAAATGTATACCCTCGATGAATGCCTTGCATGCATATACCATATGAGCGCTGTATTTGTACACTAAGGCCATGGGGGAGGCAAAGAAAATATACATATTTGGCGCAACATTTGGAAAGTTTGCCCTCAATATTGTGATTTTCCTAATTAATGGAGGCTGTTTTATTTTGCCCGGGCGTGAAATACGGTCTACTATAGTACCAAAATTCCTTCACAAGAAAGTTACTTGCCTGTATAGTAATCGAAGAACTTATAATCAAATCGTCCATGTTTGATAAACTGAAGACAAATACCCAATATGTGGACTTAAAATCGACTTTTACAAGATTTCAAGAGAAGTGCCCAAAAAGGTAATGCCACGACTGATGATGTTCACAATATACTAAGTTCATGAATAGACACTATTTGGGGCTGCGACTTAAGTGCGCTCTGTTCAGTCCATAAATTTTGTAAACCCTTCGCCGAATTACCTATAAACGGCCTCTAACAGCTACAAAGAAGATGCCTCTACGCCGTCATATCCAATTTTAGTTTTCCTGCAACACTGAAAGGGCAGCATAAACTGATGCTGAGCAAAACCAAAAACACCATTAGAATAGTTCCCAATTTCATTCCACTGAAAACATTAAATTGAGCTTCTCTTTGTATTTCCATCTAGCATTAGAAAGTACTGGGAAGCTATTACTGACTTTATTATAATCTTGCAAGAGGTGCATATGCCAACTAAGCAGATAGAGAGTAAATCGCTCAAAATATGAGAACCGTGTTTTTATTAAAAATATTTAAATTATTAATTTTAGTATAAATAATCCTTAAATTAATATGTGCGGTTTTCTAAGAGAGGGCTCTGCTAGTATTATTTCGCGTTGTATTCATCTGTGGCTATATCCATTTCAAAGGTACCGTCATTTCGCGTCGTTTTCAGTAGAAGTCATTTGTTTTGGCGTGAACAACAACTTGTTTCATTCCTTAGAAAATGTCGAAATTTGTACCAAATAAAGTGTTTTTGCGGGGAGTTCTTCTTCATTACTTTAATATGAAGAAAAGTGCTACCGAAAACCATCGTATTTTACTGGACGTTTATGGTGACCATGCTATAGCCGAACGAACGTGCCAAAAGTGGTTTGCACGGTTTAAAAGTGGCAATTTCGACTTAGACGACGGACAGGCAAAAAAAATTCAAGACGAAGAATCGGAGACATTGCTCGACGCAGATTCATGCCAGCAAGAAGAACTTGCAAAAGTATTAGGAGTTGACCAAGCAACCGTTTCCAGACGATTAAAATCATTAGCCAAGAGACGTCGAAAGTCGATTCTGCATGTCGGAAATGTTGCTTCAACGCCACCAAAAGAAGTAAGTTTTGCATCGGATTGTCACTGGTGATGAAAAATGGATTCATTATGATAACCCAAAGCGCAAGAGATCGTATGTGAAGCCCGGCCAAACATCGACATCCACGGCAAAGCCGAATATCCATGGAGCCAAGGTTATACTATGTATTTGGTGGGACCACAAGGGTGTGCTCTATTATGAGCTATTAAAATGTGGTCATACGATCAATGGGGACTTCTACCGAAAACAATTGATTCGTTTGAAAAAGGCCATCGTGGAAAAACGACCAGAATATGCGACCAGACACGAATCAATAATTTTTCATCATGTCAACGCTCGGCCACATGTTGCAAGGCCAGTTAAAAACTATTTGGAAAACTGTGGGTGGGAAGTTCTACCTCACCCGCCTTATAGCCCAGACATAGCACCATCCGATTACCACTTGTTCAGATCAATTCAGAATGCACTCACTGGAGTAAAACTTCACTTCAGAACAGGGTATCAGAAATTGGTTCGATACTCTCTTGACCTCCAAGCCGGAGAAGTTCTTTTGAGATGGGATCCACAAACTGCCAGAAAGATGGGCAAACATCATAGCTTCCGATGGGCTATACTTTGAACATTAAATGTATAACAATTTTTTCACAATAAATTCTAAATTTTCGAAAAAAACCGCAGGAATTTATGCATACATATTTTTCAATGAAATTATTGGTTTTGAAAATTTGTCATTATTCGGGTAAGCAGAATCGCCTGCGAATCGGCGAATTACTAGGCCAAAAGATTTTCAGCAGCTTTTCGGCAAGGCAATTTTTTACCAACTTCAACTTCTCAATCAGGAACATTTTCGCACTATTATTTCTTACAACTTTCGAAGTGGTTTAGCGCAGTAACAGAGCAACGATGATTTCAATTCCATTATTGGCGATGATGTTCCTCGTGAGATTAAGATAACTTTAGGCATCAGCGAGATTCGCATACATTCAATATTGCAGGAACATTTGACTGTAAAAAAATATTTGTCAATGATACCACACAATTGGACCAGTCGAATTTTTTCAAGCACGAAGTACTTCTAATCAAATGGTTGCCTGTTTTCTGGGAAAACCTGGGCATGTCTAAACTGTATCACTAGAACAACGCCGAATAGAAATTCTGTGTGATACACAACTATTTGTTTGCCAGTTGTCTTTCAAGAAATCAGGAAAACTAAACGCCAAAATCGGATCACTATTTATTGCGACAATACAAGCTGTCACACATCGACTAAGGCAACTGCATTTTTGAACACTCAAAACACATCGAACTTGTCACCGAATAACTTTTTTTATTCCCGTATTTAAAATATTAAAGGAACACCTGAATAGGCACTTGATGCGTACGAATTGTATGTTTTGGAGATATTTCAATCAGACTTGCAAAAGTTCTGCGAGTATAGATCTCATTGGAGAATATTTTGAAAAAGAGTTAAGAGATTCTAAACTCTAATTCCGAAATATAAAGGCAAACCTCCTTCGATAATTTCAACATATGATTATTGCAATATAAAATACTTCCATTCATTACAGATTTCATGAATTTTCTGCATTTTTTTAAATTTTTCTTTTAATTTACTGGTGATTTTCAGCGTTCCAAAAAAAGACAGCATTCATTATAAATGTAGAAATTAATACATTTGAAAAAATTAACCAGCACTTGTGTGCTTATATAATAATTATTCTCAATGGAGAGCCGAACGATTACTGATTGAATTAATAAAATACACCAAAAAAAAATAATAATTAAAAATAAATAAAACTAAAACCACAATTAAATTAATAGCGATTTATTTAAACTCAAATTAAATAGGTTGAAAAAGTTCAACTGACATACGAGTACATACATACATCACAATTAGTTATGCGAATGAGTAAATTTATAATTTTGCTTACTTATTATGTATTATTTATTATCAACTAAATATATATTTTATAATATTTGAAGCTGAAATAATATGTATAAGCACCTGCATGAAATATGTTAATTCGATGCGCTTTGCATTTATTTAGTTACACATTCATTATACTTAATTTACAATTAGAATATGTTATATATTTTATACTGGTTGTTGACACTTTTTGAATCGGTTTTGGAAAATCATTTTTTTTAAACAAGTTTTTTTTATTCTATGATGCTCCATAACAGAAGCAAGTTTCATTGATGGTGGTCTAAGCTATTTTAGTTATTCCTTCCAACAAACAAAAACAACAAAATTCCGAATAGTAAGGAGAAAGCGCAGCAGAAAAAAGGAAATCACTCGAACTTAAACGAGCGCCAAGAGGAACATGGCAATATTTTCCGCAGAGAGATCACCAACTAGCACCGGTTTCTCAGAAAAGCAACAACACCAAGCAATTGAACACACTCTCGGCCGAGCCTAGATCTTCAAACTCAGCTGCGAATACTATGAAGCCGATGGCCGATCGAAATACTCCAGCAGCATCTCAACCAACTCTGCCCCCGCAGGAGTCGCAAAGGCATGAATTCTTGTGCAAAATGAGACAAGCAGAAGAAAAGGCCATCGAAAAGTGCAGGGCGAGTGTTCAAAAAATGAAACAGGCTATTTCCTAACAAAAAAATGTTAGCCTTGATGTCAAAAACCGAGCCGCGCAGTTGGACGAGCTTTTTGATATAATCAAAAGCTTCAGACGAAACTGGACAATGGCTGAGAAGGAAAAAATAGCTACATCTATTGCTATAGATAAGAATACCTTAGCAGAAACCCCCGCAACGACCTCCTCGAAACGCCGCGGGACAATCCGGACGAATCGAGACCCGCTGGACGACCATGTAATGAAGAATCCGAGCAATGGAAGACCGTGACAACGAAAAAGACAAAAAAACCCAATGCCAATAAACAACCGCCATCAACATTGAACGTGCCTAAAAACGATGGACACATGAATGAAGTAGTAAAGGCTAAACCCAAAACTAGGCCCAAGAGGCTATCAGAGGCGGTAATCATTAAGCCTGCAGATGTAAGAAGCTATGAAGAAGTTCTCCGAAATATCAAAGCGAAAATAAAACCAGACGAAAACGAACGATGTGGTTTCCCCCTAACAGCAAACTCCACACCACAGCAAGCGGGAACGGAAATACCAAAACAATTTAATCAGATAAAGCACTCTGTATACGTAGGCTGCTATATATAGGTCTGGCCTAGGCAACACTAAGTGTTGCCAGGTGCAATCTGACATTTCCATTGGAAAGTTTGACATTTTTCAGCATAACATCACTCAGAACGTTTTATCATTTAATCGTGAATTGTTTTATTTACAGGGAATTAAAAATTCATCTCGGCCAAAAAATGGAATTAACTCGTGAACATTTTCGTGCGATCATTTTTCATAACTTTCAACGTGGATTATCACGACAAGAGTGCATCGATGAACTAAAACCTTTGTATGGCTATGAAGCACCATCCTATAGCACTGTGAAAAACTGGTACAACGAATTCAATCATGACGCTTTCGAACGACGCTCGCTCAAAGACGAATTCCGTGAAGGTCGTCCAAAAACAGCCGTTGTGCCAGATATCGATGCCGTACGTGAACTGATAATGCAAGACCGTCATGTAACATACCTTCAGATAGAGGCATGCCTATGCATTTCTCCCACCAGCATACATTCGATATTGCATGAACACCTGGCCGTAAAAAAGGTTTGTTCTCGTTGGATCCCGCACAATTTGAAAATTGCTCAAAGAAAGGCTCGTGTGGATTGGTGTAAAGAAATGCTGAAAAAATACGATAGCGGATCTATGCGTATGAGCCCGAAACAAAACAGCAACATTATTAGGCCAGAAATATATGTAGCAGCCTACGTAGTATTGTATTTAGATGAACTAAAGGCTACTTCAACGGTACAATCGATAGGTTACTCAACCTATCACCCAACGACATTGCGCTTGAAACAATTCTGCCGATAACAACTCTCAGACTGACGGCATTAGATAATTTTCCTGCCAGTGCTTTCGGTCATAGCTCATAAGGAAGGAATGAAAAAGGAATATTTTAAACAATAATCTCAGATCGTATTACTTCAGAATTCTTCTATGAAGCAAGGAAGCTGCGGCTAAGCTACAGAAAGTAAGATGACTGCAGATGTACTGTGCTCCAAGCCACCAAGGCACCGAAAGTGGAGCGAAAGTGCCATGCACATGACGACCGCACCAGTGCATGAAATGCAAAAGATGTGAATGACTTTGTACAATGAGACTTAAGGGAAAGCTGAAATATGGATAAATATTTTTTATTTCATTTAAATACCGGTGATGGAAAACCAATTCATTCATATGGCTGCCGTCGCTGACCTTGAAGTATCGACTTCAACTTCATGTTTCAACATTTGGAAGTAAATGATTTCTGTGTTTGACGCCTGGTGATTACCGGGATTGACTATAATGACGCAGAACCTTCCTCGTTTCGAAGATAAACGGGCCAATGAAGGCGCCGATTCACATGTAACAATTTTGCTTGTTAATCTAGCTTGTTGGTTAATGTTATCTTCTTCCCAGCAGTTTTCAGTCCAATCAGCGAAGTGAAGAGCAGTTCTAGGGCCAATTCACTCTGAACGGTCTGGGAGAGCTCGTCAGTTGCTTTGTTCCAACTTACTACATAAATTAATTCACAAACTGCCGGGAAGACAAGTTATTTCGCCGATAAAACATATATAATATTCTTGAGGATGAGGTTGAAGACTCACCATTTTTAAAGACATTTTTTAATATATACATTCCACAAATAAATAACGTCCATAATAAACTTGAGAAGACTTTGGATGTAATAATTTTGGATGACGCTTCATCATTTTCTATAAATCACTACGATCCTTTCACTTTGCCTCAAGATGGTTATCATCAATCCTCGAATTATCTTTAGATGTTCCCCACAAATCTAACTACTTCAAAATCGGAAAACACATTTTCTATTTAAAAAGACAAATAATACTAAACTTAAAAATGCACTGTTCAATTTCTTAGCCAATGTACACGTATAATGGAAATGTCGAGCAAAGCGCTACACAAGTGATGATGGGTGAGGTTTGTCGAGATGTGTGGTATCGAACGGCTCGGAGAGGACCTTCCCAGTTCTGACTGCGCTTTTGGCGTTGGCCAGCGTCAGCTGACACAGCCATTTAAGTTTTTTGAGAATACCAAATTCAGACATATTGTAGATTGTGTAGATTCAGCTCCTTACTGTGTTGTCGAGGGCATCTTTAAAATCGGCAAAAAGGTGTATCGATTCTTTCCTCACGAGTCTTTTCCAAGATTTGGTGCATGGTAAATATCTGGTCAATGGTTGACTTGCCAGGTATAAAGCCACACTGATAAGGTCTAATCGGTTTATTGGGTATTAGTATGAATTACCCGGAAATTTAAATAAGTGTAAGTATCCCTACCCTCGAACCCATTTCCTATATGGTACATAATGACAATGTTGAACAAGTTACTAACGTCATTGATTCACGTGTCACAAAGAACACTTAGCTTGATTTTAGTCCTAGCTTTCAATCGAGGCTAATTAACCCGAAAGGTCGTCAGTTATATAACACGATCATAAGTTCAAAAAATAGTTACGATTTTATCTCCCCAAGACAACCAACTTACTGGCCTACGGACTCAAGGAAATTACCTGACCTGATTGACTTTGCAGTCACTAAAAACGTAGATAGGAGTTTAGTATTTGCTGAAACCTGTGCTGACTTATCTTCTGATCATTCCTCAATAATCATTAAGTTGAACGAACAACCAATTGAAAGTGAGCATGCTTTTCGACTTACTACATCAAGAACTAACTGGCTTAAATATAAAAAATACATTAGCAGTCATATACAGACCAATCCGCAAATAGGGAGAGGAACTGACGTTGAAAATGAGTTACTTGTATTTAACAGTATACTAGCAACAGCAGCAACTATAGCCACACCAGAGCAGAATACAAAAGCAAAGGCATTGATAACTAATAGTGGAATAGAATTACTGGTCCGAAATAAGCGACGTTTGCGTCGCGAATGGCAAGCCTGCCGATCACCCGATGCAAAAATTCGTCTTAAGGTGGCAGAAAACAAACTAAAAAAAGCATTAGTATACGAAGAAGAAAGAAATATCAAACATCTTATCACGTCTTTGTCTCCCAACGTTTCTACTAAAAAATCTCTATGGAAAGCTAGCAAAAACCTTAAGCCGCCAGTAAGCACTGAAGTACCGTTGAGAATGCGTAATGGTTCATGGGCAAGAACGGATGAAGAGAAGGCGTCTTGTTTCGCAGAGCACCTCAGCACAGTATTTCAACCAAATACTGCTACATATAGTGCACCTTTGTCACCGACCCATACTGCTCCTAGATACACTGTTACTTGCGGAGCATCTGTGTCTGAGCTAAAAAACACTATTGCCGCCTTAAATCCAAAAAAATCTCCAGGAGACGATCATATCTCACCAAAAATGCTAAAAGAATTGCCAAGCATTGCTCTCGTTTTTCTTGCAAAGCTTTTCAGTGCCATTTTGATGCTAGGATATTATCCACAACTCTGGAAAAAGTCGCAGATAATTATGATAGCTAAACCAGGTAAAGACGCAACCCTGCCGTCATCATATAGACCAATCAGCCTGTTGCCTTGCCTATCAAAACTTTTCGAAAAAGTGCTGCTATCTAAAATTACTCCTTTTCTTCATCAAAATGATATTATTCCTACACATCAATTTGGTTTTCGGGAAAAACACGGCACAATTGAACAAGTAAATCGTATAACAAATGAAATAAGGAAAGCTTTCGAAATGCGAGAGTATTGCTCGGCTGTTTTTCTTGATGTGGCGCAAGCATTTGACAAAGTGTGGTATGATGGCCTCATTCATAAAATTAAAAAATCATTACCTAACACGTTCCACAATATCCTTGAATCCTACTTAACCAATAGGCGATTCACAGTAAAAGTAAATGATTACATAACAGAAGAGTGTCCGATTACGGCAGGTGTTCCGCAGGGCAGTGTTCTTGGACCAATATTGTACATACTGTTTACCGCAGATATCCCTACAAGTGACGAAGTAATTACGTCAACATTTGCGGATGATACTGCTATACTAAGTCGACATAAATGCCCCATTACAGCCACAAAAGTGTTACAGCAGCATCTTAAACAAATTGAAGAATGGCTAGCGAAATGGCGTATAAAAGTGAATGAAAACAAGTGCAAACACATAACTTTTACATTAAGGCCAAAAACGTGTCCTACTGTTAAGCTCAACAATGTATCAATACCGCAAGCTGACGAAATTACATACCTCGGAATCCACTTGGACAGGCGCTTAACCTGGAGACGACACATTGCAGCTAAAAAGCTGCAGCTTAAACTCAAATCTGCCAGTTTACATTGGCTTTTAAACAAGAAGTCTGGACTAAGCCTTAGCAACAAAGTCCTCTTATATAATGCAATAATAAAACCGATATGGATGTATGGGATCCAGTTATGGGGCACAGCTTGCGCGACGAATATAGATATAATTCAAAGATTCCAATCGAAAACGTTAAGAGTAATAACGGGCGCACCATGGTACATGCGTAATGAAAATATTCATAGAGATTTAAATATACCTACCATCAAGGAAGAAATTGAAATCGCAGCAAAAAAATACTTAATAAAACTGCGTAACCATCCGAACCCTTTGGCTAACACCTTGGCCCATGCAACAAGTCAAACCCGCCTGCGGAGAAGAGACAAAGCAGCCTTCTAAAGCGCAACGTCAAGCCAGCAGCCCATTCCTACTAATGGGCTTTATGTTTTAATTTAGTTTAAGATTTTATTACTTATTGTTAGGCTTCCGAAGTCGAAGTAGATTCAATAAATAAATATTAATGTTTAAAAAAAAAAAAAAAAAAGCTTTCAATAAACGTTATGCTAAGGTATTGCACTTTACTTCACTTTTAAGACCCATTTTGAAATACGACGTATTTATGGTGAACCGGTCTAAAAGGAATATATTCCATGATATTTTAGCGTCCAACATGGGCCAAAGCTATCTGGTCACATTACAACTTCTTTCATTAAGCTCTTTGGGGTTTTTCTTTTTTGGTGAAAGCCAGCTTTAGCCAGAGTTTTGTCGTAGAAAAGGATACGCCGAGATGGCTGGCTACCTTGAGGAACTCCTGATAAGACATTAATTAATTAGGATAAAGTGTCTTTAAACGTCACACGTTGTGTTCTCTTACAGAGATGCTAGGAAACCAATTGGAGAAATCTTGGTAGAAAACCCAGAAGATTTAGTTTATGTAATGTAATTGCTTTCTCCTGTTTTCATGTAATTTATAGGAGCTGTTGCTGTTTAATGTAAGAGAATTAAGAAAAACTCAACAAATTTCTCTTACAACAACGTACTTCTTTATTTTGTATCTATGTGCTCAACGCTTACTTACACATTACATATTATTCATATTTATTTCCACCGATCATAAAACAACAAATTCTAAAAGTTTATTAAAGCTTTGTTAAACATTTATCTATATATATTTATAAATAAGCTTACATACAGGCGCAAAATATACCAAATATACAAACATGATAATACATATATTATTCATCTCTTTTCACGACCCTATTCAATTGTTAATTACGGTAAATTACAACCTCATTGGTAAACCTAATTCGCGCTCAATGCCCACCATATTCTATTTTTCGTCCTAATTACAGCGCAGCTCTTCTTTTTTTTGTTTTTTTGTAACCACCAGTCAACGCCTATTTGCACTAATAAACAGCATACATACATACATTCACACTTTATAATATCCGCTTACACATACATACATATGTACATACATATTTATATACTTATTATTTATTATGCGTATTGTCTTTATTTTCACTCTGCTAAATGCGACCGAAATTCCGGTACTAATAATATCCGGTCCAATTTTAATTACAAATAATTATTTGATAAATTTGTATGTATGCATGTTTGTGTTTCCAGTTTTAGTTGTGTATTATTGCGTACAAATTAAATAAATATTTTAGGCAGCTGCATGCTGGAGTTCATTAACAGCAAAGTAGTGAATTATTCAATAAACTCGCGCTCGTGGATGTTTTCCTATTTATTTCCTTTTATCCAAACTATTTATAAATACGAATATGTATGCATATGTGTGGGTTCACATTTTCGCAAATTAATTTTAGATTTTCAAATAATGCAACAAAATTTTATTATTTAATTTTAAATGCAAACCAAACAAAGCGGTTTATTAAAAATAAATATATGTATATGTACATATATGCACATATATATTTTTCTCAAAATTTGGAGTTGATAATTAAAGTATTAAATTACGTATTTAAAACATAAATTCATTAAAATATAAAAGTAACTTTCAACAGAAAATGAAACTAAGAAATATGAGAGCTGGCTACAGAGGAAAAATATAAGTTAGCAGCCTGGCTTTCAAACTCAGCTCAGTTTTAGTCGCACTGAAGCTTCGATAAATTAAATTGAAGGCTTTATCTACCACAATTAAAATTATCTGAATTATGTCAAATATGCACCGTTTCGCTCAATTGGTTTTCGCCATTTTGAAGGTAATGTCCGAGCTTCTCTCATAGAAACTCTTGTTCCTATTGGTAAGAAAATGGGATTTGGAATTGAATTTTCACAGGCTTTTCTTAAGGAGGCAGAATGGTTTCCGAGGTTGCAAAAAACAGATTTTTGTGATTTTTTCCTAATTTCTGAGTGAATATAATTATTCAAGTATTATATGTGATATAGGTATGGCCATATTTGGAGAGTATCTAGGAATTTTTTCGTCAAAATATTATTATTATTTATCCCTTGACGGCGGTCGGTTGGAGTCGTTTCGGAAAAATGTTATCACTCAAATGAAAAGCTCGCGATCGCAAAGCGTCACGTGACGCAGGTCTCATCGATCTTCAAAAGCCTAATACGAAGGCTGCTATATATATTTCTGGCCTACGCAACACTAAGTGTTGCCAGGTGCAATCTGACATTTCCATTGGAAAGTTTGACATTTTTTAGCATAACATCACTCAGAACGTTTTGTCATTTAATGGTGAATTGTTTTATTTACAGGGAATTAAAAAATTCATCTCGGCCAAAAAATGGAATTAACTCGTGAACATTTTCGTGCGATCATTTTTCACAACTTTCGACGTGGATTATCACGACAAGAGTGCATCGATGAACTAAAATCTTTGTATGACTATGAAGCACCATCCTATAGCACTGTGAAAAACTGGTACAACGAATTCAATCGTGGCCGACGCTCGCTCAAAGACGAATTCCGTGAAGGTCGTCCAAAAACAGCCGTTGTGCCAGAAAACATCGATGCCGTACGTGAACTGATAATGCAAGACCGTCATGTAACATACCTTCAGATAGAAGCATGACTATGCATTTCTCCCACCAGCATACATTCGATATTGCATGAACACCTGGCCGTAAAAAAGGTTTGTTCTCGTTGGATCCCGCACAATTTGACAATCGCTCAAAAAAAGGCTCGTGTGGACTGGTGTAAAGAAATGCTGAAAAAATACGATCGCGGTGCTTCAAAAGACGTTTATAAGATCGTCACAGGTGACGAATCATGGATCTATGCGTATGAGCCCGAAACAAAACAGCAATCGACCGTGTGGGTCTTCCAAGACGAGCCAAATCCAACGAAAGTTGTTCGTGGAAGAAGCACTTCGAAGCAAATGGTCGCCTGTTTCTTCGGCAAAACTGGTCATGTGGCGACTGTTCTACTTGAGCAACGTAGGATGGTCAATTCTGAGTGGTACACCACCATTTGTTTGCCTGAAGTCTTCGGAGAAATTCGAAAAACGAATAAGAGAAGACGAATCATTGTGCACCATGACAATGCGAGCTCTTACACATCGGCTCAAACCAGCGCCTTTTTGACCGGCCAAAACGTCGAATTGATGGGTCATCCGCCGTACAGCTCTGACTTGGCACCCAATGACTTCTTTTTATTCCCACTCATCAAGAGAATAATGCGTTGTCAACGATTTTCGTCGCCAGAAGATGCTGTTGAAGCATTCAAAAACCATGTTTTGGAGGTGTCTCAATCGGAGTGGAAAAAGTGCTTCGAAAATTGGTTTGAGCGCATACAAAAGTGTATAAATGTTGATGGAGAATATTTGGAAAAACAATAAAACCATTTTCGTTGATAAATATTTGTATTTTCATTATTAGGCCAGAAATATATAGGTATAGCAGCCCTCGTATATACGCATCTGTAGTTTGATTCGGCTTCGACACTGTGTGTAACCACAACCTTCCGCGTTCAATCTCGGTTTTAGGGCAGTTAGAAAATAGATTGATGTAATATGTTCAATATGGTCCCCGACGCTTCATATCTGTGTCGTAAGCCAAAAATCCTTATTAATTCTGTTCCCCCTCCGAAATAAGAATTCGATCGCTGTAGATTAGCTTGCAGAACCCGATACTAACCGGCAAATTACGGATTCAAACATTGGCTCGGCAAAGGCTTTTAGGCTCACCAAGAACCTCTTCTTTGCAAAGAGTTACCCCTTTGTCGAATGCTTTTCGTTAATTCATAACAGAAATGCTTAAAATATTTAGCAAATCGCTTTTGTATGCATTTCACAATCTCTTATGCGGATACATTTAAGATTCATTAATTTCCCAATTAATTTCCATTTGTCTTTGTACCGGCTCCGATTGCAAACACACCAATCTAATCCATTTTGCTTCACTTTGCTTTGACACGCAAATGCGCGTTAGAAACCTCAGCGACTGACCGTAATTTCGGTTACAACAACAACAACAAGAACAACAACAGCAGCAACAATCAAGCTTAATAAATGATATTCCCAGTCAAAGTGCATTAATCAAGTGCAGGTGCTGGGCTACGTCGTTGGCATCTTATTATTACCGTTGCTGCTGGCAGAACTAAATAATTGCACAAGCACATTTATCTCAGCATATACATATACGAGTACATATTTGTAGGTGTGTGTGTGTATTTATATATCTCAAAGCCAGTGTGCGAATATGTGCGAATTTAACTGTAGATTAAGCAGTGAATTTGGAGCGAACTGATTTTGCAGCTACTGAACATGATTTTATATGTACTCGTATATACATATACTATATGTAAAACTCATCTCTTCAGCTACTAATAACGGTGTTTTACTTTTCTTAAGCCAAACTACATTTTTGCTTAAAATAAATCAGTTCTAATACCAAAATTAAAGCAAATATCTAAAGGGTCTTCAATAACATGATACCTGACGCTGACTACAAGCACAGAAAACTAAACTCTAGTTAGAAGATTTGGCTCGCATCGCTTTTTGTAACTGCTCATATGTAAATATCATAATTTTTTAAAATATTCGTAAGCATTTGCAGGTAAGTTCCAAAGGCTCGAGAGAATGATCCGAATATAAGCAAGAACCTTGGTTAAGAGCAACTGACCTTATTTCAATGTATAATGAGCCCAGCTTCTGTATACTAAGTATAAAAATACATTACTTTGGCAAGGAGGCTTACCAAAGAAGATGTATTTAGCTTGGAACTCAGCTATATACTATAAAGTGTTTTAGGGATTTAACACGATCAAAGTACCACTGTCTTACAAATCACTATCTGTTTTTTTTTTTTTTGCGGAACGATCTTTAAAAAAGTAAGGTTAGGTGGGCAATTAGTAAATATAGATCATACGAGGGGATTAACAAAAGTTCGGTGAGTTCACCAGAAAAAAAATATATTTTTGTGTTTATTAGTAATCTTTTTCCTTTTTTATCTTCTCTACTTAATTAACTCCTCGTTGCTTTTAAAAAGCTTTCCTTTTATTTTTTTTTTAATTTTTGGAAATAACCAGAAATCACACGGTGTCATATCCATTGAATATGGTGTTGGACGTATTTCTTCGGATCCCAGAATGGAAAACTAATAAAGTAATTGCAAAGGATTTGGTATTTTTAGATTTAACAAAAACAAATTGAAAGTTATTTTGTTAATACGAATACCCTCGTACAAAAGTCCAGAGGCTGACGAAACTGTTCCTATCCAACTAAAGCAGGCTCTAAACAATAGCCTTAGCTAGCTGTATGGTATATGAAGGATTTTTTAGTCTTAATTATGCACCTAAACTTCATTAGGCAACGCTACACGTGTTGGTACCGCAAATCGAGAAATCAATAAAATATCACCAACTGCAGTTACTTATTCTCCAACTTGCCTCGGGTAATGTTGCTTATATGTAAATAGCAATTGTTCGGATGCAGCGTCGCGAGATCTGAGCCTTCGTGTGACACTTACTCCTCTCGCCTCTTCTGTGGTTTTAGGAAGTAAACGAATTGTTGAGAGACATGAAACAAGAAGGCGGGAGGTAGAGTCCGAGGACGTTCTTCTGATGATTATAGTAAATGAAAAATAAAAAACAAATTGATGTCATACAGAGCGGACAGAGGAGGATTGGAAAGTAATGCGAAAAATCATCGGTAGAAGCGGCTTTTACTTAAACTGATATAATTCCAGTGGGCATCGTTGCAGGGGATACAAAATGGCGTTTAAGGCAATCGGTACGAAAACAGGTCGTTAGTCTAAAGGAGATTTTCGCTAAGTAATGCGGGCGAAAAATAGTAACAGCACCAGCAATGATCAGTCGCATAGTGCTGAAAATAACTAAATTCATGTTAGCTGCAAAAGTAAAAAAAATTTGAACTGCCGATAAGCACTGGGACAATATTCAGGAGACTTAGAGAACATAATCTAAAAGCCCACGGTCCAAAGGGTTCTCGATCCTTTGTTAGAAAACCCTCAAATTCGAAATATAAAACACGGAGTTTCCAGTAGCATCATATGGGAATGTTTTTCATACTATGGTATTGGGCCTATTCACTGTATGAATTCCATCATGGATGCAACAGAATACTGCAAAATATTCAAAAAAGTAATGCTGCCGTATATGAAAATACACCATTAATTTGGGTCATGCAAGACAATGATCCAAAGCACACCAGGCAAAAAGCTAAAAAGTGGTTTCAGGACAATAATGTTCCTTTGATGGAATGGTCTGCACAGTCCACAGATTCAAGACCCATCGAAAAATTGTGGGCTAATGTTGAAGAAAAAGGTAACCGAGTTTGATCTTGACTAACAATAATGAACTTTGGGCCACAGTGCAACAGGTCTGTTACTTCATTTCATGACAAAAATATAAGAAATTGGTCATTTCCAGGGGAAGACGCTGCAAAGCAATTATTTCTAACAAGGGTAACGCAATAAAGTATTAAAACCAGCACGTAAGGATAGCTACTCATATTAAAGCCACAGTAAACGATTTTAATACAATTTTAATATTTTTGCTTTCAGGTCAAGATGAGCAGTGCTATGCATGCATATTTTTTTTTTTTTATTTTTACATTTTGAATAAAATTACAAAACCTTCATTTGTATAAATTTGATTTTGTTACTTGTTTAAAAAATCCAGTATGATATTATTTTGACAGCAGGTGTATATATATTATTGGTGTATATATATTATTGGCGCTTTGTAACCACTGAAGCGAGCGGCTAGTAAAGGGCTTAATACCCATAGGCAGAAATCACGATTCATACGAAGGTGTCGGTTCAGTAAAATTTTAAGAAAAAACATAAACATCTCGAAAATTTTCTTGACTTGTTCTCTGATAAAGTAAGCTACAGTCTTCAAATGAAAGAATGCTGAACGCATCCAATGAATCCCGCAATTAATATTATCAGAAACGAGATGATGTGTCATATCCAACTACCTTGGGGCGCGAAAAAGTCAGCCGTCACCCTCAAGTTCTTAATTTCTTAAACCGAGCCCGGATTATTACATAGCCTGGTAGAAAAAGCCTTTTGGGTTCGTTTTTCTGTATATAGGTATTTGTTATGCCTTTTTAGTTCTTCCAACTCAATTAAACACTTTGAAGCTTCTGAGTTAAAAGTCAGCAATAACTACGTGTATTTATTTATATATGTATGTTCTTATGTAGAATCGCAAGTTGCACTTCTCCTTACGCATTTGATTTTATTATGCAAAATATACACGATGTGTGTGCAACGCTAAGTTCAACACACTTTTGGTGAATTTGTACAAACGTATTTATCTTTTTACTTTACTAAATTTTTCACAGAAAGTGTCCTTTTGCTTATAATTGTGTAAAAGATCTGCTGCTGCATGTAATGCCAAAGAGAAACATGATTAAATGTTACACATGAAAACTCAGTAGATTGTGTTTATGTGTGAGTGATATTGTATATGCTGACCATACGCTATGTACGAGTATGTGCATAAATGAAGTTTGAGCTTTCATCTTTGATTTCATTATTTACACCTCTGCAAACATCTGGAAGGATTAACTGGCTAAAGCTCCCAGCTACAATATTGTATGTGTGCTTGTGCGGTTTTATATGTAAGCATTTCTCAAATGGGTATATTTTAAATGAGAATACTTCTCAGAGAAAGTGAATCTATGTCGTAACAACCTTTAAGATTGTGGAGAATTTTTAATTGCGGCCGCCCAACGGGTGTATCTCTGACAAAACATAAAAAAGCTCCTCATAAAAGCCCATCAGCCGGCGACAAAAAAAAAACTAAAGTTTCCTCTTTTTTGTAAAAACATGAAGACGCACACAACAAGTTAAGTAATTAGTGAAACGCAGTCTTCAGTGAACCCTAGTTGCGCTTAACATATTAGGTCAAGTAAAAGGTTCGTTCGGTTTTTATGATGGCGTTATTGCCCATAGTATTCGTGTTACGTATCGCATCATGCCACGCTATACGGCGCTGAAAACGTGTTTATTCGCGCTAAAAGTTTGTCTTTGACAGTTTTTCGATTGATTGACTCAGTACGTTGTGAGCGCTCGTCGAAGATGGACACCAGCAAAGAGAAAATTCGCTAAATTTTACAATTTTTCTTCGATCAAGGCGAAAAAGCAGCCAAAGCGGCTGAAAAAATTAATTTAGTTTATGGGCCCGATACTGTAAACGAACGTGTAGGACAAAAGTGGTTTGCCAGGTTTCGTTCCGGTAATTTCGATGTCAAAGATGCACCACGCGTCGGGAGGTCTGTCGTCGAAAATTGCGATAAAATCATGGAAATAGTGGAAACAGACCATCACGTGGGCACTTATTTAATTGCTGAGGAACCAAAGATAAGCCAGAAAACCGTTTGGAACAATTTGCACAACCTTGGATTCAAAAAGAAGCTCGCTGTATGGGTGCAACACGAACTAACGCAAAAAAACATGATGGACCGAATTTCCATCTGCAAATCGCTGCTGAATCGCAACAAAATCCACCTATTTCTGAAGCGTTTGGTAACTGACGTTGAAAAGTGGATCACTTACGACAACGTCAAGCGAAATCGGTCGTGGTCGAAACGCGGTGAGCCGGCGGAAACGGTGGCCAAGCCAGAATTGACGGCCAGGAAGGTTTTGCTGTGTGTTTGGTGGGATTTGCAAGGAATCATCTACTACGAGCTGCTCCCCTATGGCCAAACGCTCAATTCGGCCCTCTACTGCCAACAACTGGACCGCTTCAAGGCAGCACTCCCCCAGAAGAGGCTATCTTTGATCAACAGAGGTCGAATTGTGTTCCATCAGGACAACGCTTGGCCACACACGTCTTTGGTGACCCGCCAGAAGCTCCAGGAGCTCGGATGGGAGGTCCTAATGCACCCACCTTATAGTCCAGACCTGACACCACGTGATTACCATCTTTTCCTGTCCATGGCGAACGCGCTTAATGGTGAGAAGTTGGCCTGAAGAGAGGCCTATGAAAATTGGATCTCCGAGTTTTTTGCCAATAGCGATGCAGCATCTCGTTGGCCACAAGTTTTCGAGCAAAACGGCGCATATTTGACTTAAATAGGAAAAATGTACACAAAGTTATCATATTTTGAAATATCAATCAAAAAAAAACGAACGAACCTTTTACTTGGCCTATTAAATTTCCGTGGAGTAGATATTCATGTATTTTCATGTCGCTTTCGGGCACCCAAATGTGACTGCTTAAAATGCCTAACCGCTACTTTACAGACGAACTCAACAATTGCGGATCACTACTCTATCTTATCTTTCAATTATTTGCAATATTCACTGTTGGAAGTACCCAAAGCGTAATAAGTCTATCATGAAATTTAGCTTCCAAAAGCTGCATGGATTGACAAATGTGAATCGGAGTACGAATGCTTGACTGGTATTGCTCTTGGTATTAATGTGGTTTCGTGGATTAACGAAATTTGCAAATGATATGACTACTGTAGGTTGGGTTTCGATAGATATATCTTTTTTCTTGTCAGGTTGGAACGAAGCAGAACGGGTCGACGCAATTTTGGCCTAATCACATTAAATTCATGATATTGTCGCGTACTGGCCGCAACAAAAACTTCTTTTGTGTTTGTTTGTTCATTTCCTTTGTTTTGCCTAATATTCCTTTCACTCCAAGCGTTGGCAGTGGCATCTGTCGGCAAATAATTGCATAATTAAAAGCCATGAATTGTTGGCACGGTTGCACTCGGTGTGTGCCTACCCAGTGGTATAAGTCTCCAAAAGGAGATGTTCGTCAAAACGGTTCCTCCACTAACAAATATTAGGGAAACGGAATGCTTTGCGCGGGTATTCCGTAAAAAGGGGTGTCGCCTTTCTTTTATACGGCGAGGGGAAAATTATCCCAGTGTACTTGGTGTGCCATGGTGGCGTGCGCTATACAACTCTGTCCCTTTGGGTAATGGGGGCGGCGCCAAATGATTGGGCACCAATACACACTCGCCTGAGAATTCTGACGGCCGACGCGTAGCTTGCGGCCTGGCTCGTAAGTGCGTGCCGGATCAGATTCTAGCAATCTACGAAAGCGCCAACACCTTTTTTGACGCAGACGTTCGAGTGTTTTGAAAAAAAGATAAAATAAGATTTTATTTAAGGTTTTTTTTAATAGTGCCAATCGAGGCAAATATTTGTTGGCAGTTGAAGCAAAGTAAGGGCAGTCGAAGCCCATAATGTTTATTTAGAGTTATTCGCGGAATAGTGGTGTTTTTAGTGGTTTCGAGTGGCGGAACCGGAGTTTGGCGGCATCACCGGAGGAGCACCGAAGTTGGGTACTCACACCCGGCTGAGAAACTTGAGTATCATTTTGTTAATTTATTGTCTTCATACGTTTTGTTTGTCGTGCCGACAGTGTCGTTCCTTCGTTTTCCCCATACCCATCCTTTTAGCATCCCGCACCCAGAGCCCAGTCATACAGGCGGGTTAAAGTTACCCCCGGCAGCACGGGAGTAGTGCGAGTGGGTTCGTAACCAGTTTGGTTGGACCACACCTCAGGTGCACCCCAAAAATATATTTTGGTTTATATCGCTGCTTAATTGTTGTCGTGCATTTGTTTATACCAGCGTTAGTAAAATTCACTTTTTGTTGTTTTCCTTACTTGCGAATAGTTTTGTTATTGTACATAGCTAGCGACCCACGCCGTCTTCACTAAGCTGGCCGGTCGCTTTGTTAGTTTTTGTCATCTCCTTTTTGTGCGGTAGTTTGTTTTGTTGGCGTGTGTTGTTGTTGGTAGGCGCTTGACCAACAGCCACTGTAGGTATACATATGTATGTACGTATGTACATACGCACATACATATTGTTAATTTAAAAAGTGGAGGTGACAATATTATAAGGTATTGTTCCTTTGATTGAATTCCCCAGCACACAGTCTTCTTTTTCTTTACTAGCGTAGTCACCGCACATGCGTTTATTTCCGAGTTAACAACATTGCGCCGTTCATTCCTCGCTGTTTGGCGCCAATCGGAAAAACCACGTACAGTCAGTTACTTCTCTATCCGGTCTTTCCAACGGATTTAAGGCCTTCCTCTTCCCATGCTTTCACCAGCGATTGCCTTCAAAGCTGGATATTCTTATCCATTCGCATCACATGACCTCGCCAACCCAGCCGCTGTTTCTTGATTCGCTGAACTATGTCAGTGTCGCCTTATGTCTCATACAGCTCATCATTCCATCGGCTGCGGTGTCCACGGTTCCCAACTCGTAGAGCACCACACATCTTATGCGAAACGTATCGCTCAAAAACCCCCAACGCCTACTCAGTCCAAAGTAGCACCACTTAGCTAGAGTGATTCTGCGTTGGACTTCCAGGCTGACATTACTATTGGTGCTGATGCTGGTTCCAATATAGACGAAATTATCTACGACCTCGAAGTTATGACTGTCAACAGTGACTTGGGAGCCAAGTCACGAATGCGATGACTATTTGCATGCTGACAGGAGATATTTCGTCTTGCCCTTATACACTACCAGACCCATATCCTTCACTTCGAGTCTGGCGAAAGCAGAACTAACGGCGGGGTTGTTGAGGCCAATAATGTCAATATCATCGGCGTACGCCAGCAGCTGTACACTCTTATAGAAGATTGTACCTTTTCTATTTAAAAAAGTCACACGATAAGGAATCACCCTGTCTGAAACCTCGTTTGGTATCAAACGCCTCGGAGAGGTCCTTCCCGAGAGTGCTTCCCGACGGAGCTTTTAGCGTTGCTTAACGTCAGTTTACGTAGCCGTATAAGTTTTCTGGGATACCAAAATCAGACATAGCGCCGTAAAAGCGGCTCCTATTAGTGCTGTCGAAGGCGGCTTTAAAATAGACGAAGAGGCGGTGGGTGTTGATCCTCTTTTCACAGGTTTTTCCAAGATCTGGTGCATGGTGAATATCTGGACACACTTAAATTCTAATCCTCCATATTCTGCAAAGTAGCTGATGCATGAACCTTAGTAGCTCTTCACCGCCAAGTTTGCATTGTTCTGTCGGTAGGCCGTCAGCTCCAGCCGCTTTGTTGTTTTTTAAGCGGGCGATTGCTATTCGAACTTCTTCATGGTCTGGTAATGGAACGTCTTTTCCATCGTCATCGATTGGGATTTCGGGTTCAATGTCTCCGGTTACTTCGTTTCCCCTGCTATTCAGCAGATTGTGTGGAAGTGTTACCTCCATAAATTCAATATACTCCGAACATCAGTAACTAGATCACCTCTCTCAAGAGTCTGATCCGGTCTTGAAACCTTCTGTTAGTCGCCGTATCTTTTATCATACTTAATGAGCATCACCTTTATCGGCACAGTAACACGTTAGAAAATCACTTTGTCTGAAACATCATTTTGTACTAAGTGGCTAGTCGAAGTTGCTCTAATGGAATCCCTAGTATTTTACAGCAGCCTTTTATATCGCCGTTAAGAATATTTGATTCAGATCTAGTACAGCAGAGAAAGTTGCTTTCTGTCAATCAAGGTCATACGGTAAACTAACAACTGTTGTCTGTCCTAAGACATTCAGTGTGAATTTTTGCGTAAAATTTTCAAACATATACCTTAGCGGCCGAACCTTTCGAGAATTTCGTATTCACTGTTTCGAAATTTCTCTACTTTTTTTCTGTATGTAAATTAGTAACGTTCCATTCCCTAATATGGGGCACAATAAAGCCATCTTAATATCGCGAGCAAAACTATCATATTCGTCTTTACTACGGTCTCGCCTATATCGAAAACCATTCCTCTCGTATACCGGTTATAAAACCTAATAACAGTATAGTACAATAGTTAAAGATAGTACCCAGAGAGATGGAATTCAATGCAAGGGGAAAACAGTTTGCTTATCTACGAGGATGTGGATTGTTATCTTCTGACATCAAATATATATGCATGCGTTCTTTACTCAATAGAGATTAAGGAAAGTATCATACACATCTAAAGCATTTAAAAGATGTCTTCTGTCTATCACAACATGGACGACGGGAATAGAAATCATTTGGTACGCTGTTAATTGAATGGCTCGGCTTGAATCTGGCGACAGCTATAACGATATTTCGGGCTCCAGATTAATCTTAACACAGTTTTCCTAAGATTTTTTTCACTTCGTTGTGGACATAGCGCTCAAAAGTATATACTAAACTGTCGTCAAAGTCATACTAAGCTCATTTTCTCCATCGATGTTTGAACACGAATCAAGAAAATGTTTGAAGACTTAGGTTAAGGTACGCCTTCTTTGTTGCTTGCCTGATCAAACACATATCTTGTTGGGCGGTGAATTTGGTAATCATCTTCTCAAAGACATTAATCAGCTTGCTTACTTTTCCAGTACAAGCAATTCAATCAAGAGCTTTCTCTCCATTGGACTGTTGTTTTTTTTTTCAAGTGGTGACTCCGCCTTACCGGTCCAAATCTGCTGCACGGATGCTGTTAAAAAAGTTCCTCTGCCTCTTTACCTTGCACCTTGCTCCCTATTTATCTAAGAATTAATTTGTTTTCTTTTTTCTACAATATAAATATATGTCACGATGCAACAACAACCATTGAGGATATAACAATCAACGGCATGACAAAAGCCAATAACACAAAATAGAAGCGAACCAATAAATCAATCAACTTAGCTATGTTAAGCGTTGCAAGAATCTATAACCACACTTTAATACAAACACACATATATCACCTGTTACAACTGGTCTATAGAATATACTGTATACACATACATACATATAGATACAAATAGCATACACTTCATTCACTCACTCAGCTAAAGAGCAGCAGGTGTTGCTGTGAAAACTTAATCCTGCAGAGACGATGCTATTGATTGTTTATTTCTATGCAGTTTTTTCCGCAGACAATTCAGACAAATTCAATAGATAAATATATATATTTATATATATATATGTACATATGTGTTGCAACATATTTGCTTAAATCCTTAGTTATGTGTGCAGAACTCATCAATGGCCATAGTATGTATTGTATGTGTGTATATAATTTTCTTGTGTTTACCTTTACGCCTAAATGTATGTTTGTAAGTATTTGTTCAAGAATTTGTAGTTGTTTGCTTATATAGATACACATATATGTATGTATCTTTCAATATATTATTTATTTAATCTATTTTCATTTTTTAAACCTGGCGGTAATTTTATTTGCTAGGTGTCACCAGCTTATAGCGACAGCTTTATTACAACCAAGCTCTTCGCTTTAATACAGTGGGTAAAATAACAGATTTCAAGGCGTAAAATGAAGAATTTGCTATAATAGTAATTGTCCGTAATTTAATGATGATTCAAGGGGGAAAATGGAAATTATTTTAAAATTGCCAACAGGATATCCACTTTAAAAGTAATCCGGTATCAGTTCGAATGTTATTGAATAACAAAAACGAAACCAGAATAATCTATACCTAAAAGTTTTTCAATAAGAGGTGTTATTTTGATATTCAAAGAAAAATGGCATTTTTTGAGATAAATGATCGGATGTTTATTTCAGTGTAAAGATAAAAATATGCCATTGATAATGGAAAACAATATCAGCCAAAAACCGCCACGGCTACGATTACAGTACCGTATCCTTTTTATCATCCATCACCAAATCCCCAAATGGCTGTTGTAAGCCCTCAATAGCTTCACAAATTTTATCTTTGAGGTCTTGAATCGACGTTAGCCTGTTTTCGTAGACCTACATAATCTTTCAAGTGGCCCCAAAGGAAGAAGTCACAAAATGTTATTTAAATCACAACATCTTGGAGGCCAATTGCCATCACCTCTTCGAGAGATATCATGGTACAGTACGCCGTCTGGTTGTAAGTAAACGTTGTCCAGATCAATACCATCCAATTCCAGCTATAAAAAATCATTAATCATCTCTCAATAGCTGAATTTATTCTCCGTGACTGTTGCTTCAGCATCATTTTCCAAAAAGTAAAGTCTAATGGCCCCGCTGGACCATAAACCACTCCAAACAGTTACACGTTGAGGATGAAAAGACTTTGCAACAATAAATCTTGTATTTTCCGAGCCCCAGTTGACGTAGCCATCGAGTTGGAAATGTGCCTCATCAGTCAAGATGATTTTTCGTGAAATTCCGCATCGTTTTCATGCATATCTAGGACCCAATCAGCAAAGATAAGACCCTGTTGATGATCGACCGGCTTGAGTTCTGGTGTAAACTAAACTTTATAAGCCTAAAGACCCAAATCTTTATGCAAATTACGGTGTAATGACGTTTGTGGAATGCTCAATGACAAAAAACGACGAGGTTTTCTTTAACACTTTGGACGACTAATTTGTACAAACAGCTCCGTTTTTCCCACGAAATGTCTGTGTCGCGGTCCGACAAGATGCTACACGACGATCGAAAAAGGTTCTAGTTTTATGAGCCGTCCTTGTAAGGTTTTCACCGTTTTATAGTGAATTTTAATAATTTCAATGCTTTGTTGAAACGTGTTTCGTTCCTTTTTTATTACTGGCGTAGTTTTTACTTGTCAAATGTCAAAAAGTTACAGCTTCAACGGGATAGCTGTTCAAAATAACACCTTTAGAATGACTGATGGATCAATCCACAGCCTAGGCAAGCATCACACATTAAGGGTGTCTTTTCAGTGTAAAGTAGGCATCCGATAAGAAAGGATTTTTCGGAACGATAACCTGGAACTTTTTAATCCTTTAATTACATGAAATGTGGTAAACAGATAACTCTGGCCGTGGAGTCGATTTGATGATTCGGCTTTATGCCATTGATGGCCCTTTGTAGAGGTCAATATGTGGAGATCTGTTCGGAAAAAAGTATTCAATTTGTTTGATATCTGGAACATAGATAGCCCTTTGCCTTGACTAAAATGTGAAAAACTTTTCTTTCTTTTTTATATATTTCAACATTGTAGTTTATAAGTTATAACAACAGAAACAATGTGAAAGCTTAGTAGAAATCTTATTAAAACCATCTTGGAATTCCCCCCGACGAAATTGCGGGCAACCTCTAGTACATCAATAAAATAATAATCTTCTGGGCGGTGATTTCATGGGATGGACAGAATGGATAGATTTAATTCTTGTTCATTAAATCTTTATTGCAACGTAGGTCGACATATCCACCTTTTAAGAGTGAGGCGTTCAACTGGCTACTAAGCATTGATATTCCAAATGTATGGATGACTGTCTGTCTCCGTTGCAAGCAGATTCGATAAAATTTTAATTTGATTTTCCTTTCTAATATAATAATTAAAGGCTGTGATCCCGAAAGATGAAGGATGTGACTAAGATATGCAAGCACAAGCAGACGGATATACGGATGAATTAAAACTAAAAAAAAGAATCGGTAGCTACTTTAAAGAGTTGGAATTAAGTAAATTCTTGCATCTACATTTAGACCAGAAAGTCATGAATTCATTTCAACGGGACCGACGGTCAATTAAGAGTATTAGTTGAGCGTTTGAGACGTTTGCGCGAAAACACTCGTCGTAAACGGTCGGAATTGTGGGCCAACAATTTCCGGAAACTTTCATGACGACAACGCGCCATTGCACCGAGCTGTAGTTGTGATCGATTTTAAGACAAAAAACTCATTCAATACCATCGATCGACTACTGTATTCACCGCATTTGGCCCCATGCGTCTTTTTTTTGTTTCCAAAACTCAAGTTACCATTTCGTGAAACCCGTTTGAGGCCGTAGAGGAAACTGAGGTTGACAGATTTCAACAGCTACTGCAAAACAAACTGGTTGACAGATCGCGCTCATTTTTGGCATAGTAATTAAGGACAGTGCTACAAACTTAACAAAAAAAGTGCGCGGGCAGTTTAAATTACAATTTCCGGAAACTTTCTGGTCTTGATGTACTTCGAAACAGTGATGTTTTCAATGGAGAACTAAGCATGAGCTCATACCCTGTCTGAGCTCATCGATTCATCAGCTCATCGATTCATCAGCTGCGGTATTCATTGTTCTTCCTGAAAGTCTTGCCCTAAATAACTTGTAATGCCGACAGATAAGATGTTACCAACGTCCAAGCCTCAGCAACATACAGCAAAACTTGAAGGATGAGGGACTTGTAGATCTTTGTCTCCGCTCATCGGTAAAAGGTTTTAGTTTTTCTGTTAGACTTATCGGTCCGCAATTGGTCAGAGACATATAAATCCATTTTATGTCCAATTAACACCAGAGAAGGGTGGCATTTTCCCGCACCAAACCGGAAATGGGAATGTCCATCAGATTGTTCCAGTAGCTTCCAAACCGAGATATTCCCTGAAAAAAGCAGACTTCATATACATATATAAAAATAGCCTATCGGCAATATAGTTAGCTAGCTCATCTGGGATACACGAAGAAATCTGCTCGATGGGTACCACGAGTTCTAAATGAGGCCCAAAAAGGGACTCGAATGCCTTCTGTTAAATTTTTCCTAAACAAATTCGAAAATGGTCAGTCTAGCAACTTTAGTAAAGTCGTTACTGGTGACGAATCTTGGTTCTATAAGTACGATCCAGAAACCAAACAGCAGTCCATGTTATGGAGCACAACAGGAGCAAAGCCACCCGTAAAATCTAAGCAACAAAAATTATAAGCAAAAGTAATGATCACCTCTAAAATCGTAGCTGCCATTCCACGACAAAAGGGTCAGACGGTAACTGCAAAATGGTAAACCGAAGAGTGCTTAACAAAAGTTTTCAAAAATTTGTTGGTAGACAGGAAGAAAGAGGATTTTCGGCGCTGCTTTTTACATCATGACAACGCGCCATGCCACACTGCTGAATTTTATTTCGATCCTTGGGATTGAAATAGTGAATCTATAGGCTCAAGAAATGCATTGAAATCAATGGCGATTATGTAGAGATGATAAAAAGGGCAAAGATTACGATTATATACAAAAGGAATTTTTTCGCTTTTTTTTGCTGGTCAACCAAACTTTTGTTAATTCACGCTACATGAGCAGCCTGCGCTCGGCAAACAGAGGTTAACTATAGCCAACGAGAAAAAGCTGATGGATCTCCAAACAGCAATGGACAAAGAGCCAAAACGCCTACCTCGGTTTGATGGAAGAACAACACCAAGAAGTATAGCGGTGCAAAACTTTGTTCGTAAGTAGTGTGTATGGGAGCAATATGGACGTGATAGCATATATGTGAGCATTACCGAGAGTCAACTAGATCAACATGACATAACTTAAGTCCAATGACAATGGACCGTTTATTTTTGCAATTTCACAGAGGCAAAACTTATCCACCGATCCAACCATTTTGGTTTTATCTACCTTGACTTGAGCTAGAAAGAAAAAAATCAGAAAAAAATATTTTAAGTAATATTAACGTCTAATCTGTTTCACTGTAATTTCTACTTTTGCTACTTTTTGTCAACTAAGGCATCAAGTCCCACACCGCAACACACACATCCCGCCTCTAGACAGCCAAGTAGGCTCCTTTAACACCTTCAAGTGGCCATTACTGCTAAACCAATTTTTAATTTTTTACTTTTCTATTTTATTCTATATATATATATATGTACAATTGTATTGTCAGACGCATCAGCAATTACAAATATATACATACAAGCAATTCAACAGACAGCCATTTAACGGTACATACATATACATTTCTGGCTACTATTTGAAGAAATAAATTTGCTAAAATCTGCAAAAATCAATTTACCTTTTTCCACATATAATTTTTTTGCGGTTTCCGTTAGAGCACCCTTACCGTACACGTGCATCTACATTCTTCATTCTTCCACGCAACGATTCGCACTCTGGGGATTACGTAATTTCATTAAGAGGGAGTCTTTGGGTGTAACAAGGGAGTGGATAGCTATTTAAAGAGGCGCTACTCCATGTCTATGGTACATATTACAAAAGCACATATGTATATGTGTAAGTACGTACACGTATATACGACTACATAGGTTTAAAACGGTGGCCAAAAGAAAATTTTGTCGTCGTCCCTCAGCAAAGGTGCGAGGCAATTCTGGCAATGGTTTGAGCAACATCTGAGCAGTGAATTGAAAGAAAAAGGTTATCAGCCAAGTTGCCACACATATGTGGGTACATGTGCATGTATGTCGGTAAGGTATGTATGTATTTGTGTATACAATATAAGTCTGGATAAAATGTGAAATTTATATTTGTTTTTGTTGAAATTTCTGCTTCTCAATTTCTCGGTTTTTCTACTTTCTCTCCAGCATTGGAGCCAATTCATTGCAGTTTGGCACTGCGTGGCGGCTGAAATTCGATTACAGTTCCAAGTTGCTTACTACACGTACACACACAAATACATATACTCGTACATATACATATGTATATGTATTGGATTTAATTTCATTTTCTTTTAACATTTTTTATTTACTTCTATTTTATTTTATCCCTCATTTCGCTTTTCTTTATTTTCCTACGTCTGTTTTTTATTTATTTTTATTTTTTTTTAATTCATTCCTTGCGAAAATTCTTTATCATCTGCCCATTCGTTCCTTAACAAATTTCGACTTCGGCGAGGCAATGGCAAATGGTGAACTGAATGAGCTGTAAAATTAATTGAAATCTTATCACTGATGATTTTGAACGCAATTTCGTTTTGTGACATTAAGTGAAATTATAAATGAAAGACATAATTTAGATGATCTGCGTGCAGTTTAAGTGGAAAATTTGGCGGTGTCGTTGGTTTATGGCATTTCGCTGGCTTTTTTTTTATACGATTTATTTTTTTCACATACGAAAATCAGCCGCAAGAATTTAAGCGGATTTAATGAAAGTTTGAAGCAAAACCAAAGCTTAGAAGTTTTCTAAAATTAATTTATTTGTTTTGAGCAACTTTGGTTTTTTCGAAATGTTGCTATCTATTCGAAAAAAAGTCGTAGTTGTGGTGCGAATTGCCAGAAATTCTTCTCTATCCGGAAAGAGACGATGATTCGATTTTTGTTATTAGCAGTTATTAGAGTTCTGCCTTCTCCAGACTTGATAAAGAACCGAAGCAAATGGGTATGGTAGTGAATGAGGGCGAGATTAGGACTACAAGGTGAATGTATAAGAACCTCTCAACCAAGCACTCAAAGCTTCTGACGAGTTACTATCGATGTGCGCGATCTGGCGTTGTCTTGATGAAAGACAAATCCTCTCCTGTTGGCCAAAGCTGGGCACTTATGGGCGATTGCCTTTTTCAGACGGTCCAATTGCTGACATTTCAGTTCAGGTGATTCCTTGCCAATCTCACCAAACACAAAACAAAAAATTCCTGCGACTACGACCATTTTCGTTTGACGTTACCTTTAATGATACACTTTTCATCACCAGTTGCCATAAGGTCGGTTTTGTTATGATCCAGCAGCGAATCAAAAATTCGGTACATGAGGTTTTTCTCATTGAATATTGTGGCATTCATACAAAATTGAGCTTATTTGTATATCCAGCCTTTCTTAAGTTGTTCCAAGCTATTTTTGGTGCAAAGTTTAGCTTCTCGGCAATCGAAACAATGCTCACATGACGGTAGGACTCGAATATTTCCATAATTTTAACGACATTTCCGGCAATTGGCTTTCCTCAACTTGGAGCATTTTTTACATCAAAATTACCAGAACCAAATGATCGAAACCAAAAATGTGGAGGATTGACTGTTACAATGTCAGGACATTAACAGTATTCACATTTTCGGCTGTCTGGTTTGGGGTTTCGCCTTTATCGAAGAAAAATTTTGGAATATAGAGTATAATATTTTCTCTTTGCTGGAGAAGTCCCATTGTCTTTTTTAGTATAAAATATAATCTTTTAAATGTCATCTAGAACGCAAGATACATATCTCTAAATCTAATAGCAAAAATAATGGGTTATAGATTCAGGGCCACCTCAATAATCATAATTTCGTACAACGTTTAAACCTCGAATAGGAATGCCGTCGGGAGCTGAAACGAATGTCAATAATTAATAAAATATCGATCAATGTACTAAAAGCTTTAAAACTTTGTGACATTTAAAGCTGGTCACCCATAATATTGCTTAGCACAATATTTTCTTCGAAACTTAAATAAAAAGTCTATAAGTTACTTTTGCTTTTATTTTTCATTTTACAAATTCACTTTTAGCTTTAAGAATTCACCCATAGAAAGCGGACTGAATTCTACTTCATTTCTACCTTCTACTCAAATATAAACGAGCCTTTATCCATAACTCGACAAGGACAAGACATATGGTCATACTTTTTTTTTCGACAGTTGCTTAGGTTGGCAGGACTGTTATATGTTTACATGTCAAATTTGAGCGCGATCTGTCACATAGTTTTTTTTTTACGGCACTATAAACAAGTCAACCTCGAGTGTGTTTTTCGAATTTTACTATGGAAATTAACGTTGAGCAAAGAGTTTGTTTGAAATTTTGTTATTCCAATGGAATAAGTGCGACGGACGCAATGAAAATGTTGCAGAAGGCATATGGGGAGTCTTGCCTATCACGTGCACGTATTTTTGATTGGTATAAGTCGTTCAAGGACGGCCGTACATCGCTGGAGAACTTGCCCCATGATCGTCGTCCAGCAACGTCAATAAACGAAGAAAACGTCGAAAGAGTAAAGAAAATTGTGTTGGAAAATCGTCGTGTGACTGAAAGAGAGATAGCTAGTGAGCTCAACATATCAAATGGATCCGCTCATAGCATTATTCACGATGTTTTGGGCATGAGACGTGTGTCTGCTCGACTTGTTCCAAAATTGTTGCTCATACGTCTCGTCTTGTACGCGATTATTTGACCAAAAACAACGTAAATATTGTTCCGCAAGCACCGTATTCACCCAACATGACACCGTGTGACTTTTTTCTTTTCCCTAAACTCAAATTGCCGCTTCGTGGAAAGCATTTTCAGTCGATTGAAGTCATAAAAGAGAATTCGAAGAAGGAACTGAAAGCCATACCTAAAGCGGCCTACCAGAAGTGTTATGAAGATTGGAAAAAAGGTGGCAATGTGTATCGCCTCTAATGGTGACTATTTTGAAGGGGATAAAATAAATATTGAAGAATAATTAACAGTTTTTGTTTTATTGAGCCAGTCTCGTTTATATTTGAGCAGAAGGTATACTAATTTCTACTTCAGCAATAGGCTTAAAAAGTAGAGTTTAAATTGGTTTGGCTTAAGTGCGCTGCCAGATTGCTCGTAACAGCGTGAAGAAATTATTATTTAATTTAATGCTCTAACAATTAACAATATGATTATTTTTTAGCAATTTTATTACTGCGATTTTTGCGTTAATCGAGAGCGTGTTGCATCGACAATCATTTCGAATAACCTAAATATGAGATATAAAATTAACGTCACTGAGTTCGGTGTTCATACAAGCAATTAATTTTATATGTACATGCCTACTTCTGCTGAAATTTACTCAACAAGCCAATTGGCTGCCTGTGTGAACAACGTTTGAGAGTATACAATTATAGTTTTAGAAATATCTGGCTAGCGCAGCAAAAGCTATAGGGTAAATACGATACTTTATTGATAATAGATAAAATACAAAAAATTGGTAAAATCAAAAAAAGATTTCAGAGTTTTCGAATTTTAAAGAATAATTTCGGCCCAGGGAAAATTACAAGTACAAACGGCAGAAACTCAAATTTATCGTTACAAATAAAATTTTATTTGTTTTTTTTATCACTTTCTTTAGTATTTTTTGTAATTCTTGTATTGTAAAATTACAAAAGTGTGAATGCATTTTCACTCTCGACACCAACATTCACGTTGTGATTTCTTTTCTGTGTTTTATTATTGGTTTTGTTCAGAATGCAAGCAATAAATGTAAAAGAATGCTATTTTTAAAACTGTATTACAAAAGAGCACAGCAAAACGAAGAGTCGAGATGACGCAAAGACAAAGGCGCCAATGCCGAAAGATTTTCTTTCTACAAAAAAAAATTAAATTAAATTAAATTATATACATTCAATTCTCATGTGAAATATATACACAAATTGTCATGGACGCCTACAATGTTCATGAACTTGAATAAAATGTGAAGATCAATGCCTTAATGTTTCTATTACAGCATTCTTTTTGCCTCGAACTATATGAATTTAATACAGGGTTAACCATTTCGTGGCATTTATGTAAATGAATAGCTTAACAACTGCACAACGCGCTAAAATTGTTAAAACCCATCACAAAAATGAAGATTCAAACGAGGACACGTTTCACGCACCATCTGAGTCCAGCAGCACATCAGCATGGCTTCCGCAAAGTGCACAGTACCACAACAGCATTTGACGCCATAAACACCCAGCTGGTCAATGGTTTTAACCAAAACCGACCCTGCGCGCGTACTGTCCAGGCAGCACTGGATCTGTCAAAAGCATTTGACACCGTCACTCATTCAGAGCTACTATCGAACATTGAGGAATCCTAATTACCGCCGGGGTTTCAGAGGTGGAGCATGAACTACCTGAGTGGTCATCAATCATCTGAAATATTTCGAGGTGAAACATCGAAACTAAGGAAAATTAAACAAGGGGTTCTGCAGGGTGGTGTCCTCTCCTCACTAACATCATACGCCGATGATTTCACGATATTGGCGTTTGTCCAGGATGTTGATGACCTTTGTTCGAAAGTGAAGTCGCCGACCTGTCTCACTTTTTCACTGCAGGACAACTTAAAATTCAACCGACAAAGTTCTCGGTTACACTTTTCACCAGCTGGACGGAGGAATATAGGCGTGAAGGTCGATAACGTGAAAATTCCGACCATAAATAACCCAAAAAAGCCGAAGGCCCTGGCAGCCAGTGCTTTAGTTTGTAAGTGGAATAATTATTAATAATTGTTTCTCTTTTAAATAAATAAATAAAATAAAAATAACCCAAAAATATTTGCAGTCACACTTGACAGCTCGCACTCCTTCACTCCGCATACGACCGCAATTGCCAAAAAACTCCAGAGCTGCAAAAAAATACTCAAAGCGCTAGACGGCAGCACCTGGGGTAAAGGTAAAGAAACCTTGCTGTCAACTTATAAAGCAATTGGCCGGCCGGACGTTAACTATGCTGCACCGATCTGGGCGCCAGGGACGAACGAGACGGAGATGAAGAAGTTACAAGATTGCCAGAACACTGCCCTCAGGACAGCGACAGGGAACTTCCTGATGTCGCCGGAGCATCCCTTGAACAGTGAAGCATCTATGCTACGAGTTAAGAAGCATTCACCAGAAGTCAGTCAACCCCTTCAAAGACTCCCTTCCCGTGACATGAATGGTTTACTAGGAGTAAAAGCAGCACCTATTAAAGACAATGAGTTCGAGCTGCCTCGAGAAACCCGCGTGTCACTGGCAGGTTAACGAAGCTGCCACAACAACAACAACATGTGTTGAAATGAACCTATTTAATTAGAAATAATGTTCCTGCAAGCAAAGATTTTTCACTCAATTTTAAGTGATATCTGTGATATATTTTCATGCTTACCGACACCCTTGAATGGACAATGTTTTCTGAGTAAAAACATGCATTTTAAGTCATAAACACGAGATGTCACATTTTGTCACACCCTAATGTATACATACACGTATATTATATATAGTCTAGCATGCTTTCTACTCATTTGTAGCTACCCAATAGAGAATCAAAAACGTTTAAAATTTTATGAACAGCATTAAAGCCGATAAGTGCGATTCTGATAAAATCTAATCGCGCAACTTTAATGGCCAATAAATTGATATCTAACATTAATTGTCGAAAATTATTTTCTTTCTTTTCAATGTTTATATCGTAGAATGTCATTATAGTAACGATTACCAATTCCTCTAAGTTTCGTAAATATTTATCTTTCTGCGTTTTGAAAAACAATTTTTTGTTACTTTGAACTTTCTGACACTTTTAACGAGCAGCGTCAATATAAATTTTTAATTAAATTCAATTCGAGAAGAAGCTCCCAAAAGATACATACATTCGAGTTAATTTGGTGAAATCTTAATTAATACAATAGAAATCCCTCCAAATCGGAAGGCTGTATCATATAGCCCCCTTACAATCGATTTGTTGAGGTATGAGGCTTTGGTCAAAATTCAAAATCGATTGGCCCAATAAACATTGAAAGCGAAAATCATCGAAATCGGAGAGATATACGATGCAGGCCCCATACAATCGGCAGATGTGAGAATTCACATTTAATTGTAAAATGACATATATTACCTATATATTAGTTTTATTGGTCCTGAGATTTGCATGACCGTCTTCGGTGTTCCTATGTTTTAATGCCTTTTTTTAGTAAAAAAAAAAAACATCACATATTCGTATTTCGTCTGCATTTTCACTCATTTTCAAATCATAATTACTTTTCACGTGCATACGAGTTGTCTTCGCGAAAGATTTTGCTTGAAATGTCAGCATTCAAACTAAATAAAATCGGATTATAGTTTCCCGAAATAAGAATATCAACTAGGGATCGTAACCATTATAACGTTTAAAATAAAAATCACAATTTAATGATTATTTATTGATTTTTATAACTTTGCTCAGTTGAAAATAATTATTTTTCGAAGTTCACTTAAGCGCTTAAATAATAATCGTAATTTATTTGCTCATAATATCACTCAAAATCAGATTATCTTGGTAATCCTGGTATTCTGGTATTAACACCACATCAGCATCAGTGCCAGAAACCGCGGAGAATATCACAGCGACTGATATGGGTCCAGACCTACCTCACTTAAATTTTTAACCGATTTGTGTATTTTATTTGAATGCCAGTTCAGTATCTAATGTTTGGGGCCACCTTAAGTGGTAAAGCCACTCTAGGATTTTGGAAAACGCATTTTTTTTATTTTTTTTTTTTTGCTCACAGAGTGCCTTTGGGCCCTAGAAATGATATGAAATTGGTTTTAAAGTGGAAAAAATATTTCAAATAGCTGAACTTTTTATTTTGCTGTAGCCTCTCAGAGTGTGCGTTTTAGTCAAAAAAAAAGATTGTTAAAGAAAAAACTGTGACGCTTTCACAAAGACCATAGTTTGTAGATCATACAACTTTTTGCTTTTCTGTAGTAGGTCTCATCCTTTAAAAGATATCGGTTGTCCCGTTGATGGCTTTTAAAAAAACATGGACTAAATAATGGACTTTATCACCGCTATTTTGTAAAAACATAATAATTAAATAAAATTGTTTTATACTTCAATATATGTGCAATGAATTGGTTAAACAGAATTTCTGTTCGTTTTCCCATATTCCTATAGAATAAATTTTTAAAAATGAGTCTATTTTTCAACCTCTAGAGTGGCTTTATCCCTTAAGGATGAAGGATCTAATTGTTTTTTTTTTTTGTGGCGAGAATCAGATTAATTGTCTTATTGCTCTGATAATCATTATATATATATTTGGAACTTATGAATGGAAAAATTATATTTCTTATTGTTTTCGACATTTTTTATAATCCGATGGAAAATAATTTTGAAATATGAATTTCGAAAGCAACAACTGCCCCATCTGCTGCTAAAATTCGTTGACTGCACAGTTTTATATCTAGATTCTGCAACAGATAGCAGCACTGTATTCGAAGTGTGTGCACATCGAACCTTGATAAATGAGTCTTTGTTATGGTTTACATATGTCAGAATATAATTTACAATTTTTTTGACATCACAAAATGAAATTTTTGTATACTTTTTAACGGTAGAACTTTTAAAACCATTCTAATAGCCTATTTCCACCGGACGTTCACTGCAGTTTAGCTTGAATGCATTTAAACATCGCATTTAAATGCGAAATTCCCATGTGTTTGTTGTTGTATAAAAGTGTGTTAACTCAATTTTCAAAGTGAGTTAACTCACTTTCGGTAATTTAACAGAAAATGTTATGTTAACAGTCGATGCTCTCACCACTAATGTAAACATTTCGGACGTTTCGGTATACTTGTTGCCAGAGTCGTGTATTTTCGGATTTAATGAGGGGACAGACTTTTATTTTGCATGCTGAAATTTTTTCTGCAAAAGTTACTTTTTTGCATTAATATTGACATAAAAAAATATATTAAGTAATTAGCGAAGAGAATGCTTCTCCTCTTTAAAAAATAAAATAAAATAAAAATAAAAAACAAACAAAAAGCAATTAGGGAATAGAAAACGATCCCCTCAACATAAAAATATACGCGACTCTGGTAACTATCAGCTGAATGCGCAAAACAAATAATTATGTATGTATATATAATTGACGCAAAACAAATATTTATGTATATATAATGTGCGCTTTGTAACCGGTTAAGGGATTTTTCGGCCGAGCTACTCCTCGAATTGTGGTTTTCTAGAAAAACACACTTAATTACTTAAAAAAAAATAAACTAAACTGCAAATGTAAACAAAAATCAGCTGTTTGAGTTAACTCAGTTTCGGTAGAAACGTTTGACATTTCATTCACTTAACAGAGGCCTTAAATGCAGTGAAGTGCTTGGTGGAAATAGGCTATAAATGTTATCTTCTATGATAAAATATGTAAACCAACCAAGCAATTTATTGAATACCAAATGCATAAATGGCAACCCTCGTAAAATAGTTATTCCCTAATCTTGAAGACGAGGTAAGCACAGCGTATTTCTTTTCTCACAATCTTTTAGTCAGATTACAAATTTAATTGTTTTATTTTGTTTTTATTAGATCGTTCCTGCTATGCAGTTGTTGTTTGTGTATAAAATTAGAAATTAATTCAGAAACCTCTCTCCGTCTTGCCATCATACTGATACTTGCTCTTCGGGGTCAATGTACAAAGAAACCAAGAGCTGTCAAGGGAAGAGAATAAATATATTTATGTATATATATACAAATTAAAAATACACGTGTGTAAATATGTATGCAACTTGTTGTTATGAAGTTCTTTCGTCATTGTTGTTGGCCTTACTTGTTGTTGCATATTGTTGTTGTTTTCAGAGGTGTTATATGTATACTATAGAATAAAAATTGTTTTCTTGCCGCTCAGTCGCGTGCTCACAGTGCTTTTATGTACTCACTTTGTTGCTTTTGTTTTTTTAGCTGTTTAACTAGTTGTTATCGCGCTGTTTTGTTTCTGTGTTTAGCAATTAATTGAATTATGTGCGCAATTACACTTACAAACCAGCTGCGGCGAGCGAGATTGGTTTAGTGCTCATTTACTCGCTTCGTGTTTGTTTCGGGAGCGAAATTTCATAAAATGATTTGTAGGCATATGCATGTAAATATTAGGTCAAGTTTAGTAAAAAGTTCGTTCGGTTTTTATCCAAGAGATGGCGTTATTGTCCATAGTACTAGTGTTACGTGTCGCATGTCCCATGTCATACTACTAAGAAAAACGCACTGTTTGAAATACAATACGCTAATATGCGAAATAATTGGAGATGAACTAATAGTTTTCCCATATGGAGATTAGGACATACATACATATGTAAGTAGTACGAAGGCGAATATTGTATGCCATGCCATTAAGTTTTCGCTTCGTTTATTTTATAAAATTACTGCAGTCCTCGTTGTATACACATATGTTTTTGTAATATATGCACACTCAAGTATTCACATTTTATCAATGCAACAATAATACAAACAACTTCGAGTGGGTCTTGAAATTTCATAGCGAATTTTAGTGTGTATCTTTTGTTTATCTTTTTCTCCCACTTTCCCTTGACTTGGTTTTCGACATATACATAGGTATGTATGACATTTTTGGAACCGCTGAAGCGATTTTCGGCCAAGCTCCTCCTCCAATTTATGTGTATGTCGACGAGGGACAAGCGACCGATGGATTTTTACGAGGAGTTTTTTTTTATTCTAAAAAAACCCTCGGGTACTTCAGGAAAATGGGAAATAATTACGAGTGAGCATTTTTTTGTTTCCTTTTCAATATATTCACCTGCAAGACGGAAACATTTTCAGATATTTCTTCTTCTTTATTGTCGTTGACACCGCTTACGCGATTAGAGCCGAATCAATATTAGCGCGCCATTCATCTCTTCTTTTCGCTGTCTGGCGCCAGTTGGAAATACCAAGTGAAGTCAGGTCACTCTCCACCTGATCCTTCCAACGGAGTGCAGATCTTGCTCTTCCTCTGCTTCCACCAGCGGGTACTGCATCGAATGCTTTCAAAGCTGGAGTGCTTTCATCCATTCGGACGACATGACCTAGCCAGCGTAGCCGCTGTCTCTTCATTCACTAAACTATGTCAATATCATCGTATAGCTCGTACAGCTCATCGTTCCATCGTCTGCGGTATTCGCCGTTGCCAATGCGCAAAGGACGATAAATTGTTCGCAAAAATTTTCTCTTGAGTCTAGAGCTGACACATCAGATGTTGATATCGTCCACGCTTCTGCGCAATATAGTAGGACCGGTATGATGAGCGACTTGTAGAGTTTGGTTTTCGTTCGCCGAGAGAGGACTTTACTTTTCAATTGCCTACTTAGTCCAAAGTAGCACCTGTTGGCAAGAGGGACTCTGCGTTGGATTTCAAGGCTAACATTACACAGTACATTCTTCTCCAGAAGAAGGGAAGAAGAAGGGAAGAAGAAGGGAAAAAGACGGGAAGAAGAAGGGAAGAAGAAGGGAAGAAGAAGGGAAGAAGAAGGGAAGAAGGAGGGAAGAAGAAGGGAAGAAGAAGGGAAGAAGAAGGGAAGAAGAAGGGAAGAAGAAGGGAAGAAGAAGGGAAGAAGAAGGGTAGAAGAAGGGAAGAAGAAGGGAAGAGGAAGAGAAGAAGAAGAGAAGAGGAAGAGAAAGAGAAGGGAAGGAGAAGAGAAGGATAAGAGAAGAAGAATAGAAGAAGAATAGAAGAAGAAGAGAAGAAGAAGAGAAGATGAAGAGAATAAGAAGAGAAGAAGAAGAGAAGAAGAAGAGAAGAAGAAGAAGAAAAGAAGAAGAAGGGAATAATAAGAAAAGAAGAAGGGAGGAAGAAGGGAGGAAGAAGGGAAGAAGGGAGACATAGGGAAGGTGAAGGGGAGAAGAAGAGGAAAATAAGGTAAGAAAAAGGGAAGACATGGGGGAAGACATGGGGGAAGACATGGGGGAAGGTGAGGGAAAGAGGGAAGGGAAAAATAAGGTAACAAGAAGGGAAGATATAAGAAGAGGAAAAGAAGCATAAGCGAAAAAGTGAAGAAGAGGAAAAGATAAGTGATAAAGAGAAAAATAAGTGAAGAATAGGAAAACAGAAAGAAGTGAAGAAGAGCAGGTGTAATGGGGAAATGAGATGTGAAGTAGAGAAGAATGAAGAAGAAAATATAAACAGAACTTTTTCTGCTTTCTTCGAAAGTGAAAAGACGAAGAAGAAATAAGAAAAGGAATAAAAGAAGAAGAAAAATAAGAAAATAAGAGAATAAGTGAAGTACGTACTATTTGCCTCCGCAGAAATGTACTGACAGCAGCGTTTAGCGAACAATCAATGAACGAGTACAAATCATCGAATCGTAAGAATACCACATATGTATGCCCATCAAATACTAACGAGAACAACGAAAATGGCGTTTATTAAAGTATATATAGTACAATACATTTGATACCACATACATGCATATGTATGTATATTTCACGGCAATGCGCTGCAACTTCAATTTTGCCACTTACTATTCGTTAGTTTTAATTTATTTTGTTCTTTCATCCTACATTATGTATGTATATAAGAGATTGTAATAAAGAATTTGCTGCGCGGCACGGCCACAGGGGTTCAATAAGGAAGAGCTTGCCTGCCTACTGCTAGTTGGTAACGCGCACATAGCGGAAAATAACGGAGATTGGTGCAAATTGCAAAAAAAAATAAGCTATACATCAGCGGGAGTTGGAAGAGCGAGTGACTAAAGACTGGCGCATACAAGGACCAAAGCCACTTGCTCTATTGGCATTTGCGCTGAACGCCTTGCCGTTGGCGAAAAATGCTGAACCCACTCACTCCCTCGCTCTCTCACCAATCCTTCATTGAGCCCGAAGTGAAAAGTCAAATTAATACGAACCTTTTCTAGCATTTTCCACCCAGCATACCCTCGCACACCTAGCAAAAACACACTGGAGCTCCCTACCCACGCTAAGCTTCGCACTCACCGGAACTTAGGGCAATCATTTGATGATGGTTTTGCCAATTTTCGACAGGAATCTCAGTAGCATGAGGATTAACAGAAGCAGAAGCAGCGGCGGCCACAGCAGCAGGTATTAGAAGCTGTAACTGTACCATTCCTTTAGCTGTTTGGCTGTTTGGCTTATCAATGTAAATGGCATAAATATTTTTGCTTCACATTGCTGCAGTGTAGGTGCTGTATATATCTTCTGTCGAAAGATATTTTTTTAGATGAAAGAAAAAACAGCAACAACACAAAAACCCATGTACTTTGTTCTACCCACTCTCAGCTCACGGTTTCCAGTTTGTATTCGATTGCTGCATTGTCGTACATTACTTACCCGCTATTTGCGATTTGGCGCTTTTGCTATTGGCATTGAGCTGGAAAATCAACAGTTGCATATTTAAAGCTGTTGAAAGGCAACAGTGGGTAGAAGAGGGCCGCCAAACGAGACACAAAGTGAAGGCTGGTCCGGTCTTCATCTTTCTCTGCTTTCAGCGGCAGATACTGTATCGCAAACTTTCAAAGCTGCAGCGTGTTACCACTGTCTCTTAATTCGCTGAACTATGTCAATGTCAATGTTAAATCTCATACAGGTTGCTCTTCGTTCCAAAAATCAAAGGTTTATAAATCACTCGCAGAACCTTTCCCTGGAAAACTTCAAACGACTTGCCTAACCCCTCCTAGCAACAAGGGAAATTGGTTTATGTCGTTGAGGTCATCTAGCGGAATGTGCAGGGAACGCGTTGATTCGACGGGTTCGGATTTGGAGGGAGAGGAATGTTAGATCTGTGGATTATAGTAGGCGTAAAAAGAAGTGGTTAGTATCATATAGGCACTCATTGCATGCAATTCAAACGTTTAGTAACTCAGTGCCGTGCTGAATAGGTAGGATTTGAGTCTACTACAATATCCAAGCCTTTATTGTGCCAGTATTGTTCGGGTCTTGTAGGTCAATTTGAACTCTTTAATTGTGGATAGTGGTTGAGTTTCAAGCACGCTATGCATGTGAAGAGAACTAAAATAGGTTTTGACGGTCTCTCTCCGAATGACGTTTAAGCCCTGTCGGTAGCTCATCTTATCCAGCGGTTCAGTTATGTGGTGTTAAATGGAGTTCCTAAGGTCAAACACCCTCTTTCTGATATGTCTAGGTGATAGTTCTGCTTCCAGTAGATGTCTTTCATATCGAAGTCGTCAGTGTTTGTGTACTATATAGCAGGACGGAAATAAGGAGGGATTTGTAGAATTTGCCTCTTTGTTTGCTGAAAGAGAACTTCACTTTTCGATTGCCTGCTTGGTCTAAAGTAGCACATGTCTGCGAGGGTGGTTCTGCATTGGATCTTGAGGCTGTTATTATTATTACTGGTTTCCAAATTGAAATCCTGGCATGAAGTATCTTGTAAAAAGCACGAAAATTAGGCCTAGCTTTTGTCGAAATACTTGCTGACGCCTATTGTCGATTTGCCAGTGCGGTTACTACTTTCCGACATCTCTTTTTCACGACTCACACTTTACTCAGGAACTCATATAATGTGACGAAATGTTCTCTGAGCTTGTATTTCTCTAGTTTGCAGTCAGAAGGAATACAAAGTAACTTCGTTTATGACTTCCAAATGCGTTCTCAGCTTAATTTTGTGGGGATCTCACGGCGATGATCGTACGGTCTAATAACTTCAGTCGAAACCATTATAAGAATCGACCAAATAAGGAACTTATCCTCTATCTACCAAAATATTGGATATTCGTTTTGACCTTTAAGTAAGTAAGTGAAATCCGATGGAACTCAATTTGTCGTTGAATTGTGATCGGAGCTCTTCAGAGTCTCTAATAAAATCCAATATATGTATATATATATATATATATAATTGGCGCTTTGTAACCGCTGAAGCGATTTTTCGGCCGAGCTCCTCCTCCAATTTGTGGTTTTGCGTCTTGATGTTTTCCCAACAAATGGAGGGACCTACAGTTTATACTAAGCCGCCTCCGAACGGCTGATGGTTTTTTTACGAGGAGCCTTTTATTTCATGTCCGAAATACACTCGGAGGGGTGGACATTCCCTGCCGAGGGGCGACCGCAATTAGAAAATTTAACTTAATTTTTTATTTAAATTAATTTTCCATAACTTTTGGATGTTGCTGGCACTGGGATATGAACCCGAGCCTTCCGAATGTCAGTACGCAATGCTAACCACTCGGCTATCGCGGCCGATAACTTCCGTTAAAGGCTCGTGGAGTATGTTCTGCGTTTGTCTCTACTTTTTGGATCGATCTTAGTACCCGATCTGTTCTTTAATCACTGCTCGCTGTCCGAATTTCTTTGAATATATGTATTTTGTTTTATATTGACGGCCACTGTATAGCGCTAAGTGTTACGGCTGAGGTGGTCATGCGTTTGGGCCTGTTACTATGATATATGCGTATATATTAGGTCAAATAAAAAGTTCGTTCGGTTTTTATCTAAGAGGTGGCGTTATTGTCCATAGTATTAGTGTTACGTGTCGCATCATATCATACTATACGGCGCTGAAAACGTGTTTATTTGGGCTTGGATTCCAAAAGGAAACTCGATGTTTGGGTGCCACACGAACTAACGCAAAAAAACATGATGGACCGAATTTCCATCTGCGAATCGCTGCTGAATTGCAACAAAATCGACCCATTTCTGAAGCGCATGGTGACTGACGATGAAAAGTGGATCACTTATATCATATATACATTTTCCACGTTCTAGTTTTTCCTACAGGTCCACATTCTTAAAATCTAATACTCTTCAGAACTCAAAAAAAAATTCAAATAAAATCATAACAAACTTAAGAAGTGATATTTCTATACAAAATAATTTTGCCCTACTGTAGGCCATATAATTAAAGGGTGTTTTTGTAGACATGTAGTTTACAAGAAAAAATAAAACGCATATAAATTAATGTTATGCCCAAGAATTTAGCTTTATTGTAGAGATAAGAGTTTGCAATTAGGTTTTTAAAATGATTTTTTTGTCCGCCGCGGGTAGTTCAAATAATTTCCAGCTAAGGGGCACATTTTCGACCAGCATCACTTGAAACCGCATGTCAGCAATAACTTGCCGAATATCCCCTCCCAAGGCTTCTATCGTCTCAGGGTTATCTCAGTAGGCAAACTATTACACATAGCATCACAACAAATAATGGTGTTAAATCACACAACCTTATAGGTCACTTCACAGGCCCACGACGCGAGATAATGTGCTCACCAAAAGTTTTCTTCAACAAATTGATTATTTCATTGGATGTATGGCATGTAGCGCCATATTGTTGGAACTATAGATCGTCCACATCAGACACGAAAAAATCATTAGTCATGACTCTATAGCATTCCCCGTTATTTACAACTGCCGATTTAAATTTTTAAGAAACGAGATTTCTGACAACATGACTCTTTATCGTGTGATTTCTTCAATTTGTTGCTAGAGAAAATAACAAAACCTACATAAATAAACCATGAACAATCAATCGGCTTTAAAAACCGCACCATGTGTTCTGCTTTCTGCAGACTTGATAAAGAAGCGAAGCGTATGGATCTGGTAGTGAACGACGGCAAGACGAAATAATTCTTGTCATAAAACAAACAGTCATCGCATTCCCGACTCGGCTCTAACGTCACTGTTGACAGGTCGTAGATAATTTCAACAACAACAATGTTAGACTGGAAATCCAACACAGAATCCCTCTTGCCAACAGGTGCTACTTTGAACTGAGTAAACACCTCAAAAGTAAAGTCCTTTCTCTACGAAGCAAAACGAAACTCTACAAATCCTTCATCATTCGCGACCAACTATATGATGTAGAGGCGTGGACCATGTCGACAACCGATTAGCGAGTCTTGAGTGCAAAGTTTTACGAACGATTAATGGTTCTTTGCGCATTGACAACGGTGAACACCACAGATGGATATGATGATATTGACATAGTTCAGCGACAGCCCTTACGATGGCTTGATCATGTCGTCCGAATGAATGAAAGCACTCCAACCTTGAAAGTATTCGAAGCAGAAAGAGGAAGACCTCCACTCCGTTGGAAGGATCAATTGGAGAGGGAGGAAACGAATTTTTAATGTTGTGAAATAGTACAATATTATGAACGAAGCATGCCGAAAATTCAGTTCCATTGAAATTTACGCCTAGATTTCTGGCTGTATCCACGAACTTTACAACACAGTTATTCAGTTTCACTTCACTTTAGCCTTCGATTTTTAAAAGTCTTCTTGTCTTGGCGGTCTAATGCTTCAAGATAAGAGGTCTGTTTGTTTTACATCTACCTTATCGCTGGTCCTGGCGGCCGCGGTAGCCGAGTGGTTAGCGTTGCGTACTGCCATTCGGAAGGCTCGGGTTCATATCCCGGTACCACCAACATCAAAAAAAAAAGTTATGGAAAATTAATTTAAATAAAAAATTATGTAAAATTTTCTAATTGCGGTCGCCCCTCGGCAGGGAATGTCCACCCCTCCGAGTGTATTTCGGACATGAAATAAAGGCTCCTCGTAAAAAAACCATCAGCCGTTCGGAGGCGGCTTAGTATAAACTGTAGGTCCCTCCATTTGTTGGAAAAACATCAAGACGCAAAACCACAAATTGGAGGAGGAGCTCGGCCGAAAATCGCTTCAGCGGTTACAAAGTGCCAATTATATTATATATCGCTGGTCCACTTGCTCAAGTTATCTAAATCATCAGTCATTAATGCAACCATTGACGGATTCAACGGGGCAACTGACATATAATTGAACATTATCTGCGTATATCGTATATGTACATGAATGGCGCAGATCTCTGTGGAACACCTTTAGTTACGTGTAAACGGTTAGATATAATGTCACCAAGATCTACAGCTTGCGAACGATCTCTCAGATATGATTTTATTAAGTTATGTTGCCGTAAATGAGAAATTAAACAAATTGCTAAGTTTCAAAGCCTGCAGTTCGTGGTTTACAGTGTGGAAAGCTTTGGAATGATCCAGAAGTGTTAGTAACGTTACACGGTTTTTGTCTATGTTGAGCCTGATGTCATCCGATAAACTAATTAACACCTTTATACAACTTTTGTTAGATCTAAAGTCGGAGTGGTACCGATTCACTATCAGGTTTCGACTTAGGAAAGAATTTATTTGAGCATGCATAATGCGCTCAAGTACTTTAGATAAGAAGGGTAGTATTGCATTAGGTCTGAAGTCTCTGTTAGATTTCTTAATTGGTATGATTTTGCCGACTTCCAACATTGAGGAAAAACAGACGTAGTCAAGATGGTGTTTAAGGCATATGTTACAAACGATAAAATTTTAGACAGTATATATATGTAAAAAATTTAGGATGAACGCCGTCTTTTCCAAACGCATTAGATTTTACGCTGATGACGGACTCGACAACTGGACAATCATCAAAAACCAAGTACCGCTCCATTGGTATATTACGTTTATGTCTTGGTTTCCAATTTCTATTTCACGAATATAATTCCATGCTTTTTTTTAGAACCTATTGCTGAGCGGCCGCAGTAGCCAAATGGTTAACATTGCGTACTGGTATTCCAATCCTGGTGCCAACAACATCAAAAAGTTATGGAAAATTAATTTTAATTTTATTTAATTTTAAAATCGTTTCAGCGGTTACATACACGTATATTATATATTGCTGTGCCAAACCTATCCTCATGGTATTATTTTTAAGCTTTTGTAAATTAAATGGCTCTGGTGACCTCTCTTCTATGAGTCTTGTGAACGTTATAGGTTGCAGCTTTATTGCCCTTTTGAACCCCTTTTGAATAAGAACCTTTATTGTATATATTAAACCAAGCTACGATTGTTGTTTGAATTTGTCTGAAAATTTATATTTTTTTGGCGAAAATCGATTTGTTAGTCTGTTGAGATCATCGTGTAGACATACTTCTACTTCTAATGTTAGATCACTTTTGGCTACGGCCAGCTTAACAATTAGTACACAAATCTATTTCAATTTTACAATAATAATTCTTGTACATTAAAAAAAAATCTGCGCGTCCCACTGCGGAGAAGGGCAAAACTGAACAGTAAAAAATTTTAAATTAAAGAGCCCAGCATAAAGGTATCAGAAAAGGATTCGAATTTCATTAGATATATCTCTGCGATTATGGTAAAATTTACAATTTCATTTAACTTATTGATTACGTCAAAGTTTAATAAAGAATTATTTATCCTTACTTATCTTTAAAACCATATTTTAAATTAAATAAAATTGTAAAAATTTTCTGAAGCCCTTAATCTGGTATATTTGGTCTTAAAATTGGTTTTTTATGCGCTTACGCCTGCTGTTATGAGGAGATAAACTATGTGGTTTTGCCTTTGAATTCGATTGCGATTAATCGAAATCGCTGTGGTTTACATATCGTTTGTGGTGGCACTGAAGCAGTGTGAGTTCTGCATGAATGAATATTAATTATTGCCAGTAGACCACCGTGTGGTACTGTGTATTAAAAAGTTCTTTGTAATTGTGCAAACGATTAAAGTTAATTAAATTAAAATGATTTTTTTTTTTGCTTTTTGCTGAAAACTAAAAAAAATATTTAAAATAAATCGGAAAAAGATTAAATCAATAAATTCTCAAAGTAAGTACCATTTCAAGCCTCAACTAGTTGTTTGAACAGAAATAAGCTTAATTACGGATCTTTAGCATAATCGTTTCACATTCAGGGCTGAATTCCGAAGCTTAGTGATCCGAAGTCATCGAATTGATATATAATAATAGGTCTAGTAAAAAAGAATCCATTGTTATCGGACTTATGTCAAATACTCACGATTTTGCTCGATAACTTAGTAAGGTTATTATCCCCCTCTCATAGAGCCCCCATCCCTATCGATTTTCACAGACTTTTCTGTAGGCCAATTCTTCACCATCAAGATCATTCGTCAGAGACAGGAACGTAATCACATGGTACTCGGTCTGGACTATAAGGTGGATGAACAAGAACCTCCTAACAAATCTCGCCAAGATTCTGGCTAGTCACTATCAATGTGTGTTGCTCTGATGGAGCTCAATTCCTTTCCTGTTATCCAAAGCTTGGCAATTACTTCTTTCAGACGATCCAACTGCTGACAGTACAGGTTCGAATTAAGAGTTTAGCCGATAAAACTTATCCTAACTATGGTTATTATCTCCCTATCGTAGAATCCCTAATCCCTATTTGCAAAAAATTAAGACAATCAATTTGCATAGGCTTCTCTTGAGGTCAATTTTTCACCAGCCAAATCATTCATTATACTAAAGCCAGAAAACATAAGGTGACGGCGCAGGGCTGTATCCCCAGGCCAGACCTCTGGAACGTCAGCTACGATAGCATATTAGAAAAAGTACTACGACGGGTTCACTAGAGGAGAGCTTTTTAGTGACCTGCAAGTGGCACATACCATTGATGTGACGACACAATGATGACGCGGAATGCATTTGTCTTCTCCTCACCCGCAAAAAAAATTTAAAAAAAGCCGAAAAACCTGTTTTTATAATCCTTAAAATCTTTAAAAATGTATTAAATATTTAAGAAAAAACCGCCTTGGCTGCACACACAGAAAACGAAATGTGACAAAAACTACAATAAGTTCAGTGAGCGGGTGAGTGGAGAAGGCGCAAGTTGCCAATGAACTTCAAAAATAGAAACAAATTTTAGACTGACTAAGATTGGCTAACACAAATATTGCTTTTCATGTGCTCTCGAGTTAGGGTCTAACTAAATTAATTAACACTTCGCTCAAGCTTTCAGCGGTCTTTTTAACATGCAAGCACGACTGCGCTCGGACGGTAGGAAGTAAAACCGTCGGTACAATAAAAAGCACAATCCAGTTCGGATATACTCGTATTGTATGGTATGTTAATGCTTCTCCGGAAATGATGGCAAAATCCAGTTCCTCTACAGTTAATATATTACAGCATATCTACGTTTTTCACAACTTTTCTCATTCTCATCTCACATATTTATTTTCTACTTCAGGATTTCCTTCGTATGTATATGAAAATATGTTTCCACCCCGGTAAATTGATAGAATCTGAATGTTGTTAATCAATCTAAAATGGTCCGAGATTAACAGCACACGCCATAGAACATAAGGAAGATAGCTTCCCATCCCTTTAGTCTTATTTAGTGGGAGAACCGCGTCGACGGAACACCTCCATTTAAAAAACCTAAAGAAAACCTAAAACCTAAAAACTACCATAATTACACCACAAACAACTAACTGCATCGATTCCGGTTTTTCATATGAGCTTTCCGAGTTGAGGCAGATCCATCAATTTCAACATAAACTTCAGGCGATCAATTTGATCCCTACCAACAAAAAAGTTAACCAGTATCTGCTTGAAGATACATTGATGGCTTAAATAAAACGGAAGGCAAGACAACAGGCCCGGTTTTCCAAGCTTTACAACAGCGTTACATTCTCCAGTAACTATTACTGAAGCAAAGGGAACAGTTTTTTTTTAATGGGTTAACCGCTCGGCAGGGACTCTTTGGATGTTAGTACGACACCGGGATGTGAACGCGAGCCTTTGCGCGATTATAGCCGAATCTAAAAAAACTCACCATTCGTTCCTTCTCTCCCTTGCTTGGCGCCAGTTGTAAATGCCAAGCCGTTGGAGCTCTTCCTCCATTCATTCATTCGGATAACATGACCTAGCCAGCGTAGCCGGTATTCGCCGTTGCCAATGCGTCATAAGTCGTTCGCAAAACTGTTCATTAGAATACTCCCGCACACACAGATTTCTTTACCATATAGCAGGATGGGACTGATGAGTGCCTTATAGAATTTGGCTTTGATTCGTCTAGAGAAGACTTTACTTTTCAATTGCTCACTCAGTCCAAAGTAGCACCTGCCGGTAAGAGTTATTATGAGTTCCATTCCAAAACTGGCATTATGATTGGTGTTAATGTCGGTCTCTAGATTCTCTAGACGAAAATATCTCCGTCCTCATAGTTATGATTGTCGATACTGCCGTGGGAGCCAAGACGTAAGTGTGTGAACTGTTTGTTCGCTGCTTTGTCAAGTTAGGAGAAGGTAGAACTAACAGCGTAGATGGCATACAACAGCAGTTGTACGCTCTTGTAAAAAATTGTGCCTTGTTTTAGATCTGCAGTTCTTATATTTTTTACCGGCATCAAATTGAAGAAATCTTATGATAAAGAGTCACCTTGCCTGAAACCTCATTTGCTACCGAATGATTCGGAGAGGTCTTTCCCGATTACGATGGAGCTTTTAGTGTTGCAGGTTTTTTACAGGTATACCGGCCTGAAGCAGCATTGGTAAGGTCCAATCAGATCGTTGACGTTGATATCAAATCTTTCACAAAATATACTCGTTAGTACCTTATACATGATATTGAAGAGACATATCTTGCGAAAATTAGGCAGAACTTCCGATTCGGCTTGGGAACTACCCACTTAGTTTCCAATCGCTCAGTTTTTCGCCATTATATTTGGATGCCTAAGCTAGTAACCCATCGGCTCCTGCGGTTTTGTGGTTCTTCAGGCGTACAATCAATATTCGCATCGTCATCGATGTGAGATTCGAGTTCACCATCTCCGAATGTTTCACTTTCACTGTCAATCACCAAGTTGTTGAAGAGTTCCCTCAATAAATTCCGAATACTGTGGGCATTAGTTATAAGATCACCTTTTGGATCGAACTTTATATATGCATATCGCTTTATATAGTGGACTCCACCCGGTTAAATATAAATTTAATAATAATTTCATAAGACGATCCATTCCCTATAGTCTAACCGAGAACAATGTAAGGCAACCGACGTTCTTATCATTCTCTGTTCAAAACTTGGTTTTTATATATTGTTTTCTTAACTTTAAAATATTATATATTATACGAACTCCCAATTTGCTTAAATTTCACTACACAATACATATACGAGTACATCTGGTGCGGTTATCTATTTCGCACCTCTACCCACTCCACTCTCGGCTAATGTTGAAAATCTTAAAATTTCAATAAGTAAATGTTTTATGACCATAAACTCGTACTAATGCGCTATGTAATAAAAACCTGTCGCTCACATTTAATCACCTCATAAATGAAAGCGTTTAAATACCTATAAGCAACACATACATACATACATACATACATACATACCTACAAACACATATGTTTGTATGACAAAAAAGGCTCATTTAAGTGCAATAACTTTGGCAGTCGCATAAAATAAACATTTCAAAGACAGCAGACTTAGACAGGACAACAACAGCAGCAACAACAATAGAAATTATATAAATAACAGCTGAATTTTGAACGAGTTAAGCTCCCAGCGCCAATACGAATATTCTCCTCTTGAAGTCTTTCTTATCAGTTCCATCGTTGTTGTTGTTGCGGTCAAAATAAAAAAATAAAAACATAACAAATAATGCTTAGATAAACGCGTCATAAAGCACAGTGTATTTATATATGCAATAAATATATCTTTTTATACTCAAAACATGAAAAGAGCACATAAAGACCGACGAAGCCATTCTACTCCATAAATGTTGATTGAATCGATCTCACACGCCTTTTAATGGCGCGTACAACAAATTAAGCAATACGAGCATGTAGATAAAGTGATTAGTAGTAAAGCGTGTATACATGCACATAATATATATGAGGTCTAGTAAAAAGTAATCCATTGAATTGAAGGCTTTATTTACCATAGTTCGAATTATCCGATTTATTTTAAGTATGCATTGTCTGATCGTTTTTTGAAGTTAATGCCATTATGCCTCTCTTACAGAAACCCTTGTCGCTGTTGACAAAAAATTGGGACAATCCATTTCCACAGGTCTCTCTTGAGGCTAATTCTTCACCAGTCAAATCATTCGCCATATATAGGAACAGATGGTAATCACATGTAAGTTGTGGTTAATCTGCCAATCAAGCTCTCGGAGCTTCTGGTGAGTCACTATCGATATGTGTGGTCTGACGTTGTCCAGATGAAACACAATTCCCCTCCTTTGGTCAACCAGCTGTGTGCTTCTAGGCGAATGCTTCCTTCAAATGGTCTAATTGCTGACAGTACAGGTCCAACAAAAAAAGTTGTCCGTAGAGGAACAGCCCTTAGTGGATGATACCTTGCGAAGCCCACCAAACACAAAACAAAACCTTCTTGATCGTCAGTCATGGTTGGAGGCCGCTTGTGTCGGTTCACGTGCCCTTTTGCCACGACCGTTTTTATTTGACGTTGCTGTAAGAGCTCCACTTTTCATCACCAGCCACCATTCGATTCAGAATTGAGTGGAGTTTTTTACGATTCAGTAGCGATTCGATGATGGAAATTCGGTCCATGGGGTATACTCTCATGAGCTCGTGTGACATCCATACATCGAGCTTCTTTGTGTATCCATACTTTTTCAAGTGGTTCCAAACCGTCTTTTGTCCAATTTTTAGCTCTGGCGTAATTGACAGACTCGTCGAATAAATAATGGACGCGAGAAATAATGAATTATTTTTTACTAAACCTTGATTAGTCAATTTCATAAATTTTTGCATGAAACGACCAAATTACGATTCTAAACACTAAAAAAGTTAAAAATAAGGACGCTATCATACCTCATTTACCTCATTTCATCGCATTCTTTTCGGAAGTGAGTATTTATTCATTTCATTTGCGAAGGTCGGTTCGTTGGAGTTTACGAACTTTTCGTAGGCACGAACTCGAACTTGAATTGATTATTTTTTTCATCAACACTCTATGATTAACTCATTGTTTTTTCTTTCTTTCTTTTCAAACAGTATTAACCGACGTATTCCCCATGACATGAACTTTCTATATTTTTCAATACCAGGTCATAAATAAAATAGTCAAGACTTAGCGCCACCTAGCGGATAATATAAATACGAGCAAATAACGGCGCACTTTGACCTACTGGCCCCCTGTGATACTTATGTTGGTCCTGATAAGGAGATTACTTTCACCTTTCCAAATGCTCAAACCACTTAGTGTGTTTTATGATATTCCGGAGATTAATGACGCCTACTGATGCCAGCTTTGCAAGGCAATCGAAGAAGAAATTTCCGAGGAAACGATAACGGACCGCATTGAGAGCTGGGCATTGTCAGAGGTGATTTTCCACCGATTCCTCCTGATCTACAATATGTATGTCCGTATAGTTGCCCCAGAAGTTGTTTGAGAAGCAGTCCATCCTTCTACAATGAGTCCGCATAAGATAGTGCAGGTATATTATGAAGGTTACTATGCTTATGGAGGTCTCGTTTAGGTCCAGAACTAAAGGCTTTGTACTGTTTGCCTTGATTTATGATCAAATTTGTCTTGTAACATTGCAAATGGTTTCGCTCTCCTATCTTCTATTGGCCGTTCTGGTGAAGGCAATTCCAAGCAAATACTTTGCCGAGGAAAGCGGTAAGCCCACGACATGTACAGAGATTACCGATCACGGTAACGGCACTGTTCTCTGTCTGGCCAGTTCGCCGGCTACGCAGTTCCCTGTGACAGGGTATCCAAACCACGGACATTTCGCATATAGTCGAGAGTGTGTTTAAGATCTCTCTACATTTTATAGCCACCTTTGAGGCGGTATGATTGCATTGGAGATACTTGATGACAGCCTGTTAAAATATATTGTAATAAGTTGGGATATGGTGCAGCGGTCGGGAAGTCTTTTACTTCATTTTATAGCAGTTGAGAGTAAACTTCACAAATGTTGCATTTTCCCACTCGTTCCTCTCTCTGTTTAGTGAGTGAGTGATGTAGAGTTGTATAAGGCTTTATATGAGACTACAGTTTGTCGCTGCTTCATTTATGTAAATAGAATTTTCAGATGGTTCTACAATAATAAGTTATTGGATGAGTGTATAAGTTCGTGCCCGATTTCAAGTGCAAACTAAAATTGAAATTTTTTGAAGAAAGAGCTTTTATTAATCAATTATGTATTCGCCATCATGTTCGGCAATCCACTCCCAACGTTCAACCAATTTACGGATGCCTGATTCATAGAAATCGCGCGGTTTCTCGTTGAAAAAGGTGTCAAGGTGGTTTTTGACGTCTTCCACATTTTTAAATTTTTTTCCATTCAAATTGTTCTGCAGCGATCGAAACAAATGATAATCAGAAGGTGCAATGTCGGGTGAATATGGGGGATGCGGCATGATTTCCCAATTCATCTCCTTCAGTTTGGCCAGGGTCGGTTTTGCAACATGTGGCCTGGCGTTGCCATGATGGAAAAGAACTCCTTTGCGATTGGCCAAAATCGGACGTTTTTCATCAATTGCTTTCTTCAATTCGACCAATTGCTGACAATACTTGTTGGCAGTGATCGTTTCTCCAGCTGGCAAGAGCTCAAAATAGATCACGCCTCGGATATCCCACCAAATGCACAGCAGTACCTTCATCGGATGCAATCCACCTTTCGACATCGGTTCCGCCCCTTCGTGTGCCTGTTTCCATGTTCTTTTGCATTGAACATTGTTGTACAGGACCCATTTTTCATCACCAGTCACGAGCCGATCCAAAAAAGGTTCGTTTTTGATCCGTCGAAGCAAAGAAATTGCTGTTGACATACGGTCCACTTTGTTCTTTTCACTCAACTGATGTGGCACCCATGTATCGAGCTTCAAAGTGTACCCAACCTTTTTTAAACGACGAAACGCAGTTGATTTGTTGACGTTCAATTCACTGGCAACCTCTTTCGTCGAAATACGTGAGTTATTCGCAACTAAAGTCCTTAGAACATCGTCATCAAGCTCAGAAGGCCGTCCACTGCGAGGTTGATCTTCGAGGTTAAAATCTCCAGAACGAAATTTCGCGAACCATTTCTTTACTGTGCGGAGTGCTGGAGCACGGTCCAAATAAACTTCGCGAATATCTTTAGTTGCAGCGCCCACTGTTTTTCCTTTGCGGAATTCGTATAACATAATATGACGCATATGATCTTTTTCGTTGTTCATCTTCCATGCGTCTTTTCACTAAGCAACTCAAATCAAAATGAAGTTATTTTATGCTTGATTTACAGTTCGGACTGTCACCTTTCCAATGATATATAATATGTATATATTTCTTTCACGAGCGCCACTCTCAAACGATGCGTACGGCATCCAGCGGAATCGGGCACGAACTTATGCACTCATCCAATATTACATCATTAATTTTTTACAACAAATAAACTACTGGGTTGCCACAAACGAAATCGGTGATTTTTTAAAAGTGAATACATTTTTTTAAATTTTATAATGAACTTTAATCAATTATGTAATTTCCACTTTGTTGGATGGATGACCTTTCGTCATCTTACCGGCAACATCATTATTCCACGCTCATAGAACTCCCGGCTTTTTCTGCAAAAAAAACTGAACCAAGTGCGATTTTACAGTCTCGTCATTTTCAAAAGTTTTACCATTTAATGAGTTCTGCAAAGATCGAAGCAAATGGTAGTCTAACGGTGCACAGTTAGGGCTATATGGTGGATGCATCAACAGTGCTCAGCCAAGCTCTCTCAGTTTTTGTCGCGTGACCAAAGATGTATGCGGTCTAGCATTATCCTGGTGGAATATGACACCTTCATCATGCTTAGACCATGATCGTATTCATTTGACGTGATTTGTTCAAAAGCGGATCATATTCATTATGTTTAAGATGCATATCGCAAGCATTTAAGCGGCTTGTTAAATGAATTTCTTGTAATTCATGTGGTACCCTAATACCAAGTTTTTTTACCAGTCCAAGACGTCGTGTATTATGAATGGTCTCACGCCCAGTTACATGACGATCCGATTCGATTAAAGCCTTGATATCGTCATCATCAACTTCACTTGGCTGACCTGAAAGTGGCTTATCTTTGAGTGAAAAATCTCCCGAACGGAATTTGACAAACCAACTTCGACACTGTGGTTCTTTTAAGGCCTTATCACTATACAAATTATGTTAGTTTTTAGCAACCTGCGCTGAAATATTTCCTTTAAGGAAATAATAAAGTAAAATATGGCGAAAATGTTTTCTTGTGGGCTCCATATTAAAATTGACGCCAAGCAAACAAATATGAACAAAATTAAGAGTACTTTTTTTTAAAGCAAGCTAAAAGTGACAGCTGTCAAAAGAAAAGATACAATTAAATAGTCACAGCGTTTCAAAAAAATTGTCAACGACGTCTGTATGAAAAATCGCAGGTTTATTATGGGGCAACCCAATTTTATAGGTCCTGGCCCATTTTCCGCAAACCAAAACTATTATTGTACCAATTTATATGTAACTAAAACGATAAATCAATTTTATGGAATGTATTGGTTCCCGGAAAATCGTCATACGCAGAATTCATTCTCCAAGTTTCAGGTATCTACGATCAGTGGTTTAGGCTTTGGGTCGATCCGTCAGTCAATCAGGACAAAAACTTTTATAAATATTGTAATTTTCTGATCTTCTGTTTCCAAGAAATTTCTGCACAACATTCTCAAAACAAAAAAATCTATACCCTAAAAGATCAGCCCGTTTTTCAGACAAATTCGAATGACGTCCGTAGGCTGCTATATATATTTCTGGCCTAATAATGAAAATACGAATATTTATCAACGAAAATGGTTTTTTTTTTTTTTTTGGATTTGGCTCGTCTTGGAAGACCTTGGAAGACGGTCGATTGCTATTTTGTTTCGGGATCATACGAATAGATCCATGAACGTCTTTTGAAGCACCGCGATCGTATTTTTTCAGCATTTCTTTACACCAATCCACACGAGCCTTTTTTTGAGCGATTGTCAAATTGTGCGGGATCCAACGCGAACAAACCTTAGTGTTGCCTAGGCCAGACCTATATATAATAGCCTACGTACTAAATCGTTTAAATCACTTTTTGGCCAAAAGTGTGGTTTTTTTTACGTTAATATCTTGGGTCTTTTTATTATTATTATTATTATTATTATTATTATTATTATTATTATTATTATTATTATTATTATTATTATTATTATTATTATTATTATTATTATTATTATTATTATTATTATTATTATTATTATTATTATTATTATTATTATTATTATTATTATTATTATTATTATTATTATTATTATTATTATTATTATTATTATTATTATTATTATTATTATTATTATTATTATTATTATTATTATTATTATTATTATTATTATTATTATTATTATTATTATTATTATTATTATTATTATTATTATTATTATTATTATTATTATTATTATTATTATTATTATTATTATTATTATTATTATTATTATTATTATTATTATTATTATTATTATTATTATTATTATTATTATTATTATTATTATTATTATTATTATTATTATTATTATTATTATTATTATTATTATTATTATTATTATTATTATTATTATTATTATTATTATTATTATTATTATTATTATTATTATTATTATTATTATTATTATTATTATTATTATTATTATTATTATTATTATAAATTTATGTGAACATAAGTGTAAAACTTAAATCTACTTATACAGAAATAAGCTATGGCTACTAAGACCTTCAGCTTAAAGAAAACTGTTATCTTATAATCTAATTAGCGTAATAAAATTACATGTATTTAACCTAGGAAAAAAAGATATCATATCGTGATGACTGAGAACAAATTCCTCAGTAGAAGCCGGCATTTCTGATCGATTTATAGGCTTTGGCACAGATAGGTTGGCATGACCTAGGATACATCCTTTGGCCGAAGACAAATTTGAGTAGAGAATAGTGTGTATTGAAGTGATTGAAACAAAAAAATAAAATATTTTTTATGAACACAAACAGAAATTATCAAAAAATACATGTGATAAGAAAAGTATTTAGCAATGTATTAGTGTCATTCAATTTTATTGGTAGAAAAGGCGAAGAGCTTTCGTTTTACTAAGAAGTTTAGGGAATATTCTAAATGTAGGATTTTATTGAAAACTTCGTAACCCATAAAGCTGTCAGCACGCAAAGATATACAAAATGTATGTATTAACTCGAAATACACTCATGCATTATTTATGCATGTATGTCAAACGGCGGCCGTGATGGCCGAGTGTTTAGCATTGCGGATTGCCACCAGGAAAAACAGTGTTTGAGTCCTGGCCAGAGCAACATTCAAAAATTAAACGAAATTAATGTAAATATAAAAATAAGTTAAACTTTATAATTGCGATCGCCCCTCGGAAGGGAATGTCAAGCCCTCCAAGTATATTTCTGGCATTAAATAAGGGCTGCTCATAAAAAACCGTCAGCCGTTCGGAGGCGGCTTAGTACAATATAAACTTTGTTGGAAACACATTAAGACGCTAGACCACAAATCGGAGGAGGAGCTCGGCCGAAAATCGATTCAGCGGTTACAAAGCGCCAATTATATACACATTTATATATATACACATATGTCAAGTGAATGCCAATCAAAACTCAGCGAGTTTTATCTAAAGTAAAAAGGATTGCCATTATATTTGAAAATTAGAACTTCATTGACATATTTGCTTATACACTTTTCATATTTCCGTTTGGTATTAGATTTATATTGTACATTTTTTCACGAAATTTCATGAAAGCCCAAAATATGAGTTTTCTTTCAAAAGCCCAACGGCTTCACTCTATACTGTTTCATCTGTGACTAAGCGCTCTTTATTACAAGTCTGTACATCTGCTGTTCATAAGCTCCACCGTGTCTGGCCTTTCCCAGTTAAACAGTGCGCTTCCACATATTCAGGTCCTCTTATCTGCTCCTTTCACCCGATCCTGGTTATAGCCCAAATTAGTCAGACCTAAACCTGAAAGCACAGTTCTTAATTCACCGTCTCACCAATTCTGTTCACTCATCCACTCTGCTATTGCAACCTTTAAGCTTCACCCATATTATCTCACTTTAAATTATTCATTTAACTTTTTAATATATACAAGGTTTTCCAATACGAGGTGTTATTTTGATATCCAAAGAAAAATTCAATTTTTTGAAATAAATCACATGGCCCCAAAGGAAGAAATCGTAAGGAATTAAATCACAAAATCTCGGTGGGCAAATGTGATCACATCCTCCAGAGATAAAACGAGGCGAAAACTTTTCTCTTAAAAAGCCGATAGTTTCGGAGAGGCTTCTCAATAATACCAGGTGTGTTTGTTGAAGGTTGCCGGTTTTACTAGTAGATGTCGCTAGCAATATGTATAAATTTCTATGATTTGGCATGTATGTAATTTTTTTCTATTGACATTAACCTGCAAAAATACGCAAGTCACATTCCGCCAAAATAATAGCGTCATATTTGTTTACCTCAGTGAATATGTCGAGTTGCGTTCCAAATAAATCGCATTTGCGGCATTCGTTGCTTTTCTTATTTCATCAAAAGAAAAAAGCAGCTGAAGCTCACCGGTTGCTGGTAGAAACTTATGGTGACAAACTTAACGATTTGTCACATGCATCTCTACAAGGTTCTGTTTGAATGTTCTCGACAACGATTAATCGATACATGCACTGTAGAACATGCTTTATTTATCGTTCTCTCCGTTTCATCTGGCATTTGTAAATACATTTTCGCCACATTATAATACACCACATTATAATAATTCAATTGAAAAGAAATTTAGAAGATTATACGACTGCGCTCCTTTAATAAGAAGAGGAGGGGTCATCTCTAAAACTTAAAATCTAGAGGTAAGAAGAAAAATCAAATTCAAAGCTTTCAAGAAATACAATTGCTCTGAAATAAGCATTTTCTTGACGCACCTCATTTGGGGTATATTAAGCAACAAAAATTATTTAAGAATTATTATTTGAAGAATTTATCACTACGACAACAAATTACTTGCCGAATGTTATTGCTGCAGTTAGAGCTCTCGCCTGCCATCTCAGAAAACTTCAAATCGATTACCAATCTGGACCCCGTTGCAAAAGGTGTGTAATAGATCTCGATTTAGCTGCTCTTGTGCCATTTTTTTTTCTAATTAAATTCATTTAATTTGTTCGGAGGCTCATATCGAAGCTGAGATCATTGAGGGTATGTTCAATTAAAACCGATTGAGAGTAACTGAACCTCAACCAAGATTGAGAAAAATTCTACTTGACAGCAAATGCTGTCTAAACTAGTTTTCGGCTTTTCCAAAAACAAAAAAAAATATTTTTATTAAAATCTTTCATATCTTAAAAGTACTCCGGCAGAGGGTGTCGCCCATCAGTAACCTTTTTTCCGTCTGTCAAAATTAGTGCAGTTTTTGGAACCTTCGAGGAAATGTAATAAAATTGGGTCAAAAATACTTAAAATATTGATATTTCCGTTTATATGGCAACCCTAAAAACTTGCGTCTTATCAAACACCCAAATTCCCAACACCCATAGTAAAAAAATAATTCACTCAGGCACATGGATTTATCGCATAAACGACAACTTAATTCTCATACGAGTAGTAGTGATAACATGGAAATATACATACTCGTATTTATCTGTATGTATGTATGCATCATGTGGTTCCGCTTGTCGAACATCAAAACCACTTCATATAATACAAAGTAAACAGAATAGTGGACCGCCACTCCGCTCTACTTGTCCACTGAATCCACTGAATACCACTATGTACATATGTGTACATACATACATACATACATTCTCGCTTGCGGCTTATCAGTGGCAAGCATTGACCATAAACTCATTAGCAATATCAGGCAAAACTACTTATTTATGTACATACAAATTTATGCACTTTGTAGCTCTTTTTTACTCATCGGTGTACAAAATAAGCAACTGAATTGGGAAGAAGAGAAATCGTGAGAGCGTGAGAGCATGAATGAGTGCGGATTATATGCGATGAGCACATTGGATGCATGCAATTGGCACCACACGCAACATTGGCGATCGGCGAACGCCCAAACCACCCAATTTTCATTTCATTTCACTTTAGTATAAACGAAGCAACGCAGGCGGTGTGATCGTGCGCTGGCGGCATTTCAAGTAGCGAGTGAACGGTGTGAGGAGCGACTGATGAGTGGCTAAATCGGGCAAAATCGCGCAAAGTGAACGTCAGTGATAAATATGTATATGGTAGCTTGTAATTCGTTTATTTTATTTAATTTTTTTTTTTTTTAATTTTATTTTTGGAATTGTTTTATGCGTGCAAAGTGTGAGTTCAACGACAATAAAAAGCAATAAAAATTAAAAACAAAGTGAATGTTTGCAGTTCAATACGAGTTTACGTTTAAAAAACAAAACATAAACAACAAAATTTTTAAACGTACAATATATAGTATTGTATGTAGATATTGAAATATTTTTGAAAAGCAACTCTTGAAACAAAAAATGGAAGTAAAGAAAATTATGGTTATCGCTTTAACACTAGTCACTAAATTTAAAGGCGTAATTGATAAATGTATTTTTATTAATTTACTGTGCCCACAGTTGCAGAGTGGTTAACAGTACTTGCTACCAAGTGGAAGATCATGAGCTCGAATCCATAAAAAATTAAGGAAAATTAAATTTAAATTATTATTTCTAACTGTGGTTGCCTCTTGGCAGGAAATGTCGAGCTCTCCGAGTTTATTTCTCGCACTAAATAAAAGCTCCTCATAAAAATCCGTTAGTAATTTAGATGTAGGTCCCACATTTCACATTGGAGAAGGAGCTTGGTTTTCTATCTTATATATAATTGGCGCTTCGTAACCGCTTAAGCGATTTTCAGCCGAGCTCCTCCTCCAATTTGTGGTTTTGCGTCTTGATGTTTTTCCAACAAATGGAGGGACCTACAGTTTATACTAAGCCGCCTCCGAACGGCTGATGGTGTTTTTACGAGGAGCTTTTTATTTCATGTTCGAAATACACTCGGAGGGGTTGACATACCCTGCCGAGGGACGACCGCAATTGGAAAATTTAGCTTAATTTTAGGATGTTAGTACGACACCAGGATTTGAACCTGATTCTTCCGAATGGTAGTACGCCACTTTTATCTTGCTTAATTTAAATATAATAATTGGTATTTTACAAGGAGGAGATAAGTAAAGAATAATGAACAGTCTTAATTTGGTCTAGTAAAAAGAAATGCATTGCCATAGTTAGCATTATCTGATTTATTTCAAATGTGCACCGGTTTGTTTTATAAGGACCTAGCTCTCGTAGCTTCTGGCGCGTCACTATCAATGTGTGTAGTCGGACGTTGCCCTGAAAAAGACCATTTCTCTCCTTTTGGCAAATTCTAGGCAATTGCTCCTTTCACATGTTCCAATTGCCGACAGTACAGGTTCGAGTTAAGAGTTTGGCTGTATGAGGAGAAATTAATAGTTGATAATTTCTTACCAATCCCACAAAACAAATAAAAAAAACCTTCCTGATCGTCAGTCCTGGCTTGGACACCGCTTGTGGTGACATACTGCCTTTAGACCACGACCGCTTTCATTTGACGTTGCAGTAAGTGATCCACTTTTCATTACCATCCACTTCAGAATAGGTCGATTTTTGTTACGATTCAACAGTCAGTAAAATGAATTAAAAATATGAAGTCTCGTGAATACCCCAATTAGCTAAACAATAAATAGCATTTTTCTTAAGATATGAGTTCAAGATTATTCCAAGGTTAAAATAATAGGATGTAAATATTTTTATTATTTTTCGATAAGATTAATGAAGTTCACAATATAAATCATTTTGATAAATAATCGATTTTGTGAAAGATTTATTTAAAAGGCTCTTGGAAATTTGGTTTAGGGAGGTGAACTTCAATGCTTTAAAAAAAAACGTGAATATATATGTACATACCTTCTGATCAAATATAAACGAGACTTCATCCATAACTCGACAAGGACAAGACATATGGCCATACTTTTTTTTTGCTTAGGTTGGCAGGACTGTTATATGTTTACATGTCAAATTTGAGCGCGATCTGTCACATAGTTTTTTTTTTACGGCACTATAAACAAGTCAACCTCGAGTGTGTTTTTCGAATTTTACTATGGAAATTAACGTTGAGAAAAAAAGTTTGTTTGAAATTTTGTTATTCCAATGGAATAAGTGCGACGGACGCAATGAAAATGTTGCAGAAGGCATATGGGGAGTCTTGCCTATCACGTGCACGTATTTTTGATTGGTATAAGTCGTTCAAGGACGGCCATACATCGCTGGAGATCTTGCCCCATGATCGTCGTTCAGCAACGTCAATAAACGAAGAAAACGTCGAAAAAGTAAAGAAAATTGTGTTGAAAAATCATCGTGTGACTGAAAGAGAGATGCTAGTGAGCTCAACATATCAAATGGATCCGCTCATAGCATTATTCACAATGTTTTGGGCATGAGACGTGTGTCTGCTCGACTTGTTCCAAAATTGTTGCTCATACGTCTCGTCTTGTACGCGATTATTTGACCAAAAACAACGTAAATATTGTTCCGCAAGCACCGTATTCACCCGACATGGCACCGTGTGACTTTTTTCTTTTCCCTAAACTCAAATTGCCGCTTCGTGGAAAGCATTTTCAGTCGATTGAAGTCATAAAAGAGAATTCGAAGAAGGAACTGAAAGCCATACCTAAAGCGGCCTACCAGAAGTGTTATGAAGATTGGAAAAAAAGGTGGCATATGTGTATTGCCTCTAATGGTGACTATTTTGAAGGGGATAAAATAAATATTGAAGAATAATTAACCGTTTTTGTTTTATTGAGCCAGTCTCGTTTATATTTGAAGAAGGTATATGGTTAAAATATCGTATAATAAAAGTAAGATAAATAATACATACTCGTATATGGGTGTAGTAAAAAGAAATCTATTCTTTTTCCAATAGATAGCATTATTTATCTGTATCTCGCGTTGCATAAGTCCGATCGGGTTCCGCTAGATGGTGTTAGAATGATAACATTTTGTATTAAAAAATTTTTTGTGACAGTTTTTTGATTGGTTGATTCTCTTTTGTTTGAGCGTGCGTCAAAGATGGCCACTAGCAAAGAGAAAATACGCTATATTTTACAGTTTTTCTTCGATAAGGACGAAAACGCCAGCCAAGCGGCTGAAAATGTGAACAGCGTTTGTGATCCTGCTACTGCTACTCATGCAGACACTGTTTCGATTGCCGAAGAGTTAAAGATAAGACAAAAAACCCTTTTTAAACCATTTGAATAAGGCTGGATATGAAAAGAAAAAATTTAAGCGCTCGATTTCATGCAAAAATAATGGATTTCTTTTTACTACAACTAATATCTTACCACTTTTCACAATTTATTTCTCGCAGTGTAGACAAATTAACCGACTCTAATTTTCCGCATAAAGAACACACAAATTGCCATTAAAATTGTGCACAAAGAAATTTAAATTTAATAAAAAATTTCTTTTACACTTTGTCACCTCCAAGCCAATTGATGCTGAACCAGTGTCATAACGAAACAACAACAACAACAAAAACAAACGCCGCCATAAAAAAAAAAAACAAAAACAAAACAAAATAACGTGAATTGAATTTTTTTTTTTTTTTTTTTCAAACTAAAAATAATTCTCAACTCACACGCGACTAACTGTGGTGCATATAAAATAGCACCGAGTGACTACAACAACAACAACAGCAGTAACAACAACAGTAAAACAATAGCAGCTTTTAATATAAGTCAGTTGTAGATATATAATATAAATACATATGTATGTCTAGTGATGATATATATATATATATATATATATGTATGTAGTGACAATAAAGGAAAAAACTTAAATACAGCACAATAGAGGCTTAAACAATAATAAAAATATATTATAATATTTACATACATATATACGTGTACTTAAAAAATATATATGTTCTTATGTGTATGTGTGTGCGTGCGTGTGTATAAATAAATTACGAATATGTCAAAGTATCAGCTGCTACTCGAACCGTCGTCTGCGGCCGGTGACGATGATATCGACGCGACAAACGCTGGTGGAGCCAATAATCCAACACTAGTTACAGCAGCAGCAGCAACAACTACAACAATAACCAATGTCCATAATGCCGCTGAGAATCTACAAACGCTGCTCTTCACCGATAGCAGCAATGATTCCAACAGCAGCAGCAGCAGCAGTAGGAGCGGGGGCGTTGGCCGCATAAGTAATGTACACAACAACAACAATAGTAAAAGCAACAGCAGCAGCAATAGTTTGAATAGTCGCAGTAGTGCTGTGAGCAGCAGTTGGGAATACAGTCCCTTCGACAGCATGCCAACAAATGATATTAATCAAACAAGCGCAACGAGCTTGTCAACAGCAGCGGCGACAGCGAACTCGACAGCAACAACAGCGGCAACAACAACAAAAGCACACATAGCAGCAATGACAACGAATTTTGCCTCAACATTGGAGTCCAAATCGTCGTCAACATCACTACTGTTGGATGCCTACGATGCGGATGATACGACGATGGAGGTGCCATTGCTTGGCGGAAATAATAATGCAAGTGAAATTCATATGTAATGTAATTATGAGCACACTTACAGGCACACAAACATTTGTACATATGTACTCGTATGTCGGCATAAATATTTTTCATACAGTATTTTAGTTTTTCATTTACCTGCAATATTCATAAAATCAACTCATACAAACACACTCGCATACATACATTCATTTACAAATATCTTGGTGTGTGTGTGTTTATATGTCATTAAGTTTGCACAAGTGTTTTGCTTGCGCAAGCTTGTGGAGCAGCAGCATGCGCATTGTAGACAATTGAGGTTTCTTTTCGCTACAGATTTAGGCTTAAAAAATACATAATTAAATATGTATGTATGTATATATATGTTCCGCCGTACAGTTGATTATTTAATGCAAATTTTTGGTATATCATGAATACGAATATTCTTATCTTTGATCTGAAAATTTTTTACATAAATATTTTTCTTCCTGCTTTTATTTGCCTTTTCTATTTTCCATTTCGAGGTTCCCTGCTTTTTAAAGAAAAAAAACATAGGCAATTTAAATTTAATGGCGAATGTTTATTATCATTCAAAAGAAAATTTGTTGGCATTTATTTTTTCAAGATCATCTCTTTCAAATGTTGGCCGTGGCTATGTCTGAGAGGCTCCAACCGTTGAGTTCAAATGAGTTTCGATGACTCGTTCGAGCACTTCGACTGGTAACTGGCGAAAGGGCCGTGTGATGTTTTGCTCCAAAGACCGAATCGAAGCGGGATTGTCCGTATAGACTTTAGACTTATGTATTGTACATATCCCCACTGGAAAAGTCTAAAGAAAGTGGCATCACAACACGATCTTGGTGGCCAAACGACCGGCACAAAACGTAAAATTATCTGCTTACCGAAGTGTGCTCTCAACAAATCCATTAATTAATGCGATGGGGAGGGAGCCATCTTGTTGAAACCAAATGATGCCGAGATCACGAGCTTCATTTTCAAGCATCAAATAGTCGGTTATCATGCCGCGATATTGGTCGCCATTGACGGTTATGTTCCCGCCGGCATCATTTTTGAAGAAATATGGACCGATAATTAAACCGGCCCAGAAATAAGACATTTTTTCAGGATTTCTTTTTTTTAAAAACATAACTATTTAAAACGGTTATTTCTGCCTTATCGTGGTCTTTCTATGTTATTTTTTTAAATCGCGTATGACAAACGGCCACAACTCAGATAAGTTGGATTTTTTCAATTATTTAATTTATTCATACATATGTACGTTCGAGAAAACGTATTTTCAAATATGCATATATTCCTTTGTTATACAGAAAATTTGAAAAAAATGTGTAGCTATTAACTTTATTAGAAATATGTTAATTTTGCAATCAGTTTACTTTGCAAGTTCAGTGTAACGTAACACCTTTTGCTGAGATAAGTGCTTTTGCGAAAATTAACAATTCAACAAATATTATTTTATTTATATTTAAGTGTTTTTGTCAAACCTTTTTAATAAAAACTAAAAAAAAAGTTGTTTTGTTGTGCTTCCATAACACTTTAGTGGTCACTCAGAGACACAGATTCATGAGTACTGAAAGAAAATGTGACCAAAAAAGATATTATTTTGCCAAATAAAACAAGCGCATTCCTCGAAACGAGGGCCGGCTGATAAGTTTGTGGGCTAAAGTACTTAATGAAACAAATATATGGTTTTATGCTTTTTTATTTTTCAATACATAATCTCCCTCAAGTTAAATACACTTTCCACGTCGTGAATATAATGCCTTTATATTTTTGTAAAGCAAGTTTTAAGGCAGCTATCTGCTTTAGAGGCTTCAAAAAATTATTACTTTTTTTTATAAATCTATTATAAAACTATTCAAAAATATATGCATTGAGAATTTCAGTTGCCAATTCGACATATTTTAGAAGCCAGAGCAGTTTTAGTGACCGAGCATCAAGCTGGTTTAAATGCTCGGGCAGACTTTGAAGCGCGTTTTCTCGAGTTTTCATTTAAACAAGCCTTAGAAAACGGTGCCGGTGATAGCAAAAAGAATATACTGGTATATAGGTATGTGCGATCGAAAAAAAAATCAAAGTGATCCAGCTTCAGTATTAAATTATCTTCTATTTGAACTAAAAAATGGGCAAAGTATTATTTAATCTATTTTTTTTTTTTTTGCAACTTGAGGGTGATTTTTGTTTAAACTTCAAAAAAATTTAGAATTTTCCTACTTCTTCGGTATTTTTTAAGCGCATATAGAAGAGACACTCAAAAAAATCAAAAACAAATTTGGTTCGACTGTTTCAGACGCACGACCTCCATCACCGACACCGTTTCACAAGTTCAGACTGCAGTCGCTTCAGAAAACTCACCACAACATTGGAAAACTCCAAAAATTTTTTATACCAAAAATGGTTTTTTGTAGCTTAAATATAGTTCATTATTGTCTGAATCTCCTTCCCTTATAAAAAAAATGCTGAAAAACGCTTTTTTCGGGCGCTTTTTGCGTACTGCCATTCGGAAAGTCAGGGTTCAAATCCTGGTTCGACCAATATACAAAAATTATAGAAAATTGGGTTAAATTTTCTAATTACGGTCGCCACTTGGCAGGGAATGTCAACCCCTCCCAGGGTATTTCTGACATAAATAATAAATGCTCCTCATAACAAACCATCAGCCATTCGGAGACAACTTAGTATAATAGTTTTCCTACTCATCTAAACAAAAGCTACTAAAAATTTGGTTTGGATAGGTGAACCCGTTCTTGAGTTATAAAACCACAATGAAAAGTGGCATTCATTTGTATATACCAGGTGTGTTAGTTGAAATTTGCCGGTTTTTTCGATAAAGAAAACACTTAATTTTCAGAGAAATCTCAAAATTTTTTTATTCAAAGTATTGACCGTTGGTTTCTACACATTTCGCCCATCTCTCAGGCAAATTATGGATAGCATTCCAAACAACTTTTTCTCTTTCGAGGCAAACCATTCGACGAGCCATTTTTCGACTTCTTCAAAATTAGCGAAGCACTGCTCTGCAAGGGAGTGTCTCATCGATGCGAAAAGGTGATAGTCGGACGGGGCGAGGTCTGGAGAGTACGGCGGGTGCGATAATATTTCCCATTTAAGTGTTTTTAATATGTCTTTCACCAGTTTAGCGGTATGTTCGGCGCGTTGTCATGTTGCAAGATAACTTTGCCATGTCTTCGGGCCCATTCCGACCCTTTTTCGATCAACGTATGATTCAAATTGATCATTTGTTGTCGGTAGCGATCCGTGTTCACCGTTTCACCAAGTTTTAACAACTCGTAGTACACCACACCACACTGGTTCCACCAAACACAGAGCATTGTCTTACGGCCAAAGCGATTTGCCTTGCAGTCGATGGGCCAGCTTCACCAGGGGAAAGCCATGATTTTTTTCGCTTCGGGTTCTCAAAATAAATCCATTTTTCGTCCCCCGTGACGATTCGATGCAGAAAAGATTTCCTTTCGAATCGTTGAAGCAGCATTTCACAATCGGTTTTTCGATTTTCCATTTGTCTATCGTTCAGCTGGTGTGGCACCCATTTTCCATACTTCTGGATCTTTCCCATGTCTTTTAAACGTTGGCAAATTGCTCCTCGAGTCACATGTAGTGTTTCTGCCAATTTTTGTTGCGATTGGGTTGGATCAACATCCAATAACGCCTGCAATTCCTCGTCTTCGAACTTTTTCGCTGCACCAGGATGTTCATTGTCTGTCAAATCGAAATCTCCACTTTTAAATTGAGGAAACCATGTCTCACATGTTCTAATCACTGGAGCATGTTCACCATAAGTTTCTACCAGCAACCGGTGAGCTTCAGCTGCTTTTTTCTTTTGATGAAATAAGAAAAGCAACGAATGCCGCAAATGCGATTTACTTTGAACGAAACTCGACATATTCACTGAGGTAAACAAATATGACGCTATTATTTTGGCGGAATGTGACTTGCGTATTTTTGTAGGTTGATGTCAATAGAAAAAAATTACATACATGCCAAATCATAGAAATTTATACATATTGCTAGCGACATCTACTAGTAAAACCGGCACACTTCAACAAACACACCTGGTATATACCAGTATATAGTTATAAAGGAGACTACTTCCTTACGTTTTGTTATATTGTACTTGATTATCTGTGCTGAAATATTTTCCTCTCCATTTCCTTGTACTAATCTATGGTATACTGGATTGAAATATTTATTTTCTTGTAAGTTGTCTTTACCTCTTTTAAATACTTCTTCTTAATGCTTTGATGATTCTAATGCAAAATATTTATGTAGAATAAATTTATTTCTACTTTTCTTTTTTCCTTTCCGAATTTCAGTTTCTCAAAATAAACTTAATTCGACATATAATGCAAATAATATAAATTTTCCTTGCTAAAAATAAATTTGGCAAAATAACTAATGTTAGATATGTTGTTTTATTTGATGAATTTTTTTTTACAAAACAAAAAATCTATTTTTTAAAATTTTTTTTGGGAAATTATAATTTTTTTCATTTCATTAAAGTTATACAGAAAAAGTTTTCTTCAACATTTAAGGTGTTTTTTCGCTCTCCTGTAAAATTACTGTTTGGGAGATAAGTCGTTTTGTCAAATGTCTACAGATACATACCTACGAGTAGATATGTTTGCATGCAACTATGAAGGTGCATTGTTGAATCACAAAATTTTAAATGATTTAATTAATTTAATTTATTATTTTAATTTATTTTATTTCAATTAAATCATACGAAATTTGATTGATGCAAAAGCTGGTGACATTGAGCACATTAAATGACTAATTTAAAAAAATACGAGGTCTGCTCTAAAAACAGTTGGATTTTCATTTTCCAAAAAAAATTAAATATTAATTTCTATTTCGTCCTCTTCAAAGTAGTGCCCCTCAGATGTGACGCTCTTACGCTAAAGTTTTTCTAATCCTTGAAGTGGGTTTGATATACATTTTTTGGTATATTATCGAGCATTTTTAGCGATTCAGATTTTATCTCTGAATTGTCTATTCAAGGGCTTCTTTAACCCACCTAGGTAATACAATAAAGTCGCAGGCATTGTTACAGTGTTGCTTAAAGCAAAAAAAAATGCAAACGACATATAAAATACATACATTCTTCCTCTTTATTGGCGAAAACACAGCCTACGCGATTACAGCCGAGTTAACAACATTGCGCCATTCGTTTCATCTCTTCGCTATTTAGCGCCAATTGGAAATACCAAGCACACAAGACCCTTTTCTACCTGGTTTTTCCTCTGCTTCCACCGGCGGGTACTGCATCGAAAACTTTCAAAGCTGAAGTATTCGTATCCATCCGGACCACATGGGTTAGCCAGCGTAGCCGCTGCTTCTTGATTCGCAGAACTATGCCAATTTCGTCGTATAACTCGTACAGCGCATCGTTCCATCGTCTGCGATATTCGCCATGGCCAACTCGAAGAGGACCATAAATCTTACGCAAAACTTTTCTCTCGAAAACTCCTAACGCGGACTCATCAGATGTTGTCATCGTCCATGCTTCCGCACCATATAGCAGGACCGGAACGATGAGGGACTTGTAGAGTTTCGTTTCGTTCGTCGGGGGAGAACTTTGCTTTTCAATTGCCCACTTAGTCCAAAGTAGCACCTGTTGACAAGAGTGATTCTGCGCTGGATTTCAAAGCTGACATTACTATTGGTGTTCATGCTGGTCCCTAGATAGACGAAATTATCTACGACCTCGAAGTTATGACTGTCAACAACGACGTGGGAGCCAAGTCGCGAATGTGATGCCTGTTTGTGTGACTGTCTTGCCCTCGTTCACTGCCAGACCCATATCCTTCGCTTCGTTATGCATTCTGGAGAGATGAAAGGAGATATTTCTTCTTGCCTTCATTCACCACCAGACCCATTCGCTTCGCTTCTTTATCAACTCTGGAGAAAGCACAATCCACGGCGCGGTTGTTAAGGCCAATAATGTCAATATCATCGGCGTACGCCAGCAGCTGTACAATCTTATAGAAGATTGTACCTTCTCTATTCAGCTCTGTAACTCGTATTATTTTCCCCAGCAAAAAATTGAAGAAGTCACACGATAAGGAATCACCTTGTCTGAAACCTCGTTTGCTGTCGAACGGTTCGAAAAAACGAAAAAACGAACCAACGCAAAAAAACATGATGGACCGAATTTCCATCTGCGAATCGCTGCTGAATCGCAACAAAATCGACCCATTTCGGAAGCGTTTAGTAACTGGCGATGAAAAGTGGATCACTTACGACAACGTCAAGCGAAATCGGTCGTGGTCGAAACGCGGTGAGCCGGCGGAAACGGTGGCCAAGCCAGAATTGACGGCCAGGAAGGTTTTGCTGTATGTTTAGTGGGATTGGCAAGGAATCATCTACTACGAGCTGCTCTCCTTTGGCCAAACGCTCAATCCGCCAACAACTGGACCGCTTGAAGGCAGCACTCATCCAGAAGAGGCCATCTTTGATCAACAGAGGCCGAATTGTGTTCCATCAGGACAAAGCTCCAGTAGCTCGGATGGGAGGTCCTAATGCACCCACCTTATAGTTCGGACCTGGCACCAAGTGATTACCATCTTTTCCTGTCCATGGCGAACGCGCTTAATGGTGAGAAGTTGGCCTCAAGAGAGGCCTGTGAAAATTGGCTCAACGAGTTTTTTGCCAATAGGGACGCAGCAGACGAGGGGTATAATATGAAGTCGGCATCTCGTTGGCAACAAGTTTACGAACAAAACGGCTCATAATTCACTTAAATCGCACAAATGTACACAAAGTTATCATATTTTGAAAAATCAATAAAAACCCGAACGAACTTTTTACTTGACCAATATATAATTGGCGCTTTGTAACCGCTGAAGCGGTATTTGACTAAGTTTCTCCTCCAATTTGTAATGTGTGTCTTGATGTTTTACCAACAAAGGGAGGGGCCAACAATTTATTTTCAGTTGCCTCATCGCTGAAGTTGAATTTCCCGATTGTTGTGCCGAAGATACCTTTTTTGCGAATATATATGTGTATGTAAAAAGTATTTAGTGCATGGAAGGACCAAAATAGATATTTGTCGAAAAGTTCAACCTTTTTACGTACTTATCCCATTCATCGCAGCTCTTAAATAACGATAATTTCACATTTAAATATTTCAAAAACATCAATCAGTTATGAGCTTTTAATTGCAAATACTCGCAATGTAAAACAACAAATACTTCTATGTATATATGTAAAATATATGTACATATATGTACCTATGTATAATAAAAAAAAGTTTTGAAATTCTTCAATCAAATCAAATATTATCCGCTATCATATTAATGTAAAAAAATAATAAATTTTCAAATGCATTGATTCAAATATCAGCTAATCTTGCGAAATTCCATACACACAACTAAATTTCAATCAATTTTTTATATAAAGGGCGATCAACAATATTTCTCTAATATAGCGTTTCGCAGAAGCGCATTAAAATTCCAAAAACGATTATTGCTGGCTTAAAATTTAAAAAATAAAGTGTTGGCAAATAACACTTGCATGGGAAGAATCGTTATATAATAAAAATGGCTTTGAAATTATATCTCAATAAATCAGAAAACTGCAAACAGTACAGAATCAATTAAAATAGCAACAACAAAGGCAACAAAATCAACAAAGCCGAATACATAGACAACAGCTGCATAAATTCATAATTAAATATTTACTTTATGAATAATAAAAATTCGTTGAAAATTTTGGTATTTCACATAAATGTTTACTAAAGTTAATGGCGCGAGTACCTACAAATATATATATGATATATATGTATGTATGTGTGTTTATGTAAATATTGATTTTTATTTTTAATAATTTATTTATTTATTAATTTTTTTTTTTTTTTGAAATTTGTTTTTTATTTTTGCCTATTTCGAAAGTATTTTCTATTGAATTTAGTAAATTGAAATTAAAATTGCATGCCGTAAGCACTTTGGTTGTGTGTGTGTGTGTAAATAAACCCTGCAAACAACGCGACTACGCCATGCATGCGTAAAATATGTAATCCACGCGGCTAATGGAGTAATCCAAAACTAATTACACACTCCACACACAAAATATGCTGAAAATAACATTGCGATATCCTGGGGCTGGGCCATATAATTCACCTCTGCATAACATCCCAGTAATCCATGGTGTTTTGAAACTACTTTACCAAGATACTCTGAAGTACGGATCGTCCAATAAGAGCTGTTATTTGATATTCAAAGAAAAATGTAATTTTTCGAGATAAATTATCAGATATTTATTTCGATATAAAGAGGTAGATATGACATTAAAAATGGAATCGACTTTGGCCTATTGACGTGGGCCTTATCTTTCACGTGGCTCAAAAGGAAGAAGTCACAAGGTGTCAAATCACAAGATCTCTGAGGGTAATTGCAATCACTTCTTCGGGAGATATCCCAGTCCGAAAACTTTTCCCTTAAAAGAACGATGGTTTCGTTGCTTGTGTGGCATGTAGCGCCGTGTTGTTGGAAGTACACGTTGTCCAGATCAATACCATCCAAATTTAGCCATAAAATGCAGAAGATTTTGGTCGACCTTCTCGGGGCTCGTCTTCTACGGCAAAATGTCCGCTCTGGAATCTTCAGAACCCCTGAGAAATAGTCTTTAAAGACGGTGCAATCGTTCCATATGTAATTTGGCATTCACTGAATATTTTTGTTGGCTGCAAATTACGCCGAACCTCGGAAGAGAAACACAGGGCGAGTTTCTTTTTGCGTTGGTGGTGGAATTTCGTCTGGCCTATCCTCAGCTATCTTTCGTTTTCCCGTCTTCATATCAGCCGATCGCTTTAAAGTTTGAATGGAAAACTAATAAAGTAATTGAAAAGGATTTGGTATTTTTAGATTTAACAAAAACAGTTTGAAAGTCACCAACTAACGTAGTTTTTGTTAAGCCCCTCCTAAATACTTTTCGTTGTTTGTTTATAAAACTAAAATCACTTGCTCCTCGACGGTCTATCCAGTCTTTGCTATTTATTTATGACATCATCTGACATGAAAATCAAAAGCTCCTCATAAAAAAAACCATCAGCCGTTCGGCTGTGGGGGCGGCTTAGTATAAACTGTAGGTCCCTCCATCTGTTGGAAACACATCAAGAGCACTGTCTAATTTTAATAGGATCTCAGGAAGCCTTGTTCTTGGTGTCGAATTACCGAGACCTCGTTTTTGTCTCTCTTATTGAATATTTTAATTCATAATTCATATATGTACAATAAATAGTTTAAAGTACTTAATTTTTGTTAGTCACGCTTGTATATCCACTCTGTAAGGTTTGTAAAATCATAGACTCAATAATAAATGAATTGAAATGAAATTTGGATTGTAGGTTTGGTGAAAACTTAGTAAAACATAATACTTATCATATAAGTTCATATTAATGGTATTAGTTTACTACAATTTGGTCATTAATAAACATAACGCAATTAGCGAATTTATTCGATTTACATTGCAAAATAATAACTCAGCTGCAGCACGCTTCCTTCTACCAGCAGCGCTCACCAACGACACGAACTGACTCAATTTCATTTTCACACATTTTCTGTACACGAGCATAAATCTTTTTTTGCACTTGCGACTTCGTTTAGTAATTGCAATCGTTAAAACACGAGCAATCATCGGCTAACAACGAGCTGGTAGCGAGACGTCAGTTGATCCAATAGTACAATACCAGAGGACTACCTGCTGGATTACTCCAGTGGACAGTATGGCTGAAAAAAATGTGATGGGTAGGCTTGTGTGCTCCTTGCGCACGTGAATGGGTGAGTCAACTGTGAATTCGCCCTTTGCACTTTCAAATAATTTACGCCATGGCCCGGTCGTTTAGGAGAATATCTGTAGTAAGTGCGTGCGTGCGTGTGTGTGTGCGGCTCATGAATTATGCGCGGAAAATTCCGCGGTGGAAAACAACAAAAAACACAAACATTTATACAAATTAATGGAAAAAAATTAGCAGCAACAACAACAACAACAACATGCGTATAACAACAATTAGCAAATAAATGATAAATTCAAGTAAATAAATTAGAGTTGCATAGGAAATTTCTAGAGTCAAAGCAACAACAATGATTTAACTGCCAACAAATCAAAAATTTGCTCGCATAAATAATTTAGTTGCAAACAGTGGAAATTTTCGGGCGAATGCAATTGCAAATAAACTGTATAGAGCCTCTAGGGAATTAAAATGAATAATAACTAAATATTTGCTCACTAATTCTAAACTAATTTCTTAATACTTTGGCAATACACATCTGGTTAGGCTGAGAAGTGTGACATTCAAAAAAATGTGGCGCCGCACATGCAAGTTAGATCATTCCTCCAGCATCCTACTGACAAAAACCAGAGCATTCCTAACTGCTCCGAGGCTAACTGTTTCCAGGCAGCTAGCTTTTAGACTTACGGGGACAGTAGTCAGCTACAATAGATGGGAACGGCTGGACCGATGTTCTGAAATGTGCAGACAAAACTCTTCAAATTTTTATAGATGGTTCTAAAATATACGAAAATTTGGGGGCTTCAGCAAGCCCAAATATTTGCTTTAATAATTACGCAGAAAGGCTAAAGGATCTTCAATCGGCAATGGCCAAGGCCAAAACTTCAATTTGCGAAAAGAACAGCAATGTATTTCCCATTAGAAACACAATACTCGTAAGAGTGTAGCAATGCAGCTTGGTAGCATACAGTCTGCCTGGCAACACTATGGACGTACTATGGCCTATGTGAAATACAATAGGTCAGCCAGTTCTACCCAACCTAATGGGTCGGTTTAAAACCTTTTTGCATTAATGTGCAGCTTTAGAAAGGTTAAGCAATAATAATCTGAAGGTGCTAGATCAGAGAAATGTGCGAGATGGCTCAGCGCATGCCCTTTAAACGAGGTGAGCAGTTCATTCTTGGCGTTGGCCGTGTGTTATCTGTCAGCAGCAGGTTCATAACTTTATCACTATATGCAGTTTCCATCTCATTATACATAAATCTCAAACGGACGTTTCCCTTCCAAACGAGATAACGCGTGAAGCCACGTGCTTCGCATTTGGCGGGAAACTGGATTGATTTTATTCATGAAACGTGTTGTCGCGTCGGTAGTACTCAACGTACTGACCTCGAACCGGTCTCGTTGCAAGGGCGAGAAGTCTGACTATACTACCATGTTGCCAAAATGACGAAAGTGATATCCTTCCGTCTGTTAAAGCCTCAGTATACTTACTTTCTGGATGCACAAACCGCCTGCGTTTAAGCCACCTATACTAAAGGGCGAGCGATACTACCGAAGTAAAAAATGTCAGGATAATCTTAGATAGCAAACTAAACTAGACCCGGAATACGACAAAAACGTTGAGGAAGGCTATAACTACACTTCATACTTTCAAAACGGCAATAGGAAAACTATAGGGTATAAGACCGAATATCGTGTAGGGGATTTATACATCCGTAATTAGACCAATTGTACTGTACGACTTCACCGTATTACTTTCAACAGCAAACTAAAGAGAGTTCTAATGTCGGCTGCTACCCTGGTAACTCCTTCAAACTCTTCTCAACTTCCTTCCCCTGGACATGTACCGGAAATCACAAGCGAGCTACAATGCAATTAGTTTGAATGCAGCTCAACCTTGGAGGAACCACCTTATAGAGTACGTTAAAATAGGTATTACCTCTTACGAATTGCCGAAGTAGCTGGACGACACCATCTCCAGTATGTTATTTTTCCCACAAGAATCGCAAGCAGAAATGAATGGAAAATTGTCAGCGCCATACAGAAGGCGCAAAGCCCGATCAAAAAGTGGGCTGTGTAATACACTTTCTGACGCTCTCAATAATTATTAACGTGAGATTACCAGACCACTGTAGCGTCTTCCAAGCAGAACTGTTTGTAAATTATAGAAGCCGTCGAGCGTCAGCAAAAATCCACGGCAGCAGGACAATCAGTTGCGATATAAGCCGGCAGTCATGATTTCATCAGATCTTTACAATGTAACAGTGCGACATCAAAAGTGACTATAAAATATAGTGGGGACGAAGAAGAGGAAGAGTTCATTGAACATTACCTCTGTCTCTGTCCCTGTTTATCGGGAAACACTTCTTCAACTCTCTCGCTGAGTTCGCTACAGCAATTATTGGCAATCTCATTGCTTTTAGAAAGCACACGAAATGATTTCAACATTTCAGAAAGTGAGAACAGGAGCCTCACTGTGGTATGACAATGAGCCCATTGGCCTAAATGCATTGGTCACTAACCAGCAATTTACCTGCTGAAGTAATTTTCCTCCGAGTTTCTACTCCAATTTACGATAAGCGTCTTGTTGTTGTTCCAAAAAATGGAGTTTATTCTAAGCCGCCGTTTTTATGAGGAGCCTTTATTTCATGTCAAAAATACGCCCCGAGGGCTTTACATTCCTTGCCGAGGGGCAACTGCAATTAGAATTTTTTTTTTTTTTTGATTTTAGATATTTAAACTGACAACAGCCTTGAGCTCTGGCCTTCCGAATGTTAGTACGCTTAATTCAAATTAATAAAAATACAAAAAAAAAACGATTAAAATTAGTATTGGAACTAAGAAATTCCCTACAGGGTCGTATATAAGTTTTATCTGTATATATGTGTGTGCGTGCAAAAGCCGGCCGAAAATATGCAAATAATATTTATATATTTATTTATGTATCGCATAGCCATTCATTCACGCGAATATATTTCCTTCCAACACTCACCACAACTGCATCTCCACTTTATTTATCTATACGCATTTGTATGTTTGTATGTAAGTGTTTTAGTATAAACATAGTGTTTACTGCAATTTCCAATGCAAACATTTCTCACCCATTTAATACTGTTTTTGTTCTCGCACCCACAGAATGATTACCATGACCATGCCAGCCATCAATTCACCGTCGCTTCCGGCGCTAACAACCACGCTACCGCTGCAGCAGCCGCCGCCGCCGCCACCTGTCATTGCCAATTACCCGGATTTAGCGCAAATCTGCATACAAAATCCACACAAGATGCGAAATTCAAAATATTATTAGCAATTACGCTTTGTTGCGTTTTCATGGTGAGTAAATCAATCACTAAGCATGGCGGCCGACGGATGTACATACATACCTACATGCCAATAGTATGTATGTCTAAGCGTGCGCATCAAGCGAGTGTTATTGTGCTTAAGCGGCACGTGCCAGCATGCGAACCCGTTCAACTGCGTGTGAAAGCCCACAACCGACCGTTTGCTCTTTGGCTCGCACTTAATTAATCAAACAACGTCATTGGTATATATATAGTATATGAGTATATGTGTGTATGTATATGGATATAAGTGTGTATATCAATATGTGCAAGAACTGAATCTAACACTTTACCTCTGCTCACTGTTCACTCCCACCACCGAAATTTGTATTTGCCTGCCTCCTAACTGCAATTAACACTCGCTTGCATTCGACAGGCGCTTACTCGAGCCGCAATAGCTTTTGGCGTTGCATTTCCATTTCAATTATGTATTGTATTTGTGCAGATTGTTGAATTCCTTGGCGGTTACATGGCCGGAAGTTTGGCTATCATGACGGATGCCGCCCACTTGGCGTCGGATTGCATTAGTTTCGTCATCGGTTTGGTGGCAATTTGGCTGGGCGGTCGGCCGCCAGATGGGCGTATGTCCTTCGGCTATAAACGAATGGGTAAGTTTGGCAAATAAAGCAAACGAAATTTAAATGTTTTTTATATTTTAGGTAATTTGAAGTGAGTTTTTAGTTTTCATTATTTTTTTAGTTTGTTTCGGATATGCCATTGTAAATTATAATTAGAATTGGAGACTATGAATTGGAGATAGATATGCTCTACTCTACTCAAAAAAAATTTTTTCAATCAAATGTGTAGCTAGATAATAAACAATATAATTTTCCTTCCTCAGCTTAAGAGTATGGACTCGCAGGCCCCACTTAGCTCATAAAGATTAGTCAGCCTTCTTTCTAGTAAAAAAAAAAAAAGTTTCTTATAGTACTAGCGACGCCTTCGAGAAGTGACGTACGGTATCTTAGGCATAGGTTAGGTTAGGTTGTGGTGGCTGCCGATCTCTCGAGTAGGATTCATTTAGGCCTAACTAACACCAATTGTGATGCCACAAAAATTAGACCATCAGGCTGCATTAACCAGCCATTTTGATTCTCTATTATATCCATGGCTTTGACATCGGCTATCTTTGATAGACCATGCAGCATTAGGGTCACAAAATTTCGAAACATAACTCTGCTCAAAGCAGGACGGTCACATAAGAGATGGGTGATCGTTTTCTCTTCTTCATCCTCTTCAGCATCTTTTATAGGGAGCCCCTAGTTTTTTCGCGTGTCGTCCTTTTAGAAAATGGCCTATAAGAACTCCTATTATTTTGGACTGAATACATATCTCGTCATCTCTCTCTTATCCCATTTCGGCCAGGTGTGCATAGATTTGGGGTAGGTTATAGTTTCTTTCCATCTAGACACTTCTTGTTCCTATGTAATTTCCTTGAGAAGCAGTTTGCAAGTGTCAAAAGTCATACCAATGTATTCTTTACCGTTAAGGATCTGTTTGGTCATACCTTGCCTAGCAAGTTCATGCGCCTTACAATCTCCCTCGATGTCCATGTGAGATGCAGTCTGTTCGGTTTGGTCATTTTGGTGAGCGAGCCCGGTGCTTTTATTGCTGCCTGACTGTCGCTGAAAATGAAAATATCCATATCTTCAAAGCTCGCTGCAATTTGCTTTGCAGCCTCCATGATAGCAACTCCGCCTGTAAAATATTGCAATCGGAAGGTTTCCTGAGCAGACACCACCGCCAACTCTCCCCACGAGCTTTGGTCCGTCGGTGAATATTTCCAGGTTGTATATCTTAAGCATACCAACAATGGGCTAACCTTGACAAATGCGTGGGTTTCAAAAAGCACAATCTCCCTCAGCTCTAATTATGATCGTAGCAAAATGAAAATGTGAAATCTGGATCGTTACAAAAATGGAACTCGTTCCGTCAGAATCTCCCCGTAATCAAAGATAACCAAATACCTCGATGGGCTTACTAACCAACTAATTCAACTCCATGTATTCTCCGATATCTCCGAAAAGGTACTCTGCTCGTGTATGTGTTGCTGCAAAAGCCAAGGTAGCACCTCTCCAAACGATAAGTCTCCCTCGTTTAGTTAAACCTCACGAACTTATCCCATGGACAGACCCAACTATCGTGCTAGTTTGGCTGGAAAACCACGACACACTTGGAAGACATATGTGGCAAACAGTATATCTCAAATCCAGCAGATGATAAGTAATGCTTAGAAGCGTCATGTATGAAGTTGTTGTCACTCCATCCGAACTATGTACACGAGGATGCTAACCTTATCGAAAACACTGGTGGAGAGGTCCTAAATGGGCAACTTAAATCAGCCAACGAATGGTCCAAACTCTAGCCCCCAAAACCCATCTCGTCCCGGAGCAATGGTACATTAACGCATTTCTATACAATCCGCAGATATCTTGGAAAGATTATCCTCTTTTCCATGAGCCCTTAGATTACTTTCATACGTGCATCGCTTTATCCACAGCTCCCAAAAACTATCATTTTATAACGACGATCCTGACTCAACGAAGGCTTTATGGGGAAAACATTGTGCAACTCCAAGCCTCAAAGCCAATCAGAAAGCAGGACACGTTGCTGGCATTAAAACCCATACTCGACAACAAAGACCCTTAGCGAACGCCACCCCATAATTATTCCCGGAAATTCTGTACCACAACACCATGCTGCATGTTGGAATCCAGTTAATGATGCAAATGGTATAAGAGGAGTACAAGATTCCCCGACTCAGGACCAATATAATAAAATGCATCTTTCACTTCAAAATATTTGTCATGCTATACCTAGAGATCGCTTGGTTTTGAGCGATCTTTGACATTCCGTCCTGTGCAATAATCGCAGGTAAGTGCAGTTGACGAAATCGATAGGCAATCTAACATTCTAATAAGAAGCATAATTCTGCAGTCTATGCTAAACTCAGTTAACCCATACGAGTATTTATCTCAATTGACCAAGCCTATGTCAACTATAGTAAAGCGCAGGAATCGTCCTCAGGGATCTAATGCATTTCCTTAGATTGTTTTCAGCACTTCTCCATCTCTCGTAACATTCGTAAGTTCGAATATCTAGCTTTGAGACTTCGCTTAAGGCCGAGCATGCACAGAGTAGGTGCTCTAGCATCTCACTCATGTCTTCTTTCCATAATTTTTTACAATCACCACTGCCCTAACCTTTCAGCCATTTTTGATCCATCCATATGAATATTTTGAATTCCGTTAGCAGATTGCATGTTTCTGTGGCATTCCCACTCTTTTAGGATAAACGTTCTTTACTAGATAAAAGTACTCGGGTTATAGTCTATTTTGTAAAGCGTATTTCGTCGTGATGTTGTTCAACGCAATGGGAATTGGAATTATGCGTCTATAATATTTTCATAGATAAATCTTCTTTAAAACCAGCCAGCACCAACACTAACGAAGTTTTCAAAGCTGGTCTAATATTATCTGTTACTTTTAGCCTTTCATCTCCATATCTTCAAATTTGAGATGTACTTTGTCTGTACTTCTTCCAGTGATTCCTCACTGTCTCCAACCTAACCAGTTCTGTCATCTCTTACTGGTTACCACATAATTTTGAGTACGACTCTCGCTTATCTTTCGTATTTTTTTTTTTACTCCTTTAACCAGCAGTTATCTGAATTGGATACCTTGGTCCATTTGAATAGCTGTTCCACATTATGTATAAGTTGAGCAAGCTCTTAATTCTTATAAATAGGCTTTGATGCACGGTACACATTTAATGGAGGGCACGCGATGTTACACGCTCTTTTAAGGATAGTGTTGAGTACTTCTAGAAAGTCCTCGTGTTACTTATCAAAACATCAAATAAGTTTTGGTAACTTGTCTAGTCCTTCAATGTGGAAATTGCGAGTAGATTTTGTTTAGTTAATTATATACAAATACATATATATAAAAGTAGGTACAAAGCTTTTTATTTGCCCTTATTAACAGCGTTTAATTTTAAATATTCTATATTTATTTGCTTGAATATTTAATAGAGGTGATGGGCGCCATTGTATCAATAGTAGGTATTTGGATACTAACCGCAACACTAATTATTGTGGCCATGGAACGATTATACTCCAATGACTTCGATTTAAGTGCCAACACAATGATGGTTATATCGGGCATTGGAATTATTATTAATATTGTGTAAGTATTAATATGAAAATGTAAATATAAATATAAATATATATATAAATATAAATATAAATATAAATATAAATATAAATATAAATATAAATATAAATATAAATATAAATATAAATATAAATATAAATATAAATATAAATATAAATATAAATATATATATAATAATATAAATATAAATATAAATATAAATATAAATATAATAATATAAATATAAATATAAATATAAATATAAATATAAATATAAATATAAATATAAATATAAATATAAATATAAATATAAATATAAATATAAATATAAATATAAATATAAATATAAATATAAATATAAATATAAATATAAATATAAATATAAATATAAATATAAATATAAATATAAATATAAATATAAATATAAATATAAATATAAATATAAATATAAATATAAATATAAATATAAATATAAATATAAATATAAATATAAATATAAATATAAATATAAATATAAATATAAATATAAATATAAATATAAATATAAATATAAATATAAATATAAATATAAATATAAATATAAATATAAATATAAATATAAATATAAATATAAATATAAATATAAATATAAATATAAATATAAATATAAATATAAATATAAATATAAATATAAATATAAATATAAATATAAATATAAATATAAATATAAATATAAATATAAATATAAATATAAATATAAATATAAATATAAATATAAATATAAATATAAATATAAATATAAATATAAATATAAATATAAATATAAATATAAATATAAATATAAATATAAATATAAATATAAATATAAATATAAATATAAATATAAATATAAATATAAATATAAATATAAATATAAATATAAATATAAATATAAATATAAATATAAATATAAATATAAATATAAATATAAATATAAATATAAATATAAATATAAATATAAATATAAATATAAATATAAATATAAATATAAATATAAATATAAATATAAATATAAATATAAATATAAATATAAATATAAATATAAATATAAATATAAATATAAATATAAATATAAATATAAATATAAATATAAATATAAATATAAATATAAATATAAATATAAATATAAATATAAATATAAATATAAATATAAATATAAATATAAATATAAATATAAATATAAATATAAATATAAATATAAATATAAATATAAATATAAATATAAATATAAATATAAATATAAATATAAATATAAATATAAATATAAATATAAATATAAATATAAATATAAATATAAATATAAATATAAATATAAATATAAATATAAATATAAATATAAATATAAATATAAATATAAATATAAATATAAATATAAATATAAATATAAATATAAATATAAATATAAATATAAATATAAATATAAATATAAATATAAATATAAATATAAATATAAATATAAATATAAATATAAATATAAATATAAATATAAATATAAATATAAATATAAATATAAATATAAATATAAATATAAATATAAATATAAATATAAATATAAATATAAATATAAATATAAATATAAATATAAATATAAATATAAATATAAATATAAATATAAATATAAATATAAATATAAATATAAATATAAATATAAATATAAATATAAATATAAATATAAATATAAATATAAATATAAATATAAATATAAATATAAATATAAATATAAATATAAATATAAATATAAATATAAATATAAATATAAATATAAACATAAATATAAATATAAATATAAATATAAATATAAATATAAATATAAATATAAATATAAATATAAATATAAATATAAATATAAATATAAATATAAATATAAATATAAATATAAATATAAATATAAATATAAATATAAATATAAATATAAATATAAATATAAATATAAATATAAATATAAATATAAATATAAATATAAATATAAATATAAATATATATATAAATATAAATATAAATATAAATATAAATATAAATATAAATATAAATATAAATATAAATATAAATATAAATATAAATATAAATATAAATATAAATATAAATATAAATATAAATATAAATATAAATATAAATATAAATATAAATATAAATATAAATATAAATATAAATATAAATATAAATATAAATATAAATATAAATATAAATATAAATATAAATATAAATATAAATATAAATATAAATATAAATATAAATGTAAATATAATTAATTAATAATATTTAAGTGTAATATTTAAAATATATATTTAAAAAATAAACTTTATTGCCAATTGACTACAAAATATATTTACATACATACCTCCTCATATCAGCTTTTTTACAAATTCTTTATAAAAATTTTCAATGTCTACTTAAATTTTTTTCCTTGATTTTCAGCATGGTTTTCATACTCCACGGCTCATCGCTAACACATGGAGCTGCTCACGGTCACAGTCATGCACACGCGCATGCACACTCACACTCACATAACCATGCACCAGCGCTGACGGTCGGCGGTGTAGGTGTTGGTGGCAATGACTTGAAAAAGTGGTGAGTAAAAAGCAAAATAAATTACCCAGTTTTTTGTAAATGACAAACTATTTACATATATTATTTACTTTAAAATTTAAAAAAAAAGTATACTTTATTCATAAAAGCTTATAGTTTTTTTTATAGAGAAACTTTTTTTTAATAACTCACTAGCGACCAATCCAGTAAGCGATTAATCAACAACACAAGCTGTCAATTCATAGTTGGCGCAAACATTTAGTATAAATCATTTCTTAATGCTTCGCATACATATTGAAAACTTAAGCGATCATCTTTTAATATGAAAAAATATTAAACTTTTGGGTTTTTATATGCCGGGTAAAAGGTGTTTCAACCATATTAAAACATATTTTAATTTAAACTATTTATCTCCAAGTTTATTGGCTTTATTAATTGTTTAATAATATGTGTAATTTTTTATAAGATTAGTCTTGTTACAAATGGGAATACAAGTAATCATTGAAAATTTGTTAATTAGCTAATTGAATATCTGTGTGAACAGCGTTTATTCTCATAGCTACTTTATCATCATCATCAATTAAGCTTTCGGTAGAGCTACAGTGCTTAAATTCAGCTCTTCGAGATAACGTTTAATTCTGTGATCATGTTTAGTGAGAGAAAACCAAGATTTCTCAGTTCTCTAATGAATCATTCCTAACACTTACAAAACCGGCTGAGCTCATCCGCCAATTTGTGGTATACATTTTGTTGTTTTTCCAACCAATGGAAGGACCTAAGTGGCCTCCGAACGGCCGATGGATTTTTATGAGGAGTATTTTAATTCATATCAAAAATACATTCAGAGAGCTTGACATTCCCTACGGTGGGGTGATTCCAATTAGAAAGATTGATTTTCTATAATTTTGTATGTCGGTCGAAGCAACACTCGAACCCTGGCCTTTAGAATGGCAGTACGCAATGCTTACAACTCCACCATTGCGGCCGATATGTGCTTCCTCTGCAGTCTAATCTGTGTTCTTACATTACGATTTCCCCTGTCGCGATGATATACAAATATATAGTATACTTAAAAATAGTGATAGGACGAAGGAAGCCAATACAGACTTTGGATGCTATGCCACATCAAGATAACTTCATGGTAGAGTTAGTAGTTTGAACAAAGTTCCCTCATAAGGCCACTTTCTTGGAGCAAACATCGTCATCCTCACTATTCTTCAAGTTCAAGCATCCTTTCATTCCCATTCTATAACTGATTTTTGAGAAGAACGGAAAATTTCAGTACAGTTTGTTGGATTCACTAGTCTAAAGCCACACTGATAAGGTCGAATCAGTTTGTGGATGGTTGACTTTAGTCGTTCAAACGATACGCTCAATAGGGTTGTGGGGCTCACTTTTTGGGAATCGGGTAGAGTACACTTAGCTCCAATCTTCGACCATTATGGCACCCGATCATATTCTGAAAAAAGCCTGATGCTTGCTTCTTATTAGTTCTTCCCCGCCATGATTGAATAGCTCTGCGGATAGGCCATCAGCTCCAGCCGCCTTGTTGCTTTTTAGGCGGGCAATTGCTATTCGAACTTGTTCATAGTCAGTTAATGAAACATCTCCTCCATTTTCAACGATGAATAATCGGCTTTGCCATATTCTGGTGTTCAATTTTCACTACCATTAAGCAGGTTCTATAAATTCAGCATACTCTGGGCATTAGTGCTAGATCACCTCTGTGAGTCGCCGCACCTTTTCGTATAATTTTCGAGCATTACTCTAGTCGGCCTGCTTATCCAGTTTTTCATATTCACGCATCTCGGCCTCTTTCTTTTTTGTCTGCAAATGCTTCATTCTTCTGTGTGCGCAGGGAGCTTGCAATGCCGCCCATAGTTCCCTTATACCGAATTGCTGATAAGTGCTCTCAGAGAGCAATAGTTTCTACACATTGTCCTAGGAAAATGAACCTTTCCATCTTTCAAATATTAAACAACACGAATTATACGTATGATTTATCTGGAGAAAAGGGTAGGAAAAGTCAATCTAGGCTAAGAGCAAACGATTTAAAAGTAAATTTAAATTTCTGTCCCAGTTCCACTACCCAGAAAATCATTTCTTATCGGATTCCCACGACATACGCCGAACACACATCCTCCAAGTTGGAGGTCTGTATGTTGAGTGGTTCAGTGAGCGGGTTGGTCCATCAGTCATTCAGGAGGAAGACTTATACTCATATATACATATAAAACAAGAAATATTTAAAAGATAAATTAATTAACCTGAAGCGTTGAATTAGCTTTAACTACCTACAATCGTAGTAACAACGTTTTTTCGTAGTAAAATCACCTTTAAATTTTTGTATGTGTATAATAGCTCAGCCTATACATATTTTTTATGATTTTTAAACTATTTAAATGCGCCTAACCAAATGCGTACATGAATTTAAATAACGAAAAGATTTGCAGTAATTTAAGATTTTCGCATAAAGCGCAGATTGTCCTGTCAATTTTTTAACACATTACAATTTCTGATTTTTCACAATTTTTTCCCCCGCACCGAAAAAAGTCACATTGATACTCGTATTTATTTGTGTGCATGCGCTTATATGCAAGTATATGAATATGAGTATGTGATATGGTGAGTATGTAAATGAAGTTAATCCATGCGGATTCGCGTGCATAATTCATATTGACTTGTGCATATTTTCGTTTACAAAAGTGCTTAAAATTGATTTCACCAACGCATTTTATGAATTTTAAATTTATATTTTGCTTTTTTCCGCGCGCTTTTCTTGTATTTTATATTTTGTATTTTTTATGCATTTGCCATGTAACATATGCATAAATGATAATTTTCTCGCAACTTTTTTTTTTGCAGGCACTTATTTTTTCATCCGCATTTGACGCACTCACATTCGGCATTATTGTGTCAATAAGCAACACATTTCAATTTGCCTCCAGCGATTTACCAACTTAATTCGAATGAGATTTTTTCACTTTTTCTACATTTTTTCTGCTTTTTTTGCTCGGTGTATACATACTCGTGTATGCCTACGGATTTTCCCCCTTTAATTATAGTTCCAATTATTTTGTACATGATTTTTGTATGTTGATTTTTCAGCTTTCTGCTTTTTTATCACCCTATTCGTATTCAGTTTTTTGCAAGAATTTTTTTCCACATTTTTTACACTTTTTTGCCTTTAACGAATTTTTTATTAATGCCTTTATTTACTTATATTTAGTTATTTACAATGTTTAATTTTTTTCCATTCATTTCGCCCACCCACAGTGATAATGCCGAGAATCTAAATCTGCGCGCTGCCATGATTCATGTCATTGGCGATCTGGTTCAAAGTATTGGTGTTTTTCTTGCTTCAATTTTAATATCAATTTATGTGCGTACGAAATTCCTCACTGCTTGAGTATCGTATTTTCAATTTAATATTTTATTACTTTCTTTCATTGCTTTACCACAGCCCTCCGCCAAGTTTGCCGACCCGCTGTGCACGGTGCTGTTCTCGATCATCGTTTTTATGACCACCGTGCGCTTGTTTCGAGAATCGATTGGCATTCTGCTGGACGCTGTGCCAGCGTCGATCTCATTGGTCGATCTGGCTTTCGATCTGGGTAACATCGATGGCGTTAAGTAAGTTTGTGGTGGAGTTCAATGAATTGTAGCTCATTTCTTTTTTTGTTTTATATAATTTCGCATCGCAGATCTGTACACCATTTGAATGTTTGGAATCACACGAATAACCACAGCGTTATGATGGGTCATTTAGTTATCGGTGAGTATGAGTATTTATAATTTATATGGGTTGATAAAGGGTGGTTAAATTTTCAAGGGCCGATGTTGATTTTGAATAAAACACAAACTATTTAGGAAATTATTGAAATTTTATTTTATTATGATATATTGGTATTACTCAATTATGTATGTAACAAAATATCGGCCAAATGAGCGCCGCGACCTCGGCGGCACACCTCCATACGATGGTCCAAATTTTCGATGACGCTGAGGCATAATGGAGTTTCTATGCCGTTAATGTGCCGAATTATCTCATCCTTTAGCTCTTGAATTGTTGCTGGCTTATCGACGTACACCTTTTCTTTCAAATAACCCCAGAGAAAAAAGTCCAACGGTGTCAAATCACATGATCTTGGGGGCCAATTGACATCGCCATTACGTGAGATAACACGGCCATTGAATTTGTTGCGCAAAAGAGCCATTGTTTCGTTAGCTGTGTGGCAAGTGGCACCGTCCTGCTGAAACCACATATCGTCCACATCCATATCTTCCAATTGTGGCCATAAAAAATTCGTTATCATCTCACGATAGCGAACACCATTCACAGTAACTGCCTGACCGGCCTCATTTTGGAAAAAATACGGCCCGATGATGCCGCCAGCCCATAAACCGCACCAAACAGTCACTCTTTGTGGGTGCATTGGTTTTTCGACAATCACTCTTGGATTCTCATTCGCCCAAATGCGGCAATTCTGTTTATTGACGAATCCACTGAGGTGAAAATGTGCCTCATCACTGAAGATGATTTTCTTCGAAAATTTTCATAATAAGTCTGGATAACTTTAACACGTTGTTGGATTGTGTATCTCTCCATGGTTCAAATTGAGTAAGTCTGAAATAGAGAAATGTCAAATTAAATTCGGAAAAAAACTTGGCGTTTAGGTGTGGTTCACATTCAACATCGGCCCTTACAATTTAACCACCCTTTATATCCCAGATGTTTTACCTTAAGTTAATCATTTAATAAAACGGACCCACCAAGATGAATTAAACAGCCCAGCCGGTTTTGATGGAATTTCTCAATTTCTATCGGCTCCAAAAAGTGTTACACCCAACTATAATTTATATTCAGCGTCAAAACTAAGAAGAGACCCCAATATTAGGTAATCGAAATTGAAGGTGTTCCTTGAAAGAATTATTCTTTTTTTTAAGACACTGTGGATAGACAATATTGTTGCATCGTCCACCGTGTGCTATTCTAGAATAAACTCAGTCCAAGCCACCAACTCAAAATGGTATTTTTTAAAATTTTCAAAAAAAAGGTTCGACACTTTTCTTTGAAAAGTGCCCTAGTGGAAGTACTGCCCTGAGCCTATCGCCTGATAAACGGATGCTGGATAAGTCAAGCTATCCCATTTTATGATGCTATTCTGGAAGAGTTGAAGAGTCTTGATATACCATAGAAAAAAAACATAAATTCGCTTGAATGGTGATCAATATTTTCAGAAATTTTTCCGCGACATGGGAGAAAGTAGTTAAATGCCGAGAATCCTTATTTCTTCCAGAAAAAATACTGCATTATTTACCATTTAATTTTCTTGTATATTTCGCTCCATTTTTGTGTAGGAAGCAGGGCACTTTTTCAAATGGTATTGTATATATATGAAAAAAATCAGTAAACCGATATTTATAAAGGGTGATCCATTTCAAGGTTCCTTACTTCTTTAAAGAAAAAACATGGAAAATTCGAATTTAATGGGGAATTTTTATTATCATTCGATAGATTATCCTTTGGAATTTTATTTTTTGAAGATTATCTCCTTCAAATGTTGGCCGCGGCTACATCTTAGATAGTCGTCCATTTGTTGAGCCCACTTTTCGATGACTCGCTCGAGCACATCGACTGGTAACTGTCATTTATGAATTCTTAAAACCCACCACAAAAATGGTAAGTCAAACATGACCACTGCGCGTGCTTTAAGGGGAAATTATAGTGCATCTAAACGTCCAACTACTCAAGCAATTGGTAAAATTTTAAAGAAATTTGAAGAGACTTGTTCGGTTATAGATATTGTAAGGCCTGTGCATTATCGTTTTGCCCTTTCCACCTCAAATAGGGCTGTTGTAAGTGAATGCCCTGAATGTGTCTATTTCTCGTTATTTTCAAGAGCTGAAACTCTCTTACGACACACTATGGCGTTTTTTTCATTTGGACTTACACCTGCATCCATGTAAAGTCCTACAACTCATACCACAACTGAAGCCAGTTGACCATTCACAATGCCGTAGAAATTGACCACGAGGTGATTATTGGACCTTACTTTTTTGAAAATGACAACAGCGGGACTATCATTGTCAGAGTTCTTAAGCGGATCCTGGATTTGAAGAACACGACTTGGGCAATATGTGGTTTCAACAACATGCCACACAACAAGGCCGATTACCTGGGTCTCAACTAATCCCCTACCAATATTAGCAAAGATCCACCTATAGATCGATATTGATCCATTTCCCGAAAAAACAAAATGTTCATACAAATCTCTCGAGAAACTACAGAAACAATGTGACTAACAGATCTTCACAAATGTACGTAAGATTTATATATAACGGTTGATCCAAGTATAGGTACTTTTTTCAATAGCCTTTTTTTTGACAGATCATAAGTTGTACCAAGCTGTCCTGTTATTTTTGTTCAGTATTGTTTGGCATTACATTCGTTGAAATTTATTACGAAAACTTACGTTCTGTAAAGATTGTATGAATAGACCATATCCAGAACGCAGTAAATTAAATATAGCGACCGTAGCTGAGAGTTTACACGCCGTTCTCAGCAACTCGGACTGACGTATTGAACGGCTTGGCGCATTTTACGTCGAGATCTTAAATTGGAAGCCTACAAAATACACCTTATGCAAAAACTGAAGCCGCTCGATCTTCCGAAGCGACATCGCTTCGCTGTATGTTCCAAGAAAATCCGACGTTTTCGAGCTAAATTTTGCTCAGCTCAATGGGTATGTAAACAAGCAAAAATGCCGCATTTGACGCGAAGAGCAACCTGAAGAGATTCAAAAGCTGCCGTTTCATCCAGAAAAAACAACGGTTTGGTATGGTTTGTGGGCCGGTGGAATCATCAATCCATATATCTGCAAAAATGATGCCGGTGAGAACGTCAACCGTCAATGGCCGACTAGTAGATGCCTGAAATTGAAGCTTGCGATCTCGACAACATTTGGTTTCAACAAGATGGCGCCACTTCCACACATATTGCATCAATCAATGGATTTATTGAGAGAGATTAAAATAAATAAATAAATAAATATTCTGTGTTTTTTCTTAAAAAAAGTAGGGAACCTCGAAAGGGTAATCCATCCTTTATACAAATAGATATTTACTAATAAAATACCGTTTTATAATTCCTTTGTACCGAGTTGTTGTTGAGAGCTTTCAACAGAGTTGCAGTACGGTATGCTTTTCTTACCTTTCTCAAATTTTACTAAAATAACTTAATAAAGCCTCATCCATTTTGATTGGTGCTTAAAGAAATGATAGCAGTTAGAGCTGCATATGTTATAAATCATCTAGTATTTATCACTTAGTACCATAGTATACATTTCCCTTTTTTACTTTATTATCTAATCTAACATATATCCTTTCTCTCTTTAGCAAATCACGTACTCACTTAATACTGTTTTAAATCTTTTAATTCAATTACCTGTAATCCATACGCCCAAACAAACATACCTATAAACATTTTTATTCGCCAATGACTAATATTAAATTTTCATTATATCTCTCATTCACAGATTTTCTATCCGACAGCAATACGGTACTGCAACGCGCCACACAAGTAGCCTGTGGCCACAAATACAACATCAAGCATTGCACCATACAAATTGAACGTTTGACTTCATAAAATTATTCGCACTAATGTCTGACACACTACATACATAGCTGGCGTATAAACCAAATGTAGTAAATGAAATTAAAACTTGTAATAAAATCATTAACTTTATGATTTTTACCGCCAAAGACTGACCCAACGTAAGCCATGAGCGTGTGACCGACACTCGATAGAGTGGCCTTGCTAATGCTAAGCCAGCCAATGAAAGTGATGTGTGAAATTTAATCTTTCCAGGGGAGGGAGGGTAGGGCAGAAGTGATGGGAAGAGATGAATAAGAGATGGTGAATATATACACACACACATACATATACATTTGTTTATACACGTACACATATGAAGCTAAAGACGTTGATATGGAAGCTAAAGAAAATCGGTTGGAAGATGTTTGGAGGGAGGTGGAGTGGACTGTTGAGCTGAGCGCTGCTAAAAGCAATTGACAATGTCATTAAATGCTCTGCGCTAATTGATCGTTAAATTTATTATAGCGTTGACAATGCAGGCGAGGGTTATGTGGGTGGGTGTGTGAAATATATGTATATACATATATACCTATATATACACTTATTGTAATTACATTCATACATTTATTCATATTCAGACAACAAGCGCGTGAGCTACATAAAGCAATTGTTATCGATTTACAAATTACATAGACACATACATACTGTCAAACATGTGCATATCACAAAAAGAAAAAAAGAAAAAAGAAAACAAAAACAACAAATGCACTTTCATTTATTGCCATTATTTATTATTTTCCCAGTGTGTAAAACAGCGAAGGATGTTAAAATAATAAACACAACAAAAACAGAAAAAAAATTACTAAGTACCGTAAGCAAATCACAAAATAACAATAAAATAAAAAAAAAATCCAAAATTAATACAAAGGTGTGAAAATAAGGTTTAGCCATAGCATACATACATACATATGTACATATATACATACATTTCAACAGAAAGTAAACATTCGCTTGTTTGCTTGTTTTATCGCCCGAAATGTGATAATGAAAATTCTCGTGATTAAACAATAATTAAAGCGCACTAATATTCATAGGTAAATATCTGTGAAAATGTTTTAGAAAAGAGTAATTAAAAAATAATGAAAAATAAGCAATTGTTAATTAGTTCGTATTTTCTATATATGTACATGTATAAATATATACAAAACAATTTGTGTATGTACCTATATATGTGCATATATGTACAATTATATAAATATTTGAGATATTTACACTAAAAATATATTTTATTGAATAAAAATAAATAAAATATCCATCACAAATAAAATAAAATCTTATTTTTTACAACAACTAGGTGGGTGAAATTGGGAGGTCTTGTTTTGTATAGAAATTGTGTGTTCTCATGACTCATGATGTTTATTCACTGTCTAAAATATGGACAGACATATTAAAAATATTATGCATATTTTCTATAATGGAAAACATGATCAGAAAATAATCGTTATTTTCAATTTTTTCAAAAAGTATTTATTTATTCATCAATAACTACAATATCTTGTTCCCTTCAAAGTAATCCCCCTCAGATATAATACACTTCTGCCAGCGTTTTTTCCAATCCTCGAAACACTTGTGAAAAGCGTTTTTTGGTATCGCCAATAGCTCCTGTTTTGATTTTTCTTTTATCTCCTCAATCGTAGCAAAATGCTTTCCTTTCATCGGTCAGTTTTGGGAAGAGGAAAAAGTCAGCGTGTTTCATGCGGATTTTCTGATCACACCTCGTATATAAGGCTATGCATTTAGCATTAAATGAAAGGCTTTATCTATCATAGTTATAAATATCCAATTTACCTTCTGCTCAAATATAAACGAGCTCAATAAAACAAAAACGGTTAATTATTCTTCAATATTTATTTTATCCCCTTCAAAATAGTCACCATTAGAGACGATACACATATGCCACCTTTTTTTCCAATCTTCATAACACTTCTGGTAGGCCGCTTTAGGTATGGCTTTCAGTTCCTTCTTCGAATTCTCTTTTATGACTTCAATCGACTGAAAATGCTTTCCACGAAGCGGCAATTTGAGTTTAGGGAAAAGAAAAAAGTCACACGGTGCCATGTCGGGTGAATACGGTGCTTGCGGAACAATAGTTACGTTGTTTTTGGTCAAATAATCGCGTACAAGACGAGACGTATGAGCAACAATTTTGGAACAAGTCGAGCAGACACACGTCTCATGCCCAAAACATCGTGAATAATGCTATGAGCGGATCCATTTGATATGTTGAGCGCACTAGCTATCTCTCTTTCAGTCACACGGCGATTTTCCAACACAATTTTCTTTACTTTTTCGACGTTTTCTTCGTTTATTGACGTTGCTGGACGACGATCATGGGGCAAGTTCTCCAGCGATGTACGGCCGTCCTTGAACGACTTATACCAATCAAAAATACGTGCACGTGATAGGCAAGACTCCCCATATGCCTTCTGCAACATTTTCATTGCGTCCGTCGCACTTATTCCATTGGAATAACAAAATTTCAAACAAACTCTTTGCTCAACGTTAATTTCCATAGTAAAATTCGAAAAACACACTCGAGGTTGACTTGTTTACAGTGCCGTAAAAAAAAAACTATGTGACAGATCGCGCTCAAATTTGACATGTAAACAACCCAAGCAAAAAAAAAGTATGGCCATATGTCTTGTCCTTGTCGAGTTATGGATAAAGTCGTTTATATTTGAGCATATGTCACATATACACCGGTTTACTTAATAATTGTATGCCATTTCAAAGATAATACCACTATACCTCTCACATAAAAACCCTTGTCCCTCTTGGCAAAAAATTGAGACAATCGATCTTCACCAGCCAAATCATTCGCCATTACCAGAAACAGATGGTAATCACTTGGTGCTCAGTCTGGACTATAAGGTGGATGAACGGGAACCTCCTAACAAAGCTCTCAGAACTTTTGACGAGTCACTATCGATGTGTGTGGTCTGTCGTTGTCCTGAAGAAACAAAATAACACTTCTGTTGCCCAAAGGTGGACCCTACAGGACGAGGTAACAGAGTCTCCAAATGCTGACAGTACAGGTACGAATTAAGAATTTTGGTCAAAGGTGAGCAGCCCATAGTTAATTATTTCTTGTCCATTCCACCAAATACACAACAAAACCTTCCTGGCCATCAATCTTGACTTAAAGACCGTTTGTGCCGGCTCGCTGCTCTGCGACCTCAACGCTTTTCATTCGACGTTGCCGCAAATGATCCATCTTTCATAAACATCCACCAAGCGCTTCAGAAATGATTCGATCTTGTTACGATTTACATCGATTCACAGATAGAAATTCGCTTCAGGTACAGATAAACTAGATTATCTTCCTCTTCGAAGGATCGTGGGAGCCTAGTCGCGAATGTTATTAATGTTTGTTTGTCCTCGTTCATTGCTAGACCCGTTCGCATGGCTGCATAGGCAAGCCTGCAGAAGGTAGATCTGCGCCTGTTCAGGGCTATGATACAATGTCATTGGCATACGACAGCAGTTATACACTCTTTTAAAAGATTTTTCGGAGAAGCTGCGCTTCTAGTATTGTCTATTATCTTCTCGTAGGGTTTTCCAGCGTTACTCTTGTCGGCCAGCTTTGTCAAGCTGTCTGTAAATGCGCCTTGCTTTCCTCTTCTGCTCGCGGTATCTATTCCACCCAGCCAGGTAGGCAGTCTGCTTTCTCTCCACTCTAATTCGACATTAAGAAGCCGTTTCACTGTTATATCGAGTTGCTGATAAGTGCTATCAGAAAGCAGGTATGCGAGTCGAAGTCGAATTTCCCTTGTGTTTGTTATTATCGATTTGATCGCGCGATGTTCGACCCGACGACAGTCATGCAGCTTGATGGATTTTCTTATGCGAAAATCAGACACCAAGTCGATCAACCTTAGCCTGTTCGGGGATGTTTCGTCATGGAAGCTGAATTTCTTGACTGTTTTTTTCCAAATACCTTCTTTGTTTATTCTAAGTGCTCATAGAAAGCGTCCTAGGCCACATAGTCCCTCTCTTCTATCGAGGTGTGGGCACAAATGCCCTAAAATTTCAATCCTTAAAACATTTGTGGGGGCCATCATCAAAAGGGGAGGTCTCTCAACCGCGGTTTTGTTTGATTTTTCATTGAAGTATAGCTTTTATGTGCACGCAAAACTGCAAGGGGGTTAACCTTTTCACTATGACTCGCCTCCAAATGAATGTTTCTTGACTGCCCAAAGGGCACTTGGTCTAGGGCAGGAAGTCATAAGCTGCTTGACACATACGCAAAAGAATCATTTCTGGCCACTCCCACAACAAAAAAATCAGAGTTAAAGTTAGGTTTATCATTAGTACACTAATTTACATACATTCTTCAGCGAAAAAAAGGACGATGTGCCAAAAGACACTTTATAAATTTTATATAGCGATTCATCCGAAAATTAAAATCGACGACTAAACTTACTCAAATGGTATGAAATTGGCAGACTTCGCGGCGTCCGCATGAGCCGAGTGGTTAACAGCGTTCGAGTTCTAGTTTGACTAAGCATCCAGAATTCTAAAAAATTAATTTTTCTAATTTCGGTCACTCCTCGAGAGGTTATGTCAACCTCCCCGAGTGTAATTCTGACATGAAATAAAAACTTCTCTAAAAATCCATCGGTCGTTCGGAGACAGCTAAACTTACTTTTGCTTGGAAAAACATCAGACACATTCCACAAAATAGAGAAAGAGCAAAGAGCCAATTATATTAGCAGTACATCGTTAATGTTATAATGGACGGAAGATGAGTCTTCAATGTTTATGATGTATGTACGCACTCTACGAAGCTCTAAGATCCACTTCAACCATTTTGTTGTAGCACCAAAGAACTTAAGTCATAAAAACACGAGAAAAGTAGGCAAGAAGTTTCCTACTCGATTTGAACTTCTGCATTCTGAGAGCACAATCCGATACCGAAAAAAGAACTAATGAGAATTTCCGTACCTCAGTGAGAAAAATACTGCTTATACGAGTATACCAGGGGTTGAGGAAGGAAGTTAGACGCATTTGCAAACGAGCAGGCAGGAGTAGTACTATAAAAAGATACTGCTACTCTCAAGACTGGAGCATACTTCTATATTAACAAAGCTGAAACCTCAATCGATGACGATATTATTAGCGCTTCATCCCCTATCAATGATGAAGTCCGTATAGTGACCGTCCACTTGAAGGTCGAGCTATTTAAATATGGTGGTGAAAAGCTGCCGAGCAAAATAAGACTTTCGGATAACCTTTCCTTGAACAATAAAACAGAACAATCATGAAGAATAGTTCAAGTCAGGTTTTTTAGTCCAAAGAAATCTTTTTTTAAACTGTCTCGTTTTATACTAAAAACTCAAATGAAACCAAAACCTTCTCATCAAGTTGTCGTGTGAGCATCAGTTAAGCATTCCACCAGAAAATTTCAGTTTTACCAAAATAATCTTAATTCCGAAATGAATGACGAAATTGTAAAAAAAAGCCCTACACGTATATGTATCTGAGCATTTCTGATTGCGCCAGCGCCAACCAATGACAGCGAGCTTCCTACGATGTCAAAGTTAAAGAATTTTTCTCTTCATTTTATTCAAAAGTTTTCCAAATGACTGCATACTGCAAGCAACAATAACAATACATCATTATGCTTGCTTATTCCGCAATATAAAGTAAATCATAGTGACTCCAGCAGCGTTAAATAGCAATGATATTACATTAATTAAAATATTGCAGGTTATTAATCATATTGCAAGATTCAGGCGAAATGAGAAACTGGCAAAGGAACCAAGTAACTAAGGAATAAGCGAATGGATAAAAAGCAAAAAGGATTCTTCATTTGTATTCGCATGTAAGAGATTGTAAATGGGAAAGCAAGAGAGAAAAAATGCCAGCGAAAGAGCTGCGAGCAGCTATAAATTAAAAAGTGTAAATCTAATTTGGGAAAAAAGTAGTAAACCGCAATTCTATTTTAGTGACAAATATATTACAAATATATTACAAATACGTCAAAGATAACAAAAAATTAAATTAAAAATTTATTATAAAATAAAATTAAATTTTGTTTCATAAAATAAAAATAATGAGAAAATAAAAATGAAAAATATTAAATTAAGAAACAAAAAATAAACAAATAAAATTTTATAAAGCAAAATAATAAAGAGATAATAAAATTAAATGATATAGTAATATAATAAAATAAAATAAAATAAAAAAAATATTAAATTAATTTATATGTAAAGCAAAATATTACGAAATGTATTAAGATAAAACAAAATATAAAATGGAGCACAAATAAAATTAAATTATAACTAAATTGAACGACAACTGAAAAATATTAAATATTAAAATAACAAAGTAATAAAAAATAAAAACCAAATTAAATAAGGTAATATAAAAATAAACTGAAATTAAAATATTATAAAAAGATTTGTTAAAATATATATATTCTATTTAATAAAAAAATAGTATGAAACAAAAAAATAAAATTTTTAAAACAAAATTATATGTAACAAAGCAGTGTAGAAAATAATTAATTAAATAAAGAGATATAATAAAATTAAAGAACACAAAATAGAAAAACATAAAAATAAATGTAATTAACTGAGATAAAAATAATACAAATTAAATAAAACAAAACAAAAAATTTATTTTATTATATAATACAATTAAAAGAAATAAAATAAATAAATAAAATGAAATTGAAGAATGATTTTAAATAAATAAAAATTAAAGAAAGTCAAATTATTTAATTTAAAATGAAATCAAATTTTTAGGTAATGAAAAATAATAACATACTCAAAAATAATATACTGTGCAGTCGGGGTGGCGTGAATATAGGGTAACATCAAGGTTTATATAGAAGGTTACGACACGAGCGAAATAATATGTTTAATGACGAAGTTAGTTCAATTTTATGGGTTGCCGAAAATTTTAAAATTTATTTCCATAATTTTATCAATGAAGCAGCATCACATTTTGACTATAAAACTCTAAAGACTTGCATAGTAGTTTTTCAAAATTAATAACAATTACAATTAAAACGTTTTGAATAGTTTTCTATCGAATAAATGTACAGGGTCCGCCATCTTACATTTTTTTTTTTTGAACTAGTGGTTATTTTGAGTGTGGTAACACTGATGTTACATCTGATTTGACAGAAAGTTAGTTTTATCCTTCCGCTGAACGAAAATGGTTGTGTATACGATTGAGGAACGCGTTAAAATAGTGCAGTTTTACTTTGAAAATTTTACCAAAAAATCATCTTTTCCGACGAAGCTCATTTCCATCTTGGCGGCTACGTCAATAAACAAAATTATCGTATTTGGGGGACGGAAAACCCGCACGTGATCGAAGAGAAGCCAATGCATCCTCAGAGAGTTACTGTTTGGTGCGGATTTTGGGCCGGCGGCATCATTGGCCCATTTTCCTTCGGTCAATGGCGAACGCTACCGCGCCATGTTAACGGATTGGTTCTTCCCGGAAATCGAAGAGGAGGACTTGGACAACATTTGGTTCCAGCAAGACGGCGCTCCGTGCCACACAGCCAACGTTACGATCGATCTTGTGCGCACTGTTTTAAAAAAAAAAAAGTTACGTGGCGGACCCTGTATTCTTATTTTCAAAAATTTTTAAATTATGAAAATTAGTATTATTTAAAAAAAAATTCTATGTTGGTGTCATGTAAAAAAAGTGTAAATTGGGTTATAAAGGACAAAAATTAAAAAAAAATTCTGCAATCGATAATAATAACATAATTTAATGATAAAATTTTTAAAGCTGAAAACTTGAAGTTTTGGTATTAGGAAAACGTGAGTTCATCGAATAGTTAAATATATAATGTACATATATACAAGAAACGAGTATTGCTTGCATATATATTATTAATATACTATGTTGCTTTAAAAAATTATATTTATGTACGTATTAACGCCACCGCAGCAGGTGCTTTGTGTAAAACTCTTATTCTCATTTGGTGGCAACAAAGGCTACATCTTGCGCAATACTTTGTTGTTCGCTATTTTTTGTGTATTTTTTTTAGTCAGAAAAATCGCCAAATCTATGACTGCGGTGGTAAGTGCCAAAAAATATTGTATAATTTGTTTTTTCGGCTGTATCAGAAAATGTTTCCTATATTTATGTTATTAGGTTCACATACATATATATTTTTTAAAGAAAATTACTTTTTTTTATGATATAAGTATCAAGTCTCGCCCACTGCGTATATGACGAAGTTGGCTCGGTGACGTCAACGGTTATCCTAACCTTGTATTCTATTAACCTTAGGGTAACATGAACATCTGATCGTTCGAACAGTTTCCTATATATACTGGAGCGTGAACATCAAAATTCAAAAAATAAAGGGGGTAAAGCAAAAAAAAATCAAAGACAAATAGTAACTGAAAATTAAAGTTAAGTTACCGATCTGCTGCATTATTCATTTGTAAAGTTCGTTTTCGACAATGTGTTAGGAAAAGCTGAAGTTCTTATCTCTTAAAGAAAAACGCAGTCGTCAATCGCAACTGCTCGAAAATCAGGGATGGAAAAACGCATCTGTGAGAAAATAAATTCCATAGCACTCAATCGGCACTTTAGCCGTATAAGTTCAATGATAAAAAGAGAATTGAATTCTTGCATAAACACTCATATGCCAGAAGGCAAAACCTCAAATGGCACGAAGAAATTAGCCAGCTCTCTTCGTGTAAACAGTTTGGACAGTAGAAGTTGCAGCTGATATTTCGGGACCCAACACGTTTTCCTCATCAGGCACCCCACAGCACGAACCAATGATTGTCCCTTTTCAGTATTCAAACCATTACCATTTAAAATAAAATGTACTTTTATGTATAATAATACAATACAATATTTTATTGTTATTTTTTATGGTCAATAATGTTTTTGTATTTATTTTATTATTTATACTATTTACATTCGATCACAACCACTTTAGTATATCAGTATAGCGAACGAGTTTAGAATTTAATGTTTATTTACATTATTAGCTAATTCTATTTACATAAGTATGAAAAAGGAGTAGGTGAGTTGAGTAAATGGTAAGTATGGAAAAGTCAAATATATTAAAGTAAGTATAAACTATTTTTATTTCGAGTAAATATCGTTTATGTATAATACGTGTACGGCGGGTTTGCCTATAGTGATTTTACACTTTTTTCCACATATCCACGATGAAGTGCTCAGATATTCGCTATGGAAAGCCACTTAAACACTTTACGAGAAATTGCGATTCCTATTGTAAGTTTAACTTTCAACTTAAAAATGAAACTTTCCTCTTTAATTTAATCTGTTAACTTAAGAGTCCGATGAATTTACTCTCTCCGAAGAAGACGAGCCAGGCGAGTCATCAATAAGTAATGAAATAATGACAACGACGCCAAAAAAAAATTTACATTCCGTACTTTTTCTCTTTGTAAGACTGCAATAAAATGTATTAAACAAAATATAAAAAGCAATTTTCATACACATTTACGTACATACCTTCTGCTCAAATATAAACGAGACTTTATCCATAACTCGACAAGGACAAGACATGTGGCCATACTTTTTTTTGCTTAGGTTGGCAGGACTGTTATATGTTTACATGTCAAATTTGAGCGCGATCTGTCACATAGTTTTTTTCTACGGCACTATAAACAAGTCAACCTCGAGTGTGTTTTTCGAATTTTACTATGGAAATTAACGTTGCGCCAAAGAGTTTGTTTGAAATTTTGTTATTCCAATGGAATAAGTGCGACGGACGCAATGAAAATGTTGCAGAAGGCATATGGGGAGTCTTGCCTATCACGTGCACGTATTTTTGATTGGTATAAGTCGTTCAAGGACGGCCGTACATCGCTGGAGAACTTGCCCCATGATCGTCGTCCAGCAACGTCAATAAACGAAGAAAACGTCGAAAAAGTAAAGAAAATTGTGTTGGAAAATCGTCGTGTGACTGAAAGAGAGATAGCTAGTGAGCTCAACATATCAAATGGATCCGCTCATAGCATTATTCACGATGTTTTGGGCATGAGACGTGTGTCTGCTCGACTTGTTCCAAAATTGTTGCTCATACGTCTCGTCTTGTACGCGATTATTTGACCAAAAACAACGTAACTATTGTTCCGCAAGCACCGTATTCACCCGACATGGCACCGTGTGACTTTTTTCTTTTCCCTAAACTCAAATTGCCGCTTCGTGGAAAGCATTTTCAGTCGATTGAAGTCATAAAAGAGAATTCGAAGAAGGAACTGAAAGCCATACCTAAAGCGGCCTACCAGAAGTGTTATGAAGATTGGAAAAAATGGTGGCATATGTGTATCGCCTCTAATGGTGACTATTTTGAAGGGGATAAAATAAATATTGAAGAATAATTAACCGTTTTTGTTTAATTGAGCCAGTCTCGTTTATATTTGAGCAGAATGTATATGGAATAATGTGATCTTGATAATCCATATCACAACATACAAATTGGTTTTACTTTAACCCGAGTGCGCTGTAAAAATAAATTACAATAAAAAAAAAAAAAATGAAATAATATAGGAAAAGAGTGAATGGAAAAGATATAAATTTAAATTAATTATATTATAATGAACAAAAATAATTTGAATAAAGGAAAATATATAAGTCACACAAAATAAAAAGTAAAATCAAATAGAAATATCAATAAAAAAAATTATATATGAAAATATAAAATATTATGAAGTGAAATATAATAAAATTAAATAGAACAAAAATATAAGAAAAAATTAAATAATGTTAAACAAAGTAAAATATAATAAAAGTCTAAAATAAAAGAAAATAAAAAGGAGTCAGATTAAATGAAATAAAATGAACTGTTTTGAAATAAAATAAAACACATTTATATATAATAAAAAATTGCTTAAAATAAATTAAAAAATAATATTGTATAAGAGTAAATAAAATAAAATGAAACAAATTACAAAAACGTAAAACAAATTAAACTAAAATAAAAAATTTGAATAAAAAAAGATAAAATTGCATTAAATTAACTAAAACTAAATTAAATAAACATAAATAAAGTTAAATTAAATTTTATGAAATTCAATTAAAAAAAAATTAAATTAAGTCAAATTAAGTAAAATATTATTAACAAATTGGTTTAACTTTAATAAAAAAAAAACAAAATAAAATAAAATAAAATGATATATAATATAAAAAATATATAAAAATATTAAACTAAATATAATGAAATAAAAAAAACACAATTAAATAAAATTTAATCCATTAAAATAATTATAATAAAAAATTAAATAATGTAAAAAAACTAAATAAAAATAAAATGAACTACAATATTTATAATATAAAATTTAATAAAATAAATTAAAACAAATTAAAAAATAATATATGAGAACATAAAATAAAATTAAATAAAATAAACTAAAACCAAAAAAAATCAAACGAAATAAGAATAACAAAATAAAACAAAATTCAAAAATTTAATTAAATTAAATAAAATAAAATTAATAAAAAAAATAAAATAAAATACATGAAATAAAATAAAATAAATTAAATTAAATAAAACAAAGTAAAATAAAATTAAATAAAATAAAAAAATATAATAAAATATAACAAAATAAAAAAAAAAATTTAAATTAAATTTACTTAAATGAAATTAATTTAAATTAATTAAATAAAATTAAATTAATTAATCAAAATAAAATAAAAAATAAAATTAAATGAAAATGAAAAAATATATCAGGTGTGCAACTTTGCTGCCGCCGTTTTCCGATAGGTGGCTGTACCGGCTGAGGCTGGTTGAAATACATAGATGATAATGCCTTTAAAGTGAGTGTGGACAGTGCCTAACGAATTGTCATCGCCGTTTCAGTGACAGTTGTTCTTGTTTTCGTATTATTCACGCTCGAAAATGTCCGTTTATGTGCCCAATTCTCGCCATTTGCGGGAAGTTTTACTTTTCTGTTACTCTCAGAAACTTACGGTGATGCTGCTCTGAGTGAAAGAACGTGTCGGGAGTGGTTTCAACGTTTTAAAAATGGTGATTTCGATGTCGAAGACAAACATGGTGGTGGAAGAGAAAAAACCTTCAAAGATGAACAACTAGAAGCATTGCTTGATGAAGATTCGTGCCAAACCCAAGAACAGCTTGCTGAATCGTTGGGAGTGAGTCAGCAAGCCATTTCAAAACGTCTCAAGGCCCTGGGCATGATTCAGAAAGAAGGAAACTGGGTGCCGTACAAGTTGAAAACGGGGGACATCGAGCGCCGTCTATGTTTATGTGAGCAACTGCTTCAAAGACAAAATCGTAAGGGGTTTTTACATCGAATCGTAACCGGTGATGAAAAGTGGGTTCGATACGATAATCCTAAACGCAGAAAATCATGGGGAAAGCCCGGGCATGCTTCTTCGTCGAAGGCAAAACCGAATATTCACGGCGCCAAGGTTATGATTTGTATTTGGTGGGATCAGCTCGGTGTGATTTACTACGAACTCTTAAAACCGGGTGAAACCATCACAGGAGATCGCTACCGAACGCAACTGATGCGCCTTAGTCGCGCGCTAAAAGAAAAGCGGCCACAATATCAAGAGCGACATGACAAAGTCATCCTCCAACACGACAATGCTCGGCCTCACGTCGCAAAAGTGTTCAAAAAGTACCTGGAAACGCTGAAATGGGAAGTCTTGCCTCACCCGCCGTATTCCCCAGATGTCGCTCCTTCTGACTTCCACCTACACGTATTCCGTTCGATGGCACACGGCCTGGCAGATCATCATTTTCAATTCTTCGAAGAATTGGAAAAATGGATTGCGTCATGGATAGCGTCAAAAGAGGACTCCTTTTTTCGAGCCGGGATCCGGAAAGATGGGAGAAAGTTGTCGCTAGCGAAGGACAATACTTTGAATAATATATCTGTAAGCACTTTTTCGCAATAAAGCTTTTAATTTTGAAAAAAAAAAACGGCGGAAGCAAAGTTGTACACCGATAGCTTGATTAAATGAAATAAAATATAATGAAATGAAGTGAAATAAAATAAAATCAAGGAAAATATTTATAATAAAAAATTAAATAAACTAAAATAAAATAAAATAAATTAAAATTAAAATAAATTAAAAAAAGTTAATAAAATAAAATATAACTTAATTGAATGAAATAAAATATAATGAAATAAAAAATAAAATAAAAAAAATTTTATATCAAAGAAAAGAGTATAATGAAATTAAATAAAATTTTATCAAATAAAGTTTTCTATAATTTTTTTAGAAAAAATGTCTTACCTTAAACTTTGAAGTTGAATGTTCCATTATAAAGTGTAATATTTTATCAATACAAACCAGCTTATCCCAGTTAATAAATACTGCCCAGTATAATAAAATTTACTAAAAATTAAATTAATAAATATCTCAATATTGGAAAATGTACTTTTAGATCACTTTCATTTATAACTTCCCACAAGCTCTGCAATTACAGCATGGCACACACTCCTTATAACTGTATATCTGTAAGTGAGTATACATGTATGACCCTCATTATGAGTATGAGGCACGTGCTGCTTAAGTGCAATACACCATACATTTATACGTGAGCACACAGCTGGGCGTCGCAATTTACACATGAGAAGATCAACAATGAGTTAAGGATTCAATTACAAAATACTTAAAAAATGCACAGTGCGTGCAAAAAAGATATACTCCTACTTCAAAGCTCTCACACAGTGCGTTGTATTTAAAGGAATTTATTAAAAAATAAATAAAGAAAAAAAAATTGTGTAAAAAATTTTTTCTTTACATTAAATGATAAAATAAATTGAATTAAATTATTAGAACATACAATTTTAATAATGTAAATATGTTTTTTATTAACATACATATATACTATTAAATAGCTTTTATGATAACACAGTTATACGAGAAAATTTTCAAATAATATAATATAAATATGATATATAAAAATATATATGTAAAGGGTGGTTAAATTTTCAAGGGCCGATGTTGATTTTGAATAAAACACAAACTATTTAGGAAATTATTGAAATTTTATTTTATTATGATATATTGGTATTACTCAATTATGTATGTAACAAAATATCGGCCAAATGAGCGCCGCGACCTCGGCGGCACACCTCCATACGATGGTCCAAATTTTCGATGACGCTGAGGCATAATGGAGTTTCTATGCCGTTAATGTGCCGAATTATCTCATCCTTTAGCTCTTGAATTGTTGCTGGCTTATCGACGTACACCTTTTCTTTCAAATAACCCCAGAGAAAAAAGTCCAACGGTGTCAAATCACATGATCTTGGGGGCCAATTGACATCGCCATTACGTGAGATAACACGGCCATTGAATTTGTTGCGCAAAAGAGCCATTGTTTCGTTAGCTGTGTGGCAAGTGGCACCGTCCTGCTGAAACCACATATCGTCCACATCCATATCTTCCAATTGTGGCCATAAAAAATTCGTTATCATCTCACGATAGCGAACACCATTCACAGTAACTGCCTGACCGGCCTCATTTTGGAAAAAATACGGCCCGATGATGCCGCCAGCCCATAAACCGCACCAAACAGTCACTCTTTGTGGGTGCATTGGTTTTTCGACAATCACTCTTGGATTCTCATTCGTCCAAATGCGGCAATTCTGTTTATTGACGAATCCACTGAGGTGAAAATGTGCCTCATCACTGAAGATGATTTTCTTCGAAAATTTTCATAATAAGTCTGGATAACTTTAACACGTTGTTGGATTGTGTATCTCTCCATGGTTCAAATTGAGTAAGTCTGAAATAGAGAAATGTCAAATTAAATTCGGAAAAAAACTTGGCGTTTAGGTGTGGTTCACATTCAACATCGGCCCTTACAATTTAACCACCCTTTAGCTTTTATGATAACACAGTTATACGAGAAAATTTACGAATAATATAATATAAATATGATATATAAAAATATATATGTACCTATATGTTTGTTTGTCACTTTTGGTGTACACTCAGGCGTATGAGTTTTTTCTTTTGTTATTAACGCGCTTTACGCACACACTAAATACATATGCACATATGCACATGTGTGCAAAAACATCATAATAATATGCAATGCTATTAATTGTAATGTACGAAAGCATATTAAATACGTGCAAGAGTCACTATGAGTGCACAAAAAAAAAATGCTCATCTCCATTTTGCAGGAGAAAAAAGTAATAATAATAATTTAATATTATTTAAAATTCACTCAAGTGTGAATGCTATACTCTCTGCAACTGCAGTAGTCCTCTTGTATGAGTATGTACTACATATATATCTATCTCCATACTATCAAGTGTGTCTCATGCGTGCACTTTAATCTCGCGCATGAATGTCCTGGCATGTCTGCAAGAGTGTGTGTGTGTATGTGTGTGTGTGTGTGTTTGGTGGGTCACAAATTGTTTCAACTGTGGCCTGAAGTAGAATCAATTTTGATTAAATATAAGTTTTTTATTAATAATTAATTTATTAAATTTAAGTACACAGCTCATCCAGTCCAACGTTTGTCAAGGCGTTTTGATGATCCTAAAATTTGTAAAATGAAATTTCGTTTCCTCGTTCTTATTTTTTTAAATCAGCTTTTTGCTGGATTCCACCGAAACCAATAACATAAGGGCTTCGCGTTCAAACATTTCTCTACAGAAAATATATAAGATTATAAAAGAGATTATTATTTCCAGCAAAAATTGCTAGTATATTCTTAGAAATCAGAAGCTTCGGGGATATACTATAGTCATTGTAACAGACCTAGAGGCGTTTTCTCTTTCAATGATTTCCCATTATGCCAGTACCGAGTGTTTAACCAAGAATTACAACTTTTCCTCTCTGCTAAAAAATTTTTTTTCATTGCAAAAAGTCCCATTCGGAAACTTTTACATAATTGAGCTTTAACTGAGCTTTTTAACTGCTGAAGCGATTTTCGACCGAGCTTCTCCTCCAATCTGAGACATACAGCTATAAGAACAGCCGATGGATTTTTATGAGGAACATTTTTATTTCATGTCAGAAACACACTCGGAGGTGTTGACATTCCCTGCCGATGGCAACGGAGATTAGAAAAATTAGCTCAATTTTTTATTTAAATTAATTTTCTTTAATTTCTGGATTCTGGTCGAACCAGTACTTCATCCTGTTCTTCCCAATGGTAGTACGCACTGCTATTGTGTTCTGAAAATTTGTAGTGCCAAAAATATAAAAAGAGTTAAGTTTTATAACGATTAACTGTGAAGCCATCTCTGCTATCATGGAAGCTCTAAAGCTTTAGTGACAGTTACGCTGCAATAAAAGCTCTAAGTTCTATCGCGACAAACTCTAAAATCATCCTTCGTTTAGGTCTCTAGTCAAAGAGACATATGGAAAACTGCAGGATAGAGTTTGCCTAGCTTGTATACAACCGGATATTTTCGCCTCCGGCTAAATGCAAACCTGTTGCAAGTTTAGCAACCTTACATTGTAGGATGGTGTGCAAAAAAGCTAAGGGCGCCATTTAGAAAATACTGTTGTTGCGGTAGGAGTGACGAGGAGGTAGATACGATTTTTCACCTGCCATGCGATGGGCCTCCACTAAGCACAAGTAGACTTCGGTCTCTGCCGTGTGGTGGTATCTAAAGTTAGTGACCTAATAAAATGGAAAGTAGTGGGGTCACAGAATTTTTTTTGTGGTATCACAGCGATTCTTTTTGAACCTAAGTAGATGTTCATCTACCATAAGGCCCTTGAGAGCAGCCAATCCAAACTGAAAAAATTTTCAGTGAGCCATATTAAGTCTTCAATAACCAGTGAATCTAAAGGAGGGTTAGGCAAAATCTTTAACTGAAATCAGGATTTAATAATTGCGTCCAAAAAATTGGAATTTTTACACAAACTACGAATATTTCTATATCTTCGTGATTTTTCCAAGCACATCACAATGTAGAATAGTGTATACCGATGATCTGTGTAGAATATCATCGTCAAAGAAGTCGTTTTTTATTTTATATATGCAGAAGACAACCAGCGGCTTAAATGTGTTGATAGCAAATGGCAGAGTTTAGGATACTTCTGGACATCCACTATATGCTGAACAGATGAACCCAAAGTAAGCATGGCGAACAAACGGAGGACAAATCTAAATGCTCTAATGTCACAACATTTGTGCGGACGGATCCAAAATGGCTGATGGGGTGGATGCGTGTATCTTGCACTGAACTAGATTTCAGAAAACCCTTCAAGCTGCCGGATTGCTGCAGTATTTTACAGACTGAGGTCTTGAAGACAGATCAGGGTGAGATGAAGAGCCAATTTTTGCGCATACTACTATGAAAGAACTGTTAGCCTAATAACAAGCCATATGGTAACCTATGATCACATGCGTGTAAAAATTTTATTGCTAACAATGAAAAGTATGAAGGCAAACTAAAATATACACCTGGAATTGGGTTAGACCATCATCGGGCACTTTAAGGACCAGTCAGTGTAAGCTTATCTAACACAGCAGGCGGACTAGGATGGTTCAATTCATTTGCGTTTAACGCTTGAACAGTTAAAGCTAACGGAAACACGGTAAAGTCATGGTTGGTTAGTTGGTTGAAGTTGTTGCCGACATTAGCGCACCTAGGCCCCAAGCCCATATCCCTATTAGTGATATCACTGAGGATCCTAATGACCGCCACTCTCTAATCAAACCGCTATTTAGCTCAAGTCGCCCAAGGTTGCCGCTCCTAGAGACCTCAAACTATTCCTCCCAAGAGCGGGGCATACACAGAGGAATTACCTAAAGGTTTCAGGTTCTTCTTCTTATCTGGAGCTTCTGCAAAAGTGTCGGCCCAATAGAATATACCCTATAAGAAGACATATAACTGTAGATATTTATTTTTAGCTCGATAAGGTCACGTGACCTTCTTCTGTTCCATTCTGGCAATATTGTCCTGGTCACATAACACGCATTGAGACTACTACATTTTGAGTTAGCATCTTTAATGAATAGCTCCCATATTGAGCTTGCAAGTGGAGAGCGGCATGTCCAAACTCTTCCATGAGGGAAGTGCCTTTCCTTGCAAGATCGTCCGTCGTCTCGTTGCCCGGTATTTTACTGTGTCCAGGCACCCATACCAGGTTCAAAGGAGTTGTCGTCAAAAAGTCCTAGCAAGAATATGTAAGCTGTACAGTTATAATCCGACGGCAAAAGGGAATAAATGCTTCGATCAGGGACGCTACAGCAACACTTTATTTACAGATTTACAGAGTGAGACTCACGTGGATAGAAGAAATTAATAGACTTCAGACTTCGAACGAGCATTTCGTAAACACATTGTTCACACGTTGAGTATACTGAAGTGCTTAGGTGATCCCGCTCGTAGGCAGGCAATCAACTCTCACTTTCAATTACTTTTCATTCAGGATCTGGGCAATATTGGAAATGATACTAAGGGTTATTGTAGAAAGGAAAACACCAGATCAGCACTGAACTCTCTCACAGAGCACTCAGAGGGAAATTTCATTAAACAACTGACAAAACAAACAGCTAATGAGAACCCGATACTTCCTGAGTAAGTACATGTTCTAAAGAAATTTTCCCGCACAAGACGATCTATACATTCAAAATATCTGTATTCATAATCTTGTTTGATTAACGAAATTTAAAATCAAGCGGGGAACTCTCTTTACTGACAAGCGCTGGAGCTGCAGACTCTGTGGTAGAATCTGCGCCTAGGAGTTTGGTATTAGCAAACATTTTCCCCTATCGTGCCACTGTAATGCTTTCATGCGGAACTGGCAGTTGTAATTTGTCTAGATTTATTAGTACTCTCAGTAAATTTTGTCTTTATCTTTCCGTTTAAACAGGCTTTTAATCCTGCCATGGAATTTGTAACAATTAAGTTGCTAACAGTAGAGAATCGTTCGCCATAAACTTACTATGGGTACATAAGGAGCAATGAGATGACGAACGAGCTTATAAGGAAGGACACTTTGCTTCCTTGGAAGAGATTGAGAATGCCGCTTTCTACTTTCAAGCTTACTATGGGAAAGTTATTAATCAAAGTTGCTAACTCAAAGTGAAAAAGTCTCAATGGTTGCAAAGTGACCCGGATAATGTAACCAGCATTCGATAGGAGAAGGTTGCGAGAGTTTGTTACGCTGTAACTAAAAGAGTTATACTATACTATCAAGGATGGGCTGAATATCAAATGACTTCTGCAGTGGCAGAACTAGAGGCATAGGTTGAAGTCTCTAGTATATATAATTGACGCCTTGTAACCGCTGAAGCAATTTTCAGCCGTCCTTCTCTTCCAATTTGTGGTTTTGTATGTTGATATTTTTCCAACAAATGGAGGGACCTACCAACATTTATACCAAGCCGCCTCCCAACAGCCCATGAATTTTTATGAGTCAACCATTGTATTCTCCAAACTTTGCTCCTTCCGAATTCTGGCATTTTCTAGGGATGTAAAACGATTTATGGGGTCGCCGGTTTGGGTCTTTTGAGGAATTGAAGCTCACGGAGAGCGAGGACTCAATTTAGAGATAGCATTTGAAAATTATCCGAGAGAATGGAAAAAAGTAGTCGCTGATTTTGATGATTTTTTTTTACTTTTTTCAGTAAAAAAAAATGTTTGAACACAAAAACGGATCGAATTGTTTTCTATTTACATCCTATTTTTTTATATTCTGTAGTTTATTTTTTGTTATTATAATTATAATTTTTTTTTTCATTTTAGTATGCTGCTTGAATCATTAAAAATCTGGAAATGCACGATTTATATGCTATATTCGTATCCATCACATGATACTGTACACTCGAATCGAAAAAAGTTGTAGAGTCTCACATTGAACCTTTTCCCCTGTTGTTCTCTGTGCTCACTTTCCATGCGCTTTCATTTTCGGTTGCACTACGTTGACCAGTCTCGAAGCGCTTACACTTTTATACTTAGTCATAAGCAAACGAAATTTTGTACCAGATACGAGTGCATAGTACATGCATATATACGAGGTGTGACAATTAAGTGATGAGACTGATTCCATAAAAACCGTATATTTCAAAATTATTCTACAACTCTGCCATCCCCTTCAAAGTAGTCCCCTTGGGCAGCTATATAACGATTCCAGCGCGTTTTCCATCCTTCGTTTCTGGAACGCTTCGACTAGAATGTCCGCGAGTACTCTCGTCACGGCCGCCTGGATGTCCTCAATCGACTCAAAATGGGTTCCTTTGATGCTGAGGGCGGTGTGGCATGGCGCGTTGTCGTGAGGAAGGATCCAATTACGAACGATATCTGGGCGCACCCTGTTGACTCGTTTTCACAACCCTTCGAATACTTGGCGATAGTAGACTTAATTTACGGTTTGCCACGGTGGAAGAAATTCTTTGTGGACGATTCCACGGCTATCAAAAAAGGCAATAATCATCGTTTTCACCTTCGACTTGCTCATGCGAGCTTTTTTCGGGCGGGGGGTGAACGGTGACAACCGTTGTGAACTTTGGCGTTTGGTTTCCGGCTCGTATTGAAAAAAACCCGCTCCCATCGCCTGTAATAACTCGATTAAGCAGCGTGGGATCGTTTTCCACTTGTTCCAAATTTTATCGCGACGCGTTGCTCTTGATTTCGTTTTTTCCATTTTCGTGATGAGCACCACGAACACACGTTTACTCAACACGACACAGCAGGCGAACTACCAGGTGTGTTTGTTGAAGTTTGCCGGATTTTTCGATAAAGAAAACACTTAATTTTCAGAGGAAGCTCAAAATTTTTTTATTCAAAGTATTGACCATTGGTTTCTACACATTTCGCCCATCTCTCAGGCAAATTATGGATACCATTCCAAAAAAACTTTTTCTCTTTCGAGGCGAACCATTCGACGAGCCATTTTTCGACTTCTTCAAAATTAGCGAAGCACTGCTCTGCAAGGGAGTGTCCCATCGATGCGAAAAGGTGATAGTCGGACGGGGCGAGGTCTGGAGAGTACGGCGGGTGCGATAATATTTCCCGATTAAGTGTTTTTAATGTGTCTTTCTCCAGTTTAGCGGTATGAGACGGCGCGTTGTCATGTTGCAAGATAACTTTGCCATGTCTTCGTGCCCATTCCGACCGTTTTTCGATCAAAGCATGATTCAAATTGATCATTTGTTGTCGGTAGCGATCCGTGTTCACCGTTTCACCAGGTTTTAACAACTCAACAACTCGTAGTACACCACACCACACTGGTCCCACCAAACACAGAGCATTTTCTTACGGCCAAAGCGATTTGGCCTTGCAATCGATGGGCCAGCTTCACCAGGGGAAAGCCATAATTTTTTTCGCTTCGGGTTCTCAAAATAAATCCATTTTTCGACCCCCGTGACAATTCGATGCAGAAAAGATTTCCTTTCGAATCGTTGAAGCAGCATTTCACAAACGGTTTTTCGATTTTCCATTTGTCTATCGTTCAGCTGGTGTGGCACCCATTTTCCATACTTCTGGATCTTTCCCATGGCTTTTAAACGTTGGCAAATTGCTCCTCGAGTCACATGTTGTGTTTCTGCCAATTTTTGTTGCGATTGGGTTGGATCAACATGCAATTCCTCGTCTTTGAACTTTTTCGCTGCACCAGGATGTTCATTGTCTGTCAAATCGAAATCTCCACTTTTAAATTGACGAAACCATGTCTCACATGTTCTAATCACTGGAGCATGTTCACCATAAGTTTCTACCAGCAACCGGTGAGCTTCAGCTGCTTTTTTCTTTTGATGAAATAAGAAAAGCAACGATTGCCGCAAATGCGATTTACTTGGAACGATACTCGACATATTTACTGAGGTAAACAAATATGACGCTATTATTTTGGTGGAATGTGATAAACAAGCTAGAGCGATGGCAAATATATCAATGGAGAGGAGAATGATGCCGGGAGAAAGGAAAGGGAATTTCAAGATCGCAGGTTTACCACAATCGCGGCAATATAATTAGTATAATTACTTAATTGGCACACCTCGTATGTACTCGTATATGCTACAAGTATTCTTACCGAAAGACCTGACCTTCGCTTAGCCACACTTCGTATTATGCCTCCGTTGCTCTACTCACTGGCGCTGGCGGCAACACTTGAAAAGTAATTAAATATGAGTGTACGCTGGAGATTTGTACATACATACATACATGCATGCATATATGTATATGTATAAGTGTGTGTGTGTGCTTAAAAATGTTTGCTGCGAAAGTGGCGTTGCGGTTAATTTGGTTTGCTTGTCTGTGGGCCGGGCTTAATGCGCTACCAAAAATATGCAATTTATCTGCGCCTGCATGTGGTTGCTCTCGCTGAGCATTACATACCTACACATATACGTATACACGTATATACATATGTATCATCATGTTTCTGCAATGTGCATGCCTATCCTTGCGCTCTTTGGCTATTTTTTTTGCATTTTTTCTCTGCAAAATTAAAATAATCCTTTACAAGCACTTTTATATGCACGACACCCTTTGACGGACAACAGTGAATTTTTTAAGGCGATTTAATTACTCAGTAGAGCACATATACAAACGCTCCCACATACATGCACACACATACGCGCTCATATAATTAGTTACTTATACGCCTATGAAACTATATTTATACTCATCCATGCCCATTCGCTGGTCTCCTTCGTGATGGTGCACATATAAATTGGCTTGAACGATCATAATCACACACACACAGAGACACACTCACTCTGCAGATTCTTTTGCTCTTTTTATTTGTTCAGGTTGGTCGAGTCGACGACAACGTCGCGCAAGCAAGCCTTAGGCCTTTCAGAAAGCGTTAAGTTAAGTGGTTAAGTCCTATTAATTATCCAATTAAATTGGTGTTTCTTGCCTGGAGAAACATTTTAAGAGGTATTTGCTGAGGAGTGACATTTTTTAACAATTATGCGTTCCGGAATTCTGCTTGATTTATTAATATTATAACTTGCGAGAGATGTTTAGCAGTAGGGAAGATGTTGATAAGTGACGCCCATAAATGTATTCATCGAGCCCTATTGGGGGCCTCTAGTAGGAGTTCGGAGGTGAGCTGCATATTAAAAAATTCCTCACATCTTTTTCTGATCTGATTTTTTCCTGAAACAGAATCATCTATACCACCTGCTGCCTCCCCTTAAGCATGGATGTAGTTGCAACAGTTTTCAATCATACAGTTCATTAGAAGACCTCCCATTTGGAGTTTTAAGCTACTGACAGCCTAATATCGGATGCTCCTGTCCCTTACACGCTCAGAGGGGATATATTCTCGTTCGGGGTGAAGAAAATTTTTTCCTTGCCATTCTGACGTGATTTACTTTGTGATCTTTAAACAATTAATTCATAGAAAATCTTTTTAAATAAGTAAGAAAGTTTTCAAAGTTTTTGACTCAGATTTTTACACTCCACCAAACAAACTTGTTCCACAATAAGATAAGATAACTTTCTGTTGTAAGCCAGTAAGAGGCTAAACCATTGTGACAGCAAAAAACAATATGATTTTTGGAAAGAAACTACTATATTGAATGTTTTACAGTATATTGTATTATAAATTATTATTATTGGTTTATAAATAAGATATATGTATATCTTGCATTCTTGGCGAGATATGCGCCAGCACGTGGAGGTCGAAAATCAAGTTTCCATTTTGCTGTCACCCGATCTGCCGTCGGGGCACCTGAAAAATGAAAAAAGCCAAAGAAGGTGTTAAAGAGGATTGTATGAACTATAAAGTGATTCACGATTGGGGTGATAAAATGAATGCCAAAAAAATGGCGTCGCTTTGAAAAAAGTTGAAATTTAGCTTAAAAACCTGACGCTATTTTCCATGCCAAATTTCCAATTTTAATCCGATCGAAATGCTTGAACTTTTACGCGACCTAAGGCAGTTAGAGATGCCACATCTTCTCCTTGCCGATAATACTAATTGCGGGACTCATTATTAGTAAAAATAACACAACTATTTTTATTAGGTTCATTAACATTTCGCTCCTGGAATAAGCACCAACACTATGTCAATGGAAACTGGAAATTCTCGCAACAGTACATCGAAAGAAATTTTTAAAGAGACTTCAGGACTCTACCCTTTCATATACGATGGTGAAAAAATTTACTCGGCTGTTTCAACAAAGAAGAGAGACCTGTGATGATGGGGTCTGGTTTGTGCCAAGATGATTTGGATGAAATTTGCAACCGCATTATAATAGTTGATGAAACTTGGATTTGTTAGTATGATCCCGAGTCCAAAAAGGAGTCTATGCAGTCGATAAAAAAAGGGAAAAGGCCACCAAAAAAAATCAAACTGGAAAAGTCGGCGTCGATGATTATGACTACCATTTTCTGGGATAGCGAGGGAACATCATTAATTGATTACTTGTCAAAGGAAACTACAATACGGAACGGCCAGTATTACGCTCATTTGTTGAGTCACGCGCGTAAGGCAGTCGTACAGAAAATTCGTGGCAAGTCAGAGCGCGGAGTGCTGCTTCTTCAAGACAATGTACCCGTCAATACCGCTCGGGTTGCGAGGGATGCCTTAAAAGCTACTAGATTTTCAGTGGTGTAAAAGCATTATATTGACGATGTGAAAAGTTTTGAGGGAGACTATATTGAAAAATAAAATAAAACATAAAACTATACATTGTTTTAATGACAGCAAATTTCGAAAACGTTTTTTCGAGAAAAACACGTTTGAAAAAAAAATCTCGCTTAAACTCACGTGAAAGTATCACACAGGCTGAGCCCCTTAATCCCCGTGTCCGCGCTTCATTTACAGTAATTTAGTCGCTCTCTCCTTTCAAATAGAAATATAGTTTTCGTACCTTGTCAACCTTTACATAATTCTCTGTGCAAAAACCTAAAACCTTACCACGAGCTTGGGGCTAACTTTTAAGCTTATTTTACTTTTCTTTGGTAACCTCATGAGTAACGCACTTCTGAAATATGGTACATCTTGTCTATCATCATGTGGAACCTGAAGAAAGCGAAATAACCCAAAAAGACATTTTCAAATAGCATTGGATATGAATTCAAGCACTTCAAAGATGGAAACATTTGAAATATTTAGCATGTGATATTTTTATTCCATTGAGGTGTGGATATAAATCTGCGATCAGTGAACGAAAGAAATTTTTTTGTGAAGACTTCGGCTAGGATTTGATCCGTTCAATAGAACTCGAGGATAAAAGTTCCATGTTAATAAAAGATCAACCTCGAATTCATCTTCCATCCACCAACTAGGCTGAACCGTTTGTAATAGCTTTAACCAATTTCTAGGGGTATAGCTACCTTTCTTACGCTCAGAGCGAACCTGCTTACCTTAGCTCTCTTCCAAGGTATTCAAGTTTCAAGAAAGCAAACAACTTACTGCTTTTAAAAGAGGCAATTCTTCTAGGTCTTTTAACAATATACCTATATGAATATCACGATACGAACATAACGATACGAGAACTGCATGCCTGAAAGGGCCTCGATGTTGCTACTCTGACTTCTCCTTCCAACCACTTTGATTTCTTAATGCATTCTTTTCAAATCAATGACACTAATTTCTTCCACCGCCGATAGAGCACCAAGAATTTGCAAAACCTTTAACCTTAAAAGAGTAGGGCAGTCACTTAGAAAATGGCTTAATATTTGTGCCTTCTCAACGAGGTTACAGCTCTTGCAACATCTCTATTATAAAACACCCATGCTTTCTTAATGCGTTCAGATGATGGTTTTTTAAAGTTCTGCTACCTTGAAGTTATCTTGTTTTTGAAAAGAAATAATATATTTTCGGTAATACATTCCTCAGCTTTGCACCTCTCCTTTACATTTAAACATTCGACAGCAGGCACCCTGCTATTATTAGCCAAGGTAACGGATGGGAAATATCGTGGCAGTCCAGTATTTCTTATTAAAGTCAAGTTGCGCACTACGAAATGGACGGATCAAGGGTTTGATTTCTGGACTGACCAACATCCAAGTTTTTAGAAAATTAATTTCAAAACTGATTTTGCTAATTGTGGTCACCCATCGGCAGGGAATGTCACCCCTTGAGTGTAGAGGTAGCCGTTTGCCAATATTATCAGGAACACTACTTTTATTTCCAGAAAGTGTTCCAGGTATCATTCTATCTATACAGTTATATACAATATAATATACTTATAAATTTGCGTATTGATGTTTTCCAAGAAATGGAGGGACCTACAGTTTATACTAAGCCGCCTTCGAGCAGCTGATGTTATTTTATTAGGAACTTTATTTCATGTCAGAAATATACTCAGAGGGGTTGACATTCCCTGCCGAGGGACGACCGCAATTATAAAATTTAACTTAATTTTTTATTTAAATTAATTTTCCAAAACTTTTGGATGTTGGTCGTACCAGGATTTGAACCCGAGCCTTCCGAATGGCAGTACGGAATGCTAACCACTCGGCTACCGCGGCCGAAAAATATACTTCAATAGAAAATCAAAAAAAATTCCCGATGAGAGACCCCCCCTTTTTATGACGATCCCCGCAATTATTTAAAAGATCACGACTTAAGGTATATCCGGTCTCTTAATCACCGCTGTCCAAGAAGTGTCATGGACGGGACAAGGACGAAAACGAATAGGTAGTTGTGAAATTTACTATAGCGGTCGTATAAAGGAGCTCAAATTTGATGACGAATTCGTGGAGGTAGAGAGAGACTCCGTCGCCGAGTACTGTCATTCACCCACATCAAAGCAAAATTTTTCAAGACAACGTTATTTGCCCTCATGCTTCGAAGTAAGCAAAGGACCGATGTGACCAAGAACGCTTCCTATGTGGATGGGCTGCCGCCATTACGAAATATCTCCAAACGGGACCCGAAGGCTGCAATCACAACAAACAACCGAGCAGTTTTCTACTCGACTTGCACACCTGCTTTCTGAAAACTGTGGAACGGCATCTCAAACTTCCTCCATACTGTCGTCACGCAATTGGTTTTCAGCAGTGTGATGAGGAATGTCAAACTGCAGTGAAGAGAAAGCAGACTCGCCTACCTCGCATCCCTGCCATCGACCACCACAGGTGCGGGGGGAGTAAGGAACAGACTATATGCCTAAATTTGATATCCTCGCAAAACTTATACGGTTGTGTAAGCTGACGGTTGACAACACCAGAAGGGCAGTCAGAATTTAGAAGACCAGGTACCAAGCAAAGTTTCAGTCAGGGTGGCTATTTACCGTGCGATTACTTTAATTTGATGCTGAAGAAAATAATAAGAGCTGCAGAGCTAAATAGAGAAGGTACAATCTGTTACAAGAGTTTATACCGATGGCATTGATGTTGAGTTCTACTTTCTCTAGACTGGATAAGGAAGCCAAGGATATGGGCTTGGTGTTGAAGGAGGACAAGATGAAATATCTCGGATTTAATGTGGGGTTTTTTACTTGACTAATACTAAGGCGCCCGCGATAGCCGAGTGGTTAGCATTGTGTAATGACATTCGAAAGGCTCGGGTTCAAATCCCGGTGCCACCAACATCCAAAAATTATGGAAAATTAATTTAAAATATAAAATTAAGTTAAATTTTCTAATTGCGGTCGCCCCTGGGCAGGAAATGTCCACCCCTCCGAGTGTATTTCGGGCATGAAATAAAGGTTCCTCTTAAAAAAAACCATCAGCCGTTCGGAGGCGCCTTAGTATAAACTGTAGGTCCCTCGGCCGAAAATCGCTTCAGCGGTTACAAAGCGCCAATTATATATACATATATAATACTTTCTATTAGACGGCAAAATGCCCATAAAGAAATTAAAGAGATGTCAAACTCGCTGTAGTGTTTAAAAAGCCCCAATTCGCCATGGCCTAACTTTTCTCTCAAGCACTCCTAATGTTGGTCTTTGTTTGTCGAGAGAGAAGCTGAAAGTAGCAGCTATTTGTAAGAATGATTCCACGTTTGATTTCAAGACTCAAAAGTTTGGTTGTCAACTGCGGCGTAAGAGTCAAGAAGCGACCCAACTAAAGTTAGCGTGCATTTACTGCTTTCATGACTTTATTTATATATGCCAAAAAGAATTAATTTTACCATAAACGATAAGTAAATTGAAGAACAATAAATATTGAAACCACCCGCCTCTGCATCGTGCGTCGCCACAAGTGGACAATTGCAGCAATTTATAGAGACAGTCGAAACAGCTTGTTTATATTCGATTAATAATACCGTTGCGCAGTAAATAATCAGTTATGAATACGCATAAACTCACGCAATGGCGTACGCCGACCCCAACTCCCCCCCCCCCCCCCAACTCCACCGAAAATAAATGAGATTTAATGACTCTTATCGAATGGTCTTTTTTATGCACATAAATATATGTTTATATGAAACGATAAGTACAAACATATGTAGTGAGTATAATTTGTGTTGGGAAGAGTAAATTTATACACATGACTACACACGCACAAGATTATTTACAAATTTTTCTACTCACTTATCGAATTATATTCATAAATCTTGTGCGACCAAAAATGACTCTACCCAAAAAGTTTCCCCCACACAGCGCCTATGCATGTAATGGGTAGGGTATGGGTTAGATTAGGAGGGTGAGCGAGTAGTCTTAAACAAATATACTCGTAATTTAAAGATACGCAAATATGACGCTGATAATTTTTGTTGTAATTTTTGGAAGACGGTTGCTTTACACTGTAAGATAGTACCGGTTAAGATTTCTGTATGCAGTTAGCTCACTTGGATAGACGATTAACTTGGAAGCGACACATTTCCGCCAAAAAGATGCAGCTGAAACTAGTTTATATTATCTGGGCTCATCCTTGAAAACAAAGCCCTTCTTTATAATGCGTTTACAAAACCGATTTGGGTGTATGGAATTCAGTTATGGGGTACAGCATGCGTAACAAATCTAGATATAATACAAAGATTTCAGTCGAAAACATTGAGAATAATAACAGGCGCACCATGGTACAAGCGTAATGAAGATACCCATAGAGACTTAAATATACGCACAATAAAAGAGGAGAGTGAAATCGTTATACAAAAATACATAGCAAAACTGTACAATCATCCGAACCCTTTTGCTATCCCCTTGGCCTCCGCAACAAGTCCAACGTGCCTGAAGAGAACGGATGACCCTTGTGAAGAGTAACATTGAGACAGCAGCTCATTCCTAGCTTATTGGCTATTATATTTTAATTTCGTTTTTTAGATTTGATAGCATATTGTGAGACTTCTGATATTGAAACAGATTCAGTAAATAAAAACAAATGTTTAAAAGAAAAAAAAACTTAGCTCCAAACTGACGCACGGTTAATCGCTCGTGCACACGGAATCGGTTTCTTAGGTCTACAAAGATGTAGGCGTTACCTTTTTTGCTCATACTTGTCCCAGACATCAAAGGAACCTCTATGTTATTTAGAAATAATCTATAATTTTTTTCTCAATGGCAAACAGCTGGCTTCTACAGCTCACAACGCCTTACTCGACTGCAATGAGAAGAGAGTTAGATTTATGAAATTCTGCTGAATTATTTTACGGTATCAAAAAAGAGGAAAGAGACCAGCAGATGATCTCGAAGTAAGAGATGTGTAAAAGTTCTTTTTGCTTATAAAGACATTCTTTTTCAATTCTAATTATATTTGTTTTTTTTTTCTATTCGTAATCTTTGTGCTTTTTTATGTTCCCTACATAATCGCCATTGATTTCTATGCATTTCTTAAGCCTAGATCTCCTTCTAAAAACAATCTTCAAAATTTTACTTTTCAAGCTTATCCAGTTCAGCATTAACCGAATTAATTATCTCCTCGTTGCTTCTAAATCTTTTTTTAATTTTTGGAAATAACCAGAAATCACAACGTGTTATATCCGGGGAATGTGGTGCTGGACGCATTTCTTCGATCCCAGAGATCACAATAAAATTACTCTTGATTTCAGCAGTGTGGGATGGCGCATTGTCATGATGTAAAAAGTAGCGCCGCAAATCCTCTTTCTTCCTCTTTCCAACAAATTTTTTAAATCTTTTGGTAAGCACTCTTCCTGTGCCTGTGTACCATTTTGCAGTTACCGTCTGTTCCTTTTCCAGTGGAATAGCAGCTACGATTTTAGATCGGGTAAAGTAAACTAGCAACATTACTTTTGCTGCTGATTTTTGTTGCTTAGATTTTAAGGGTGGGTTTGCTCCTGTTGGGCTTCATATCATGGACTGCTGTTTGGTTTCTGGATCGTGCTTATAGAACAAAGACTCGTCACCAGTGTTTAGGAAAAATTGAGCAAAATGCACTCCAGCCACTTTTTGGGCCTCATTTAAAATTCGCGGTACTTATCGAGCAGATTTCCTCATGTATCCCAGATAATTACTTAATATTCGCGATAAAGCCTTGGCATTCAAGTCCAATTCATCAGCAACCATTTCCGGTGTCAGTTGTGGGTCTTCGTCAATTTGGGACTTCACCAGAGCTACATCTACGTCATCAGTGTAAGATTTTGGTTGACATTCTCGGGACCCGCCTTCAACGAAAGAATGTCCGGTGTGGAATCTTCGGAACCATTTAGAAATAGTCTTTAAAGACAGTGCAATCGTTCCATATGCAATTTGGCATTTACTGAATATTTGTATTGACTGTAAATTACGCCGAAACCCGAAGAGAATCACATGGCGAATTTCTGTTTGCTTTGGTGGTGGAATTTCGTCTGACCTATCCTCAGCTATTTTGCGTTTTCTCGTCTTCGTTCTAAAATTTGAAAGGAAGACTAATAAAATAATTGCAAAGGATTTGATATTTTTAGATTTAACAATTAATAATAATAATATTAGATTTAACAAAAACAAATTGAGAGTGTCCAACTGAGCGAACTTTTGTTAATACCCAGGTATATTAGTATTGTTTTTGTGTTTTATGGCTTTCTGCGACTGAAATTTTTCTTTTACTTTATTATTAACAATAAATTTAAGCTTTAACTTTAATTATTTAAATATTTATATTATATTAACTTTTGTATATTTACAATATTACGCTCATAAATTAATTTTTTTCACAAATTTTTAAAAAACTCATTCTAAAGTTAATCAAACTCTCATTAAATTTCCAATTAACGCCTCGAATCAACAACAACAGTTGTTCAACAACTTTAGCGATATCAGGGGAAAAAACCGAACAACTACAACAATAACAACAACAACAAAACAAACAACCAAACAAACAGCAAATAACCTAATTCTAATTGCATTCAAACAGATTTATATTCAAAATCATAAAATCCCATTTACTTACAAGTGTCTAAAAGGTTTAATACTCGAACACAGTCGCGCCCCAACCACTTTTGCCGGTGTATTGGGTGTTGTATGGCGCTGCTGCCGCTGCCGCTATCGCCGCCGCTACTGAGGAGTGCATTTTACGTCGTTTCGCAGCACTCTTTATATACTTGAGTGTCTCGATTGAAGTGCGCCATTAAAAATTTTTGCGATTTTTTACAATCTTTTTTGTTTTGTTGTATTTTTCGATTTTCATTTTCATTTTCATTTTTGCTGCCTTTATTTGGTGCTTGATGAGTAGTGGCTGAGTGAGTGGAGTGGCGCGAAGAGACTGGCAACGGGCAAATATAAATCACTTTCATAAAGTTTCAATAATCCGTGAGAATTTGTATGTGTGTGTGTATGTGAGTGAAATTTACACATATCCAGTGAAGCAAACATTTTCTAAAATTCGCAAACTCATACTTTTAAGGCATACCATATGTGGCAAGCCTACATACTCAAAATACAAATACTCATACGAATTTACCGCTCTTATGTATGTATGTGTGTATGTGCTTGGGTGTGCGTGCGTGTGTGTGTGTGTGTGTGTGTATACTCATTGAATAGCGAAGCGGGTATGAATTGATTGCTTCATTTCCGATTGAGCTTAGCAAACTTTTTTTTTCAAACCCTCCCGGTTCGAAGTCGTGTTGAGTTTTGAATTTGTATTTTATATATAATACCTACAATACATGTATATGTATGTACTTACATATGTGTGTGCGTTCGTTTAGGCATAAAATGTTTCATATGTACTCCTATGTGCGTGTGTTGACTGCCGGTAAGTGCCAAGGCTGTTAAGATGGTCTATCGAGAACAAAAAAAGGGCAAAGTTGCGGTTGATTGCGCATTTACTCTTGATTAGTTGCTCTATAAGTTGTTATTTGAAGGGGTTTTCATGGTATTCGGTCGTGTGGAGTATTGAGATTTTTTAATTTAAAGCACGTAAAATCGATACTTAGTTTGTGAGTTGAGCGCGGGCGGATTTGGGAAAAAATAGGTTTACTGCGCATTTAAAATTACTCTTGAGACTGTAGCGGTATTATGGGCTGCTTTCGTTCATTATTTCGAGTTGAAAAGCAATTTTTGGAGTTTTGAGTTTATAATTGCTATCAATAAGTAAGAAGCTTTAATTAAAGCACGTGTGGTTGTGGGACTTGTGATTTTAAATAACCCCATTAGGAGAAATCTAATGATATTAAATCACACGTTCCAGGAGGCCAACTCTGATCACCAAAACGATAGAGTATACGACCTGGAAATGTCTCATGCATTAAATAAAGGGCTTCGTGTGCTGTATGACATGTGGCCCCGTCTTGTTGAAACCACATATTAGCCTATCAATATGATTCAATTTCGATAAAACGGACTGGGTTATCATGTCGCGATATCGAACACCATTAATAGCCACTGCTTGACCAAATTCATTTCCAAAAAAGTATGTATGTTCCAATTTGGCGCCAATTGGAAATGCCCAGTGCAGCCAGGTCCTTCTCTACCTGATCTTTCCAACGGAATGGAGGTTTTCCTCATCCTCTGCTTCCAGTGGCCCATCCGGACCACATGACCCACCGCTGTTTCTTAATTCGCTGAACTATGTCACTGTCTTCGTATACCTCGTACAGCTCATCGTTCCATCGGCTGCGGTATTCGCCGTTCCAAATTCATAGACCTTGCTCTCGAGAACTCCTAACGTTGACGCATCAGTTGTTGTTATCGTCCATGCCTCCATACCATATAGCAGGACAGGACTTGTAGAGTTTGGTCTTTATTCGCCGAGAAAGGACTTTACTTTTCCCGAGGTAGCAACTTCTGTGCTGGATTTCTAGACTGATATTGTTGTTGGTGTTAAAACTGTTTCCAATAGACAAAGTGAAGTACAACCTCGAAGTTATTCCCAGTAAGGTGGGAACCGAGTTGCGAATGCGATGGTTGTTTGTTTGATGACAGAAGATATTTCGTCTTGCCCTTGTTCACTGCCTGACCCATATCTTTCGCTTCCTTGTCCAGTCTGGTGAAAGCAGAACTCACGCGCGGTTGTTGAGGCCAATAATGTCAATAATATCGGCGCACTCCAGCGGCTGTACATTCTTATAGAAGATTATACCTTCTCTATTCAGCTCTACTGTTTGATTCATTTTCTGCAACAATAAATTAAAAAAGGGGTGCGGTGTGTAGTTCCTCTTTTTACGGGTATTTTTCAACATTTATCACATGGTAAATATCTAGTCGATGATAGATTTACCAGTTCTAAAGCTACACTATTAAGGTCCAATCAGATTTTTGACGGTGGACTTTAGTATTTCCCAGAATTCGTAGAATTGTCGAGCATTACCTTTGTCGGCCAGCTTCTCAAGCTCTTCATTCCGCGCATCTCCGACGCTTTCTTGTTTTTGTCTGCAAATGCATCTCGCATCCCTCATAAACTCTCGGTATCTATCTCACCCCCGCACGCCCCAAGTCGAGTATAAAACCGTTCGACTCTCTGTTGTGATTGCAGCTTTTCGACGTCGAACTTTTTTTGTGTTTGTTGACGGGCGTTCTTTGCTGCCGAGTCAATGTTAGGTCCTCGGCATATAAGTACGTCAAGAACACTGAAGACATGTCTTCCGTCTATCACAACTTGATCGATCTGATTTGGGGTATTTCGATCAGGGTGCAGCCAAGTTGTTGAATATATATTTTTGTGCTGGAATCTAGTACAATACTACAGATAATCATATATCGAGCTCCTGCGAATTCGATCTGACTCAACCCATTTGGGTATGTTTTGTCGTAGAAGCTGAATTTCCCGAGAGTTGTGCCGAACATACCCTCTTTGTCCATACTGGTGTTAAAGTCACCAAGCACGATTTTCACTATTCCGATCATATTTTGTATGAAGTTTTCGAACTGCGACCGCCAAGCTTTCGTTATTTTTGAAATATTGTTCAATAATGAAGACACATTCAAAAGAAAAAACAGCTGAAGCTCACCGTTTGTTGGTAGAAACTTATGGTGCTCCAGTGATTAGAACATGTGAGACATGGTTTCCTCGATTTAAAAGTGGAGATTTCGATTTGACGGACAATGAGCATCCTGGTGCAGCGAAAAAGTTCGAAGATGAGGAATTGCATGTTGATCCAACCCAATCGCAACAAAAATTGGCAGAAACACTACGAAGCGAAAAAAATCATGGCTTTCCCCTGGTGAAGCTGGCCCATAGACTGCAAGGCCAAATTGCTTTGGTCGTAGGACAATACTCTGTGTTTGGTGGGACCAGTGTGGTGTGGTGTTCTACGAGTTGTTAAAACCTGGTGAAATGGTGAACACGGATCGCTACCGACAACCAATGAACAATTTGAATCATGAATGACAACGCGCCGTCTCATACCGCTAAACTGATGAAAGACACATTAAAAACACTTAATTGGGAAATATTATCGCACCCGCTGTGCTCTCCAGACCTCGCCCCGTCGGGCTATCACCTTTTCGCATCGATGGGACACTCCCGTGCAGAGCAGTGCTTCGCTAATTTTGAAGAAGTCGAAAAATGGCTCGTCGAATGGTTTGCCTCGAAAGAGAAAAAATAATGGTATCCATAATTTACCTGAGAGATGGGCGAAATGTGTAGAAACCAATGGTCAATACTTTGAGTAAAAAATTTTGAGATTCCTCTGAAAATTAAGTGTTTTCTTTATCGAAAAACCGGCAAATTTCAACTAACACACCTGGTATAAAGGTATAGATTAACAAAAAACAAGAAATCGTGGGACAAATATCTAAAAAAAATTAAGAAAGCAAAAACAAATATAATAAAAGATAAATATATTATGTGTACGTGTATGTACAATTACATACATATGTACATTCCACTATTTATGGGCAGCATAAAACAAGAACCGCCGCCATAAACAAGTCATATAGAGGCTTACATGCGGTTATTCGAAAAATATATGAGAACCAAATAAAAAGTGTTTAAGCTCTTACAACACGGCATAACGCCATGTACAATATGTTTTTACCGTTATAGCGCACTCAGAGAGTTATAAAAAAACAAAGTTATTATTAAATTAATGTGAAACAATTGCCGCATAGCGAAAACAATTCTAAGGACCCACACGTGTAGAGGCTTCCATTAAAAATATTTGCCGCTCATAACAAGTAGATTTTACTTTTTTTTGTGTTTTTACAAACATATTTCATTAAACAATACATGTAAGTATGTAAAAACAGTTGTTTTTTTCAGCTTTCAGCAGCTTAAATGCCACTTAGTGTATGACGTAACATGCATTCGTATATATATATGTATGAAAGTGTGTAGAGATGTTCTTTTGTAAAGTTGGTATGTAAATATGTACACATATGTTGCTTTTCGTAAGTACATACATATATATAATACATACTAATAGTATTAATAATAATAATAATAATCATTAGCTGAGCTAAATCGGCGCCCACACCATTTTTACAATTACAACTTGTTTCAATGTTGCCATGTACGAGTACATATAATATTTGGGTATACATATCTACACATACTCATATTTAGACATGCTCGTGATGTCAAAAAGTAGCACAAAGGACATAGCGCAGTACAATTTCCAGGATATGAGAAGAAAACATGCTAATAAGCACAATGAGAACACTTGTAAACACAACACCGTTAAGATTAGAATGCGGCAAAATTTTCGTAACAGATATGTTTGTATGTGCAAACATAAAAAATTTCAAAGGACTTACTGTATTTCAAGTTTTATATGGGTTGAATGTCTTGCAGGTCTTTTTAAGGGGTTATATCCACTTGCAACGCCAAATAAATGCTTTTCTTTGTTATTTTTTTTTTTTTTTTTAGAGGCATTTTATTCTATAAATTAATAGTAAAAATGTTAATAGACAGAATTTAATGTAGTTTAAAAATAAACGATTCATTTTAAAAAATATTGGATCCTCTTATTCCTGTGGCAGATCTCCAGAAGGGCCTACAAAAAAATATGTCTGGCGGTTAGGAAGTTATTTCTACCAAATTATCTGAAACCCAAAAACCAAAAAAAAATTAGTATTATAATGAATTAATAGAGGTAATGATCGAAGGAATAGTGAAAATTTTGATTATTGACAAAATGGCGGCTTCAAAAATAAAAATTTACTTACACTTTAAAGTGGCTTAAAAAATCGAAATTATTATCAAAAATTGTATTCCTTCGGTTCATTACCATATTTGTTGGGCTAGGCCTTAAAAGGTCGTGTGAAAATTTTAAGCCGATCGTTTCAGTCGTTTCAGAGAGGCTGCCCTCACCGACCCTGAAAACAGCGTTTCGAGAAAAACACATTTACCAGGTGTACTTGTATGAAATGTCGGTTCGAACATATAGATGTCTCGCAAACGTAAATATTTATCGATTGTCATAAAACTTTGACCTTGTGAAGTGTCAACCTTGACTGTCGAACCACCATAGTTTTGCGCGAATCGAGCGTCATTATCGTTTACTCTCAGTGCAGTCAACATGTCGAGTTTCGTGCCGAATAAAGAGCAAACGCGGACAGTGTTAATTTTCTGTTTTCATTTGAAGAAAACAGCTGCGGAATCGCACCGAATGCTTGTTGAAGCCTTTGGCGAACAAGTACCAACTGTGAAAACGTGTGAACGGTGGTTTCAACGCTTCAAAAGTGGTGATTTTGACGTCGACGACAAAGAGCACGGAAAACCACCAAAAAGGTTCGAAGACGCCGAACTGCAAGCATTATTGGATGAAGACGATGCTCAAACGCAAAAACAACTCGCAGAGCAGTTGGAAGTAAGTCAACAAGCAGTTTCAAATCGCTTGCGAGAGATGGGAAAGATTCAGAAGGTCGGTAGATGGGTGCCACATGAGTTGAACGAGAGGCAGATGGAGAGGCGCAAAAACACATGCGAAATTTTGCTTTCACGATACAAAAGGAAGTCGTTTTTGCATCGTATCGTTACTGGCGATGAAAAATGGATCTTTTTTGTTAATCCTAAACGTAAAAAATCATACGTTGATCCTGGACAACCGGCCACATCGACTGCTCGACCGAATCGCTTTGGCAAGAAGACGATGCTCTGTGTTTGGTGGGATCAGAGCGGTGTCATCTACTATGAGCTCTTGAAACCCGGCGAAACGGTGAATACGGCAAGCTACCAACAACAATTGATCAATTTGAACCGTGCGCTTCAGAGAAAACGACCGGAATATCAAAAAAGACAACACAAGGTCATTTTTCTCCATGACAACGCTCCATCACATACGGCAAGAGCGGTTCGCGACACGTTGGAAACACTCAATTGGGAAGTGCTTCCGCATGCGGCTTACTCACCAGACCTGGCCCCATCCGATTACCACCTATTCGCTTCGATGGGACACGCACTCGCTGAGCAGCGCTTCGATTCTTACGAAAGTGTGAAAAAATGGCTCGATGAATGGTTCGCTGTTGCTTCTGAAATCGTCATGCGCTCTGTGTTCTCTTTTCTCACGTAGGATTGAGCATAAGGTCCAAGTGATAATCCCAATGAAAGCATATAATATAGAAGAGATGTTTTTCCTTCATTGAACATCCCGGCTTCAAGATATGCAGCTATTTCAACGATTTTCGAACCACATGAGATTATTTTTGTATCTGTAGGTTCTATCGTAGTTTTATTAACACAGTTTCTTAGTCGTGTACCTATTCTCTTCTGAACATGACCTTCGCATTCATTTTCATAACTTCAATGTCACCGTAAGGAACAGCCATTAAAATTCCTCCGCCTTGCGCTTTGCCTATTTTCGAACGCCACGAGCCGTCCTTAATGATACGATCATATCTCCGAGGCTCTTTGTAGGATCAACTTCAGATTTTCGGAAATATTCTTAATTTTATTTGCATTCAGCAAGTGGATATATCCCCTTAATTCAATACAATGAAATGAAGATAAGAAAATTCTTACGAAACAACTCAAAATGGTAACTTATACAGAGGGCGTAGCCGAAAGGAAAGGTGTATTGACTTTTTGTAAGTTTAAAACATTTATAAATAAAAAAACTACGTGATAATTTTATACATAGTGTAAGCTATTTTTTACTATTCACCAGCTGCATGGGTGAAGCGGGGTATCCATTTTTTAACGTCTTCCTCGCAGTACTTTTCCGCCAACCATTTCGTCTACTTTTACACCTCCTCCTTTACCTCCTTTACTGTTAAGACTGTGTTTTGGTTGCAGGCGTATAGTGTGTAACCCAAATTTTACATCCAATAACGATGAAGTTGATAAATTCTTCTCCATGGAGCTTGTAGCGCCTCAAAAACTTTTGTCCGGCTTCCACTTGATTCAACTTGTTTTGGTTTATCAGTTGCGTAATAGAGATCTTGAATTTAGCGTAAACATCATAGAAAGTTTATGCACAGTCAATCCTCGGTCGTTACGTGGCTCATTTTCGATTTTCAGACTTTTCGCCAGTCACAATTCAAGGTCTTCCACTCCTCTGTATAACCTGCATTGACGTATGACCATATTTAAGCTCGTGTCACCAATTGTAGACACTCGTACGATTCATGACTTTATGCAGTTTTCACCTCATTGTAAATCTCCAACGAAGGTTTTCCCTCGACGAAAACGAAAAAACGGATGACGCCGCGTTTATCGCACTTGACGGTAGACTGGATTGACATTGTTCACCAAACGTGCGAATGTGTGTCGTACTGACCTTTAACTGGATCTTGTTACAAAGGTGAGAAGACTGGTTGCTCCACTGTGTTGCCAAGATGTTCAGAATAAAATCCCTACTGGCGTAAGAGCCTCCATACACTTACTTTCTGAATATGCCTCAAATGTACAAAAAGGACCATAAATCGTTCGCAACACTTTTCTCTCGAAGACTCCTGGAGCCGACTCATCAGATGTTGACATCGTCCACGCTTTTGAGCCATATAGTAGGAGCGGTATGATGAACGACTTGTAGAGTTTGGTTTTCAATTGCCTACTCAGTCCAAAGTAGCACCTATTGGCAAAAGTGATTCTGTGTTGGATTTCAAGGCTGACATTATTATTGGTGTTGATGCTGGTGCGTACAATAGATAGTTGAAATTATCTACGATCTCGAAGTTATGACTGTCAACAGTGAAGTGGGAGCCAAGTCGCGAATGTGATGACTGTTTTTTTGATGGCAGGAGATATTTCGTCTTGTCCTAATTCACGCATTCGCTCCGCTTCTCTATCAAGTCTGAAGAAAACAGAACTAACGGCGCGGTTGTTAAGGCCTATGATACCAATATCATCTGCAAACGCCAGTAGTTGTACGAGTATACTCTTGTAAAATATTGCTATTCAGCTCTGCAGCTCTTACTATTCTCTCCAACATCAAATTGAAGAAATCACACGATAAAAAGTCACCCTGTTTGAAACCTCGTTTGGTACCGAACAGATCGGAGAGGTTTTTCCCAATTCTGACTGCGCTTCTGGTATTGTCTAGCGTCAGTTTAAACCGTATAAATTTTTCGGGGATACCGAATTCAGGCATAGCGGCGTAGAGGCAGCTCCTTTTCGTGCTGTCGCAAGCTGCTTTGAAATCGGCGAATAAGTGGTGTGTGTCGATCTTCTTTTCATGGGTCTAAAACCACACTGATAGGGTCCAATCAGTTTGTTGACGGTAGGCTTTAGCCTTTCACACAAAACGCTCGATAGGACCTTATATGCGATGATAAGGAGACTTATCCCACGGTATTTGGCGCAGACTGTGGAATCGCCCTTTTTGTGGATTAGACAGAGTACACTTACGTTACAATCGTCGGCCATGCTTTCATCGGACCATATTGTGCAAACAAGCTGATGAATGCACCTTATCAGCACTTCACCGCCATATTTGAATAACTCTGCCGGTAGGCCGTCAGCCCCAGTCGCTTTGTTGTTTTTTAACCGGGCAATCGCTATTCGAATCTCGACATGGCAGATAGCGGAACGTCTGTTCCATCGTCATCGATTGGGAACTCGGGTTCACCATCTCCGGGTGTTTCAGTTTCACTGCCGTTCAGCAGGCTGGAGAAGTTTTCCCTCCATAAGTTCAGTATACTCTGGGCATCCGTCCCCAAAACTGTAGTCTAATGGGCTCGGAAAACCTAAGATTTTATTGTTGAAAAGCTTCTCCAATCATCATTGGACCTTACTTTTTCGAAAATGAGGCTAGAGCAACAGTTACGGAGAATAGATTGCGCTATGGAGAGATTTGCTGGCTGGATTTGGATGGTATTGATCTGGACAACGTGTACTTTCAACAAGACGGCTCTACGTGCTACAAAAGCAATCGATCTTTTAAGGGAAAAGTTTTCGGACCGTGTTATCCCTCGAAGAGGTGATCGCAATTACCCAGAGATCTTGCGATTTAATACCTTGCGACTTCTTCCTTTGGTGCCATGCCAACATCGATCCAAAACCTAAAAGATGGAATTCGTGAAGTTATTGAGGGCATACAGCAGCCACTTTCCGATTTGGTGATGGAAGATTTCATAAAAAGGATACAATCCTGTATCCCATTATTAATGGTAAATAAACATCCGATAATTTATCTCAAAGAAAAATGGCATTTCTTTGAATACCTGGAAAACCCTCTCTCCAATTCGCCAAAGAGACATATTATTTTTTTAAAGCCTTTATTTAAATATTTTACATTCTCTCATTATATTTATAAATTATCCCTATGTTAAACTATTTTTAAGCAATTTTACATTTTTTATTTTGTATTAATAAATTACATTTTTAATTACACTTAGACTTATTTCACTATTTTTCTTACTAAGTTGTAGTGACTATGATATTTAGTTTTACAGTTTTTTATATGCATACATCTAAAAATTTAATAAAAAAAAACTAACAGTTTAGTTGGTTTTGAGCTTAGTTTCTTAAAGTTTATGTGAAAATTATTTTTATTCTATTTTTTTATGGTTATTATTTGCTTTTTTTATTACTATCTATTTTCTCATATCAAAAAAGCCACAAAGTGTTTTTAATAGTAATAAGAAATGTGTATTTATTTATAAAAAAAATGTTTCACCCCATCCTCCACTTCCACATAAGGTAAATGCATGAAAATAAATTAACTTTTTAAACAAATGCATATTTCCTAACTTTTATCGAAGTTGTTTTTTCTTTTATATTTATTTAAATATTGGCAGTGAGAGGTAGAAGTTGTGTTTACGTTTCGTACAAGCGAAGCTCATATAGGCATATGTATATATGTATGTATGTATGTATGTATGTATAGTATGTGTATATTTATTTTGTAGTTTTATGCATTTGACTTTTGGTGGACATTTTCCACTTTAATTAAATTAATTTGATTTAACTACGAACATTTCATTTTTTTCTTTTATTTTCTCTGCAAAACTATGCAAAAACAAATTCAATTCAAATTTAGAAAGAACTTTCGAGTATCGGAATTTTTATTTTATTTTTTTAAGTAAATATTCTTGTATTTTATTTATATATAAATAAGCAATGCAAAAGTTTCATTTTAATTTCGTATGAATTGAAATTCTCCACATATCAATAATGTTAACCAAACTCGAAATATGTTTTTAAAAAGTGCGTATGTAAGTGTGTAAATAAGTACGCTGATAAGAAATAGCTAAAAATCATACGTAAAATTGGTACAATTTGATAATATCATTATGGTGAGCAGTTTTAGCATATTCTCACATTTTTAAATTTATTTTTAATTAGAAAATATTATTATTTTGCTTTTTTCTACAAATTTTAATTAATTTATTGATTTTTAAAATAAGCAAATAAATTCCGTAATTTTGATTGTTCAACATAAATATTTCATTAAAAGCCAATTATTTTTATTTTATCATTAGCATTGCAGAATAACATCTTTCCTATATAAGTGTACGAATTTATTGACAAAACTGAGTATACTATTTATTAGTGATAGAGAGATGTAGATATTTTTAAAAGATAAACTAAAATATTTATTTTATTTAAGGAATTAAAATGTTTTTTATTCTTTTAATGAATGTTTCTTAAAAGTAAAAAATTTTCTTGACTACTAAATCCAATTTGAAGACATTTGTAACATTGGCTAAACATGTTCTTAATTTCAAAATTAGTTGTTTCAAGCATGGGTACGTAATTAATTGAATTATTGGCTGAATTAAAAATGGAAAATTTTACAACAAAATTAGTTAGTGAAAGTATAATTAAAGATGTCTTTTTTATGGGCAATGTAACATTCAAAATTATTTTGAATGAAAACTTTTTGTGGCTTATAATAAAATAAAAAAAAAATTAAGTTTTTACTAAAAAGAATATGAACAAACTTCATTCTATATGTTAGTTATTTGTATGAAAAAAAAAATGTCTAAAAATCCGATTCCACATATTCGTATTTTATTATTTATGAGAGTGCTTACAAAAAATTCAAGTTTGAACTGATTTTTTCACATTTATTACTAAAAAAAAATATATATAGTATTTATTGAAAAGCCTCTAATGTACTTTCTTAATCGGGAGTAGTGCAAAGAGTTGATAATTCTACGTATTTTATGCCACTAAAAAATACATACACAAGGTGCGCCAACTTTTAGGTCGGTATGTAAATATGTAAAAGGAAATTTGGCAATTATCAACTGATTGAAAAGATATGCTGAACCGCCGATATAGCGACGCTTTACATTGCTTTAGCTCAATATGGATATCGTCAAAAAAAAAAAAAAATATTGCCAATCCTCTGACAACACTACTCAACATTTGCTGTCAAATTTTATTAAGAGATCCTCAACAAATCGTTTATCAACCATCAAAATGCTCGAATGAGCTGATTGAAGGCGGCCAAAGAGAGTGTTGCCTAGAAACCACAAGACTCGTATCATCAACGATCTCTGCATTTGGCATCAATGGAACGACTTTGCGGCACAGTTTGAAGCAAAATTCGAATTTGATTTCGTAAAAAATGCAAAACCTACTTTCGGCAGAAAACTTTCGGGTTCAATTTCATATATTAATAAGCAAAATTGTCGACTTTGGGGAACAGAAAATCCATTCGAAATTCATGAGACACCATTGCAAGACCAAAAAGTGAATTTTTGTACCGGCGTTTGGCTACATTTCATCAAACAGAACCAAACAGTCGATGTGTGTTCGATACCAGTGGTTATCAGTACATTATGTAAGAGGCAACTAAAACCCAATAGTTCGCGCGCAACCGGAACGGATTTTTATCCAGCAAAGGACCGTCACTCCCGCAATATTCCATGAAAACTAATTCGGGGAATATTTTAAGGTTACGACAACAACAACAACACTTTTACAAAGAAAATTCCCAGCACGTCTAATGTCAAAAAATGGTGGCATTCGCTTCAGATCTTCAGATTTAAAACCCCTTGATTTCTTTTCGTGGTGTTATTTGAATAGCAAAGTGCACTCCATCACCAAAGCAAACGTATTGCACGAAAAAGTAATGGAAAACGTAGGAAATTTTGCGGTCAATAATAAATGATGATGAGATATTAAAAAATAGGTCAAATAAATTTAAAAGGGTTCCAAATATTACAATTTTTTTTAAGTTATTAAATTTTCATATACATATACCGACGTAGAAAATGGCACACCCTGTATATAATTACAAGAAATGTATTTTACTAAACTGTATTTAACATAGCAAAAAAATATACGTTATAGATAAAGATAAATAAATGCTTAGAGAACTTAATTGGTAATTTTACAAATATGGAAATTTAAGTCAAAAATAATATTAATTTCAGTAAAACAAAAATCATCCTTAACTTCATATAAAAGAAAACTAAATTTAAATAAAATTTCGTCACAATAATTGAAACATAACGTTAAAAATTCAATCTTAGTAGCCAAAAACAAATCCATAAAAATAATTATTTCAAACAATATTTTGGACTCTGTGAGTAAGAGAATAGACTAGCAGAAACAATTACAACTAACATAAGCATACATCATACGAAATTAAAAATGAAAGTAAGAAATTCTGACAAACAAAAAAGATAATAATACAAACTGACAATATTATAAATTGAATGTTATACGCCTATAAATAACGACGATTAACGCGTTGCTGCGGTGACATCAATATCGAATCGCCATAAACTTGTGTATCAATTCCGGACGATAAACTGCTGGGGCTGATAGGACTCGTACGCTGACCTGCAATAAAGGAACGAGATTTTTATGTATAAGTTTATGTGTATGTGTGTGTGCGTGTCTAATGCGAAAGAATATATGGAAAATGCTTTAACCCAGTTATTCTTTATTTTATGCATTTCCTTTGTGCTTTTTAATATATACTTATTTTATTTTATTTTTTGCTGAAATACAAAGAGTACTTACCGTAATAGGGCGATAGACTTGGATATATTTGACTAGTTGGACTTCCTTGTGATGCTGGCGTCGATGGTGCGCTAGTATTACGCGACTTATTCTTCATGGATGTGGAGAATACTGTGAAAGAGAAAATAAAAATATTTTTTTTAGTCAAATTTATAACAGTTTAAGGAAAATTCTATAGGTTTAACGAAACGTGTTTTATTGGTTAAAGAAAATTTATTATGCATTAATTAATAAGAAAATTTATTCTTTAATTTGAATTTTTTTATTATTCAAAAGTCACAATTTTTTTATTTCTTTACACATTTTTTTAATGTTATTATTAATATTTTTCTATTATTTAATTTTTTTAATATTTTTCTAATCTTTCAATATTTTTTATTTTTTTTTTTATTTTTATACTTTAAATTTTTTTCCATTCTTCAACCTTTTTAATTATTTTTATCTTTCAAATTTTATAACCTTTGAATTTTTATATTTAATTTTTTTATTTTTCGATTCTACATTTTTTTGCATTTCTGTTATTTTTTTAATCCTCAATCTATATTTTTAATTTTCCACTCTTCAATTATTATTTTATTTTTTTTTATTTTTATCTTTAATTTCTTTATTCTTTTATCTTTTAAACTTTTAGTTTAGTGATTTTTTGTAAGTTATCATTCTTTTATTTATTTTTTTTAAATTTATTATTCTGAACAATAAAAGAATACTAAAGTAAAAAAATAATTTTTTTCTTTTTTTTTTTAATTAATTAATTATTATTTTATTTTCTTATTTATTATTCTTATTTTTAATTTACTATTCCTTTAATTTTATTTTCATTTATTTTTTTATTTTATTTTTTTTTTTTTATTTTTTATTAACTTTATATTCGTTTTATTTATTATTCGTTTTATTTTTATAATTTATTATTCTTTTATTATTTAAATTTATTGTGCTTTTATTTTATTTTTTTTTTTGTTTAATTTATTATTCTTTATTTTTTGAATTTATTATTCCTTAATTTCTTTAATTTTTTTTATTAATGTATTATTCGTTTTTTTTATTATTCTTTTATTTGTTTTAATCTATCAATTTTTTAATTTTTTAATTACTTGTTGTTTTGTAATTTATTATTCCTTTATATTTATTCTTTAATTTTTTTAAATTTATTATTCTTTTGTCTTTTAAATTTATTGTTTTTTACTTGTTGCTTAATATTTTATTCTTTATTTTTTTAATTTATTATTCCTATTTTTTTAATTTTTTATTTTTTGATTAATTTATTATTCGTTTTATTTCATGATTAATTTATTATTCCTTTAATATTTTTATTTTTTTTCTTTTATTTTTTTTTAATTTATTGTTCTATTATTTTTTTAAATTTATAATTCTATTATATTTGTAATTTATAATTCTATTATATTTTTAATTTATTATTCTAATATTTTTTCCCAAATTTATTATACTCAATGTTTTTTAATGATATTCCCTATTTTTCTTAATTCCTTATTCTTTCATTTTTGGTTTCTTTCATTTCTTATTTTTTTATAAAATTTTTTTTTTTCAATTTTTACATTTTTTTAATTATTTTTCTTTTATATTTTAATTTATCATTGTATATTTCCTTATTTTAATTTTATTTTTATATTTTTTATTCTTTTAACTGTTTTTTATTCTCTTACTCCTTATTCATTTTTTTTATTTTTTATTTTTATTTTTGTATTTTCTACTTTATTTTTTTTTTAAATCTTTATTCTTTTGTTGTTTATTTATTTATTCTCTTACTTATTATTACCTTTTTCTTCTGTTTTTTATTTCTCTATTATGTTCATTTCTGTATTTTATTTACCCTTAATTTTTATTTTATTTTTTTATTCTTTTATTTTTTTATTTTTTAATTCTTTTATAGTTTTATTTTTTTTGTTTTTTAATCCTTTTATATATTTATTTTATTTTTTTTTTAATTTTTTATTGTTATGTTTTTTTTATTTTTATCGTTTTTATATATACTTTTTTTTCTTTATTTTTTATTTATTTTCTTTTGTTCTTTTAGTTCTTTACTCTTTTATATCTTTTTCTTTTAATCTTACTTTAAACTTTTTTATATTAATATTTTTTGTAAAATAGTATTTTTTTTATTTTATATATTTTTATTGTTTTTGTTGATTTTTAATTGTTAATTTTTATTTATTAATTTGTGTTTTTTTTAGTTAAGTTAGTTTAAGTTTTTTATTTTTTATCCTTTCATATTATTTTCCTTTTTCTTTTATTCATATTTTTAAATTTCCTCATTCTTTTATTTTTTCATTTCTTTCTTTAATTATTTTCTCTATTTTTTATTTTATTTTCCCGTTGGAATCCTTTATTTATTTATTTTTTAATACGCAATTTTATTATTTTTTGTATTATATAAAACAATAATATTTTTGAACTATGGTAATACTCTTAGAAATCCCCTTCCAATAAAGATTGTCTTCTCCTCGAGCAGGGAGCGTGGATCCTCACATAACTAAATTAAAAATAATATTACCTAAATATAATGACCTGCGCCATCGTAAAAATTGAATTTATTACAACAGCGTAAAAACTTTTTAAAAAATTATTTTCAATTCAAGGAAGAAAGTTTGCAGAAAAAATTAAAAAATAATAAAGCACATCTTTACCGGCGGCAGGCAACTTAAACATCTTTGGCGCTACCAAAAATTAAGCCTTCACACACCCGCCCACCAACGCCAGATGCATATTTTATTGCCTTATTTATTAGCAGAGAATAGAATTTTTTGCCATGCCATTCCTTGAACGGCTTAAAAAAGTGCCATAAAAAATAATCTACATGTACATATATATAAATTAATTTGCCGAAATGTTGGTAAATTAATCAGGAAACTTTCTTAACTTTTCTTACCCTAATGTCAACGACATGGCGATGGCCCAATAAATAGAAGTGCATAGAGTCAAAAATACCCTTCGTTCGTAGAAACTTTTCAAGTACAACGAAAATTCATAACCAGAAGCAAAAAAAAATATAAAACAAATACAAAGATGGAAGTAAGGCTATGCAAAGAATGAAGAAAAACAAAGGAGCTGCAAAAAAAATTAATTTCCAAAATATGTTTAAGAGCAATTATGGTCTTAATTGCAAAAAATGTGCTTCGATATAAACTTTAGAAAGCTATTTTATTGATAAGAAAAAAAATTAATTTTAATTAGAAGGCAAAGGCGGGAGTATTGAGAACGCTGAGAATGCGAAGAACATTAAAGTGCAGCAGAATCAGCTAGAGATGAGCATATCGAAAAATTGATTTTTATTTTCAACGCCACTTGATTGGTTCGCGGGTCGAAAGTGGACGTAGGAGACGGTACGAGCCAGTGCAAAAAGTAGAAAATAGGATAAAAACAACAGTTTTCTCTTGACAGTCGTGTAGGAAGACAGTTGTTAGAAAGGGATTCGAAACGTCGACGAATTACTAAAGTAGACAGTACTGTCGGATATTGTAGACTTTACCCAAAATCCTAGACTGTTCGATAAGAAGTATAAATTCAACCGTAACACCCCTTAATATAGGTTCAACTTGCAATGCGTAGACCACCGAAGCTACGTAGCTTTAGTCTGTTAAATTATGATTACTCGTATGCTCAATCTAAGATAGCAGGTTGTCTGCGACCAATTCGAGTCTTAAATGAGCAATGTGGGAAAATCAGGAAACGCAGAAGCCTAAAAAATATTTAAAAAAAAACACACAAAAAGCGTGCGTTCCCCCAGGAAAGAACACATTCTTTTAACAATAAATTAGACTAATTTTCTCATTAGAAGCAGAAGCAAATTCACCAAAAATTTTCCATCACTAACTACGGCCTTAAAGTCATACGCGCTTGCTGATTACACATTTATGCAACGCAAGCCAAAAAAGGGTTTAAGTAATTATAAAAGCATAGCAGACATTTTTTTGGGCTGAGAAGAGAAGCAGAAAAAACAGTAAACAAAACAAATAACAACAACAAAAACAGTACCCAAAAATACTTTTGAAATTCTTCTACGCTACGCTCATAACGATGCCGCCGCCACTGCCAAGCGCTGACTGCCTGCAAGGCAGGCGACAACGGAAGCAACTCTGTGTTGTTGGCATAGCCACCAAGTTCCGTTGCGAGGGTCAGGTCAAGCTAGTCTCCAGGCAAGTGTGCGAACACAATGAAAATTTCGCTGCGAAAGTGCGAAAATGCAAAATAGTATGTAGTGAAGTGTAGGTGTATGTAGGCGTTTAAACTGCAATTAAGCGATAGGGATGTGTGTGAACATACGTACATTGAAGTGTGAGTGCGTGTACTGTGACCCAGAAAATTCGGTAACGAAAAAAAAATTAAATAATATTTTTTTGAAATTCGTACAATGGTAGTAAGTGCGAGGAAGAACGAATACACAGATTAAGTACCGGAAGGAGTTCAAAACATAGCAACAACAAATAAATCAGTGGAATGGCAAATTCAAAAACAAAATTTCGATTGCAGACATTTTTCAGCGAAGTATCCGTGCAAAAAAAAATTAATTAATTGTAGCGCACACAATAGAGACGTCTTCATTTCATAACCCAACAAACAGTGTCAAAATGAATTTAAAGAAACTTATAAATTCGTTAGCTACAATTTATATTTTAGGTCTTTTACGAAGAAATATTTTATGCCATAAAAAAGCAGGACGAGTGAACTAAATTAAAAAAAAAATGAAAATGTGCATGAAACCAGTTTCTTCAGGGATTGTCCATAAACCACGTAGCCATATGTATTTAAGGTCTTTCGGAACCCCACCTTCCCTTCACATAGCCTAACGTGGCCTTTCCCCCTTGTCCGAAGGACGTGGTTTTCTTTCAAACTTGTTTTCGTTTTCTGCTACGTGTGTATATATATACATATATTTAAAAAAAATGATATATTTTATTTAAATTTATTTATTTTATTTAATATAATTTATTTTATTTTCCTTTATGTTATTTATTTTATTATATTTTATTTTTGTTTTATTTTTTATCAGTTTTATTTCATTTATTTTTATTTATTTTATTTTATTTTATTTTATTTTTATTTTATTTTTATTTTTTTTTATTTTTTTATTGTATTTTATTTTTATTTTTTTTTATTTTTTTATTGTATTTTATTTTTATTTTTTTTATTTTTTTTATTGTATTTTATGTTAATTAATTTTATTTTTTTATTTTATTTTAATTAATTTTATTTTTTTATTTTAAATATTTTAATTAATTTTATTTTTTTATTTTAAATATTTTAATTAATTTTATGTTTTTATTTTATTTTAATTAATTTTATTTTTTATTTTATTTTAATAAATTTAATTCTTTCATTTTATTTTAATTAATTTAATTTTTGTATTTTATTTTAACTAATTTTATTTTTTTATTTTATTTTAATTGATTTTATTTTTTTATTTTATTTTAATTAATTTTATTTTATTTTGTTTTAATTAATTTTATTTTATTTTATTATTTTATTTTATTATTTTATTTTATTATTTTATTTTATTATTTTATTTTATTATTTTATTTTATTATTTTATTTTATTATTTTCTTTTATTATTTTATTTTATTATTTTATTTTATTATTTTATTTTATTATTATATTTTATTGTATTTTAGTTTACTATAATTTACTTATTTTTTTTAATTTTGTCTTATTACTTTTTTCTCTTATTATTTTATTTTATTTAATTTTCTCTTATTATTTTAATTTATTTAATTTTCTCTTATTATTTTAATTTATTTAATTTTCTCTTATTATTTTTTTATTGTATTTTATTTAGTTTAAGTCAAAAGCGATTTAGTTGTTATGTTTAAAAGCGACAAAAGTCAGTGACTTCCGACCCGCCTAGCAACTAGCTGCCGATGCACTTGTTGCCATTTATAGCCGAGCGTTGAGTTGAGTTGAGCTCAGCTCAACTTATACACGCTCTAATACGCAGCTCACCTTCTACTACTAAACATAATGGGATATTTCGTTTAGTTTTAACTCGCTGCCACATAAAGTCGCTGCTATGATTTGTAGAGCAAATTTAACTTTATCAAAAAAAGTCTAAAACTAAAATGCAGCCAGCACCAACGTTGTACAGTGGAATGTTACGACGATGGTAAAATTCCTATTTGAATTTAGTCAAGTTACTTTTTAGGTCAATTTTAGCGCAAATTAGGCTTTCAAGGTAAATAAAGCGTGCAAAAGAATATGAACGAATAGATAGTGACAAGCGAGTAAAATAGTTGTAAAGTATGTAAATACAGGAGAGCGCGAAAAAAACTGAAAAAAAATATGAGAGATAAAACAGTTTGCTTTACAGTTAAAAGCGTTGACTTTTCACAGTAGAAAAAATGCCAACAAGTGAAATATTTCATAGTACTACTACTTCTACTACTAGTATTTTTCTATTCAACTATTTTATAGACATTCCTGCATTTGAGTGGTTCTAATTTAATTAAGTACAATTTTTAAATACTTTCTAGTTCTAGTTTATTATCTTTGAAACCAAGGCTAAATGTTTCAAAGTTATGTAGAGCGCGGTTAATAATTGGAGAGTTATGTACTTAATTGAAATTAAAAATGGTTTACTTTGAGAGAGAACAGTAACTAATTGAAGGCTACTCATTTTTAATATACATTTGAAAGAAATAAAAAGAGATGGATAAAGTGCAGTAAAGCCCGTGAGGCTGAGAGTGTAGGAAAATAGGTAGAGCATTTTTGTGTAGTGCTGGAACCTTACAGAAAGCATCCTCTCCTCTATATACTGTTAAGAGCAAAGGCAAATCCTCTTTACTAAACCAACAATGATAAGTGTTTTATCTTAACCATTTATACAAAATCGATTATCTGGGGATTAATTCTGTTTCGCAATCGGAAAGTATAGTAATACCGATCTCAGCTGTGCTTACAGAATTGAGAGATGAGCCATATGGACCTGTTGTGTCTTAAAAAATGTTGAACGTCAGCATCGAATTAACAGCTGCATTTCGTGGAGTTTGGAAATTTGGGTACTCGGGACTACGTATCTCTTGGGTTCGCAAGATATATTTCAGACAAAATAAATAGTTAGATTCATAGTTTTCCAATAACGCTCTTGGCTGCCAACTCTCTTTTCATAATCTTTTGAGACGTTGACCTACAACCATTTAGTACTTAAGGCTAATTCAACTTCCTCCCTTCAACCAGTGTCGGACGTGTACGAGTATATCCTTTAACGAGCACTGCAAAAGAAGAATCATGAGTCTTTTCAGCTGGTGTGAACTTGTTCGAGAAGATTCTGGTGTTTGAAAAGTGAAAATTGTAAGTATGCATAATAAAACTCTAAAAATAGACTGCGACCCTCTGTCATACTCCCCGCACATATTCTTGTCATAAAACTAAAACAACAGTAACAACACTGTAACAATTCTCTATTTTATACATCTAAAGCCACTCAATGAAATTCTAATTTGTTATAATTACTTTCAGATATTAGCAATAAGCCACAGGATCAACTAACCAGATAAGTTGTCTACTTTGCATGTAATTTCCGCACATCTTAATTTAAAATGTCTGCCAGTCAGAGCACACACACACACAGAGTAATAGAAGGCTTCCACCCACATTGTGAGCAGGGTGAAAGCAAATAATACAAAAGCAATTCAGCACCAATTCAACACAGCATCATTGCCGATAGCCGTCCGCACCCGATGACAAAATCCTATTCAAAGTTTGTCATGTTTGTCATGAGCTCACTCACCTACGGAAATCGGTGCAAATAGATTTTACAAAATTAGCAACGACAACCACCAGCCAATTAGATGAACAGGAACAAAAACAAGAACAGCAACATGTTATAAGAGTTCTCTATGGTAAGGGCAACAACGTCAGTCAAGGAATAGCGAACCACTACAAACAAAGACTGAAGGAATTAGCAGGTAAACTTAAGCTGGCTGTCCGAATGTTGAATAGAACGAGTTGCTGACAAAGTGGTCAGGAGATTTAGTACATATATACATACCTACATACATATAGTAGAAATACTATGTGCATTTATCTCTGAGGCACTAAATTGGCTATGGCACTAGTCAGAATGGAGACGGCCACAAGCCAATAAGACTGCTACGAGCAAAGTTACGAGGTTACAGGTCAACAATTTGTTTGCCGCTATAGGATCACTCCAATAGAAGACTGAAGTGTAACAAAAAGTTATATGTGTACCAATTAATTCGAAACTTCGGTATTGGAAAATAATAATTAAAAATATTGTATTACATTAATTAATTTTATGGTTTAATATATAATATAATATATAATTGGCGCTTTGTAACCGCTGAAGCGATTTTCGGCCGAGCTCCTCCCCCAATTTGTGGTTTCGCGTCTTGATGAGCTTTTGATTTTCATGTCAGAAATACACTCGGAGAGGTTGACATTCCCTGCATGTCGAAAACTTAACTTAATTTTTTATTTAAATTTATTTTCTATAACTTTTGGATGTTGGTCGTACCAGAATTTGAACCCGGGCGATGCGAATGACAGTACGCAATGCTAACCACTCGGCTAACGCGGCCGCCGATTTTAATTAAATTAAAATCAAATTTTTAATTTAATTTTATTTGCTTTCTCTCGTATTAAACTATATTTTGAAACTAAATTTTATTTCACACATTTTATTTTAATATTATTTATTATTTTTTATTATTTTATTATTTTTTATTATTTTATTATTATTTTATTTTTTTTTATTTTTTTATTTATTTTTTATTTTTTTATTAATTTTTTATTTTTTATTTTATATTTATTTTTTATTTTATATTTATTTTTTATTTTATATTCATTTTTTACTTTACATTCATTTTTTATTTTTTTTGCAGTTTTTCTTTTTTTATTTTATTTTATTTTATTTTATTTTATTTTATTTTATTTTATTTTATTTTATTTTATTTTATTTCATTTTATTTCATTTTATTTCATTTCATTTCATTTCATTTCATTTCATTTCATTTCATTTCATTTCATTTCATTTCATTTCATTTCATTTCATTTCATTTCATTTCATTTCATTTCATTTCATTTCATTTCATTTCATTTCATTTCATTTCATTTCATTTCATTTCATTTCATTTCATTTCATTTCATTTCATTTCATTTCATTTCATTTCATTTCATTTCATTTCATTTCATTTCATTTCATTTCATTTCATTTCATTTCATTTCATTTCATTTCATTTCATTTCATTTCATTTCATTTCATTTCATTTCATTTCATTTCATTTCATTTCATTTCATTTCATTTCATTTCATTTTATTTTATTTTATTTTATTTTATTTTATTTTATTTTATTTTATTTTATTTTATTTTATTTTATTTTATTTTATTTTATTTTATTTTATTTTATTTTATTTTATTTTATTTTATTTTATTTTATTTTATTTTATTTTATTTTATTTTATTTTATTTTATTTTATTTTATTTTATTTTATTTTATTTTATTTTATTTTATTTTATTTTATTTTATTTTATTTTATTTTATTTTATTTTATTTTATTTTATTTTATTTTATTTTATTTTATTTTATTTTATTTTATTTTATTTTATTTTATTTTATTTTATTTTATTTTATTTTATTTTATTTTATTTTATTTTATTTTATTTTATTTTATTTTATTTTATTTTATTTTATTTTATTTTATTTTATTTTATTTTATTTTATTTTATTTTATTTTATTTTATTTTATTTTATTTTATTTTATTTTATTTTATTTTATTTTATTTTATTTTATTTTATTTTATTTTATTTTATTTTATTTTATTTTATTTTATTTTATTTTATTTTATTTTATTTTATTTTATTTTATTTTATTTTATTTTATTTTATTTTATTTTATTTTATTTTATTTTATTTTATTTTATTTTATTTTATTTTATTTTATTTTATTTTATTTTATTTTATTTTATTTTATTTTATTTTATTTTATTTTATTTTATTTTATTTTATTTTATTTTATTTTATTTTATTTTATATTATTTTATATTATTTTATTTTATTTTATTTTATTTTATTTTATTTTATTTTATTTTATTTTATTTTATTTTATTTTATTTTATTTTATTTTATTTTATTTTATTTTATTTTATTTTATTTTATTTTATTTTATTTTATTTTATTTTATTTTATTTTATTTTATTTTATTTTATTTTATTTTATTTTATTTTATTTTATTTTATTTTATTTTATTTTATTTTATTTTATTTTATTTTATTTTATTTTATTTTATTTTATTTTATTTTATTTTATTTTATTTTATTTTATTTTATTTTATTTTATTTTATTTTATTTTATTTTATTTTATTTTATTTTATTTTATTTTATTTTATTTTATTTTATTTTATTTTATTTTATTTTATTTTATTTTATTTTATTTTATTTTATTTTATTTTATTTTATTTTATTTTATTTTATTTTATTTTATTTTATTTTATTTATTTTATTTTATTTTATTTTATTTTATTTTATTTTATTATTTAGTTTCTACTTCATTGCGATTTATTTATCTTTACTTTAGTTCGATATAATTTAATTTTAATGAACTAGTATATCACTAGTGCGACGCTGATGTGTGGTTACATAAATAAGATTTCGTAGAATATCGCCGCATTAAAAATATGTTAAAGTAGTTTTGATAATGCAAAACTAATTAAGTATACATATGTAACCAAGAAAAAAAACGAATTGCTAACTTTTGTATGTATGTAGTGACGAAGTGTGCTAATTATATAGGGCAACAGCTGCAATCGATAATTTAGAAAGCGAGTTCAGAGAGAAGCATACATAAATTGCAGCTACTGTAAACATAATTTGGCATAATTTTCGGTCAATTAGCATGCTGGTGACATGGTTGTGAATAGGAAATCAGCAAAGAGCATACAAAATACATTCAGCTCACAAAGCTGCATACTTGGAAGGCAGTAAGAAGGAGGATGCACCAGAACGGTGTATGAATGGAGTGAGAATGGCAGTGTAGTGAATAATTGCTTTAAAGCGAGTAACAATGAAAGGTGTTCTACAGTGACACAGAGTTCCTGACTTATAAATATGTTATAATAGAATAGAAATAATGAAGGTTCATGGAGAAATTTTCAATTTTGAACTATCGGCTCGAAGGCTATACACTCTTATTTTTAATTATTTTAACTTTCATAACTCCAAACAAAAATCGAGCGATCAAAATTTCTTAGGAAGGTAAAGAATGAATGAGTCAACGAAATGGGTATAACTTTACGAAAAACTTCATGGACACAATTTTTCCTCACACTCCTCAAGCCAGATTTCGTGATGACTAGGTGTCAACCATAAAGAAAACGTTGAATTTAGAATAGGTGAACTATGTGGGGGTAGCTGTACGCTGTTGTACTTTTGTCTGGATCAGCCTACAATGAATCCACAGAAATCTGTAATATTGGGAGTACCATTTGATAGATTAATTGAAATGTTGAATCATGTTTCGAGGACATAAGGTTCTGATGGAAATAAAACTGAGCAAATTCAGTTCAAAAGGATGATTGGTTCATGAATTTGTTTATCAATAAAATCGGTTATTAAGAATAATGCAGAAAATTATACTAAAAGGTTGGGTTCCGAACTTTTCAGTACCAAAAATGGTTTTTATTCTGTCTTCCTCAATTCGGAACAGGTTTGGGGAGGAGTATATAAGATAATGTGAGTCTCAAGTGGACTCTTCATACTTGCGAAAGAATAGTTTCTTAGCTGCGCTAAATATCACTCATCTATTTCTTAAAAGAACGATAATAATGAAACCTAAAGTGTCGCATTATTCGCCATAGACTTCATTTAATTTTTGGATGATTTCCATTTAACTTTTGTTTTTGTTTTGCTTTTTGAGTCACCTGTCGCTGTTTATGGCGTTAAAATGTGCTTTTAACACAATCTCATTATAGTGAAAATTAATTTATAAAGCACAGGCAGAGTGCAGGCCGAATTTTGTGTAGGCGCCAACTAACTGTTTACTACGGCAAAAACAAAAGAAAATACTTTTTAAAGCACTCAACTCCCCACTCTGCACTGGCACACTACGCGTATAAACACTAAGTGGTTTCTTAGCAATTTAAAGTGGCGTCTAAATACAGCAGCAACACTGCTGCGCTGCTACTTTGCCAACCAAATTACGGCAAATTCATTAGCACACCTTAATTTCGAAAACTTTCCGCCTATATTGTTGCCCTTCTTTACTTGCCTACACGTGACGTGGGCGGTCGCAAAAGGACGCTAAAAACTACCGTGCAACCAAGCTGTCAACCAACCTAAGTAGTAGGTTGGTCTGGGCTTCCGACAGGAGCTAGTGCAGAACGGCATGTTTACCTTACAGGCTGACTGCCTGTTTGGTTGGTTGTCTTATGTTGAATTGGAAATTAATCATCGAGATAAAGTGACACTTGACGCCATGTGTATATTTACGATGTTGGCCTAGCCAATGCAAAGCAAGTGGAAGAAGAAGGAAGAAAAACAGCAAAACAACTAAGAAATCGAAACCAAACAAACAACAAAAGCTATGAAACAGGAGATATAGCAACAGACGGTGAGATAATGAGTACCAGTAGTACCAGTAGTTTTTGGAGGATAAAAGCGCCCACTGAGCATTTAAGTTAGAATTCAACTTGAGTTTTAGTGGAGAGCTGTTGTTTTCATCACCTAAAAAATAAAATGTTTTCCAACCCAAAGTTTTTGTTATGCTTACCATTTTTCAACTAAAGAAAAATATAATTGTCAACTGAAGAATAATATATTCCCAAAAATCATAACCGAGGAAAAATAAAATTCTTAACCGAAGAAAGTTACATTCCCGACTGGATCTCAACTGGAGAAAAATATAATTCTCAATTGGAGAGACATACAATTTTCAACTGGAGAATAATATTAGGTCTACCGGAAAGTGCATTTTGGAATAAAACAAAATAAATTTTCCGAATATGGTCAGAAAGTGTGATATACCAGGTGTGTTTGTTGAAGGTTGCCGGTTTTACTAGTAGATGTCGCTAGCAATATGTACCATATAAATTTCTATGATTTGGCATGTATGTAATTTTTTTCTATTGACATTAACCTACAAAAATACGCAAGTCACATTCCGCCAAAATAATAGCGTCATATTTGTTTACCTCAGTGAATATGTCGAGTTTCGTTCAAAGTAAATCGCATTTGAGGCATTCGTTGCTTTTCTTATTTCATCAAAAGAAAAAAGCAGCTGAAGCTCACCGGTTGCTGGTAGAAACTTATGGTGAACATGCTCCAGTGATTAGAATATGTGAGACATGGTTTCGTCAATTTAAAAGTGGAGATTTCGATTTGACAGACAATGAACATCCTGGTTCAGCGAAAAAGTTCAAAGACGAGGAATTGCACGTTGATCCAACCCAATCGCAACAAAAATTGGCAGAAACACTACATGTGACTCGAGGAGCAATTTGCCAACGTTTAAAAGCCATGGGAAAGATCCAGAAGTATGGAAAATGGGTGCCACACCAGCTGAACGATGGACAAATGGAAAATCGAAAAACCGTTTGTGAAATGCTGCTTCAACGATTCGAAAGGAAATCTTTTCTGCATCGAATTGTCACGGGGGACGAAAAATGTATTTATTTTGAGAACCGGAAGCGAAAAAATCATAGCTTTCCCCTGGTGAAGCTGGCCCATCGACTGCAAGGCCAAATCGCTTTGGCCGTAAGACAATGCTCTGTGTTTGGTGGGACCAGTGTGGTGTGGTGTACTACGAGTTGTTAAAACCTAGTGAAACGGTGAACACGGAGCGCTACCGACAACAAATGATCAATTTGAATCATGCGTTGATCGAAAAACGGTCGGAATAGGCCCGAAGACATGGCAAAGTTATCTTGCAACATGACAACGCGCCGTCTCATACCGCTAAACTGGTGAAAGACACATTAAAAACACTTAATTGGGAAATATTATCGCACCCGCCGTACTCTCCAGACCTCGCCCCGTCCGACTATCACCTTTTCGCACCGATGGGACACTCCCTTGCAGAGCAGTGCTTCGCTAATTTTGAAGAAGTCGAAAAATGGCTCGTCGAATGGTTTGCATCGAAAGAGAAAAAGTTTTTTTGGAATGGTATACATAATTTGCCTGAGAGATGGGAGAAATGTGTAGAAACCAATGGTCAATACTTTGAATAAAAAAATTTGAGATTCCTCTGAAAATTAAGTGTTTTCTTTATCGAAAAACCGGCAAATTTCAACTAACACACCTGGTAGTTCTCAACAGAAGTTGATAAAAATTATTGAGAGTACAAATTAATTCGGCCCACTCTCAACAGATGGTTCCATCTGCAAGTAGTGTCCGATCTTGGAAGCGATTACCTATTTTAATGGCAATGTTTATTATTATGGTTTCGATCAAAAGTGATGATTTAAGCGTAAAAGGCAAAAAACGTTCTGGACAACCCAAAAAAGTATTAAGATGAGGAATTGCAGGTTTTACTGCATCAAGAACCGTGCTCATTAGACGAAACCCTTGTTGCGAAATGTTACTAACATCTAATGCGTTTGAGCCATAAATGGAAAAGGAAATTTTGTAATATGACAACGCTCGGTCCCACGTAGATCTAATGGTCAAAAACTAAATACATGGAAGCGCTGAAATAGGAGTTCTCATCCCATTCGCGTATTCTTCACTAATTGATCCTTCCGACGACTGGGGGGTCGGTGACCGGTTCGGGTCCTTTGAAAAAATCGTAGAATGGCTCCGTGACTGGATCGAAGACAAAGAGGAGCTCATTTTTTTAGAGATGGTATTCGAAAATTAACAAAAAAAAAGTAGCCACTCCCTAGCAACAAAATTTTGAAGGATGAATTTTTTACTTTTATTCAATAATTTTTTTTTTTATAAAAAAACGAACCGACCTAATTTGTACTCAAAAAATGTTTATGTTTATTGGGTGATGTTCATATTTGCTTCGTAGATACCTCCTGGTATGGATGTTATTCTTCTTCTTGGTTACTCAAATAAATATTTTGTTAGCAGTACTAGTCTGGCATATCATCATACTACAATAAATATAAGCAATCTAGCAAAAACAACGAAAACAATATCCACCGTTTGGAATGTATTTTTGTCAAGTTATTCATTTATCCCTATCGAGTCGCAAGTATCACCTACTCCGTCGGTCAGTCGGTCGGTCGTTCGTTAAGGCGAACGTGCTTCTTCGTAAACAATTTGTTTGCAGTAGCAGCAGTGAATTAGTTGTTAGCTAATGCTTGGCACGCCATGTGTCCTATAAATATAATAAATTAAACAGACAGGTAATGCAGTTAACGGCACCCACACCTCTGGGTTGCCGCCACTCACCATTCACCACTCTTCCTTGCTGGTGTAGCAACTATGGCGAGTGCAATTTTCGCTTGAAGCTCATTAATTAAATACATAATGTAACTACAATATAAGTGATTTTTAGCGATTTTTCAATTCAGTGATGATTATAAATGGATTAGAAAATAACTGAAAGCATAAAGTATAGATGCTGTCCACTTGCACAGTAATTATTTGAACCGTTTATTATTATAAATATGATATTAAAGAAAAGAAAAATAAAATCTTGTATTTCTTATTTTGACTTTAATCGAAAATCTCAGACTTCGATATTTGTTATGCAGTAATGCACTGCTCATATATGAAAACTTGCCGAAGTTGAAAAACCTACAGATTTTAGTGTAAGTCGACTGAGAATTCCAAGGCCCAAGAAGCGCCATATGAAATTCATATTAAACAGACAAACTCGTTTGGAAAATTAATCAGAAGTAAGAATATCGCTCATTCAAGACAAGTAAAATATTGTTATAATTAAAATAGAATTACTGTAAAGACCTCTTAATGGCATATTCTATAGAACTTTCACATAAGAAAACCTATTAACGATAATGAGAGAGGAGACAAGGAAAGAAAAAACTGTGTGGCCACCGCTTACGCCTTTAGATATATCCGAATCAACAATAGCGCACTATTCGAATTATATCCGGTCAAGGGTTGTCACCGCGGTTAGCATTGCGTACTGCCATTCGGAAGACCCGGGTTCAAATCCTGGTACGATCAATATCGAAAAGTTATACAAAATTAATTTAAATAAAAGAATAAGTTAAATTTAGTGATTGTAAAGTTTAGTTTTGGTTCGTCGAGAGAGGATTTTACAATACTTTTCAATTGCCTGCCTCAGTCCAAAGTACAACCTGTTGGCAAAAGTGATTCTGCGTTGGATTTCAAGGCTGGCATTATTATTGGTGTTGATGCTGGTGCCTACAATAGATAGACGAAATTATCTACAACCTCGTAGATATGGCTCCCAACAGTGACGTGGGAGCCAAGCCGAAGGTGTGATGACTGTCTGTTTGATGACAGGAGATATTTCATCTTGTCCTTGTCTTTGTCAAGCTTGGAGAAGACAGAACTAACGGCGCGGTTATTAAGGCTGATGATCTCAATTTCGTCATCAAAAGCGGGTCTCTCATCCGAGGCTTTGGAGTAAATTTTTCATGTGTTGGATCTCAAAGCATACGTAGAACCGCCTTCCCACTTTAGTTCGCCTCCAAACGAATGTTAGTTGGTACAGAGGACACAGAGGATGTTTATTGGTCCAGAGGACATTTCGTCTAAGACCGGAAGTCGGAGGCTGTATATGCAAATGAATCGTTTCTGGCCACTCCCAAGTGAATGGCAGTCAAAAACATTCCTCACTTGCCTGAACTTCCAAACATGGCCCCGTCCATGAAATAAATTACGATTTCAACTTCAGTATAGCTTCAGGAAGAAAACATCGTGGAATCAATCGCAGATAAATCAAGAAATAAAAACCATACTCACAGGTGTGCTATACAGATGGATTTAAGGCTGCAGAAGAAGCCCCTAAACTAAGCTATCAATGCCTCTAGGCAAATACCCAAGCGCACATACTTTCTGAAAGTGAAACCGTAACTAGAAGAAGAATGAGACATCTAGAAGTCATTCAAAAGACATTTCGGACAAAGCTGCCAAGCCAAGGAATAGCCTAAAAGTATGAGACTCTTTACGAACGTTGTTGTTGTTGTAGTAGCGGCTGGCTAACCCCGCTTAGGGCAGGTATCATTAGTCTAAGTCGCCGAGGTCATCTAACGGGAGGTCCAGGAAACGTGCTGTTTCGACGGGGTTGGACCAAAGGGAAAGGGGGGTTAGATGGGTAGGTTTAAGGGGGCATGTGAAGAGGTGGTTAGTGTCGAGCGGGGACTCTCCACATGCAGGGCATACGTTGGGTATGCTGGGGTCGAGTCTGGATATGTAGGAGTTTAACCTGCTACAGTATCCAGATCTAAGCTGTGCCAGTCTTTACGAACGTCCTGCACATCGCTTTCTTAAGTTATCCACTCAGAATAATTTAGATATCATGGGCAGCAGTTCACTTCCTGCTTAACCTAAGCGCGCATGTTGGTTGATTGTTTATATCTAAGATCTCAAACGGCACGTACATACTTCATTTCCTCTCGGATTTTCACCCGAAGGAAACCTACAAAAACTTGGAATTGCATCGTTGAAAATTAAAGTTGACAAGTGGACATGTTGCTCAGAGTACAATATGACCTTAGAAAATTATCTTACTTTTGTGTGTCTATAGGAGTGACCGAACAAATCACTGGACAAAAAAAGTTTTCGCCTTGACAATGAGGAAAAAAGTTTCGGCATAAAATTTTGGTATCTCCTCATTAAGGTCTGCTACCATCTCGGCTACTCTCCAACAGATTTTGGAGATGTTAAAATTCCTGTTCAATTTCACCAAGATATTAAGGAGATGAGCGGAAAAAAGATACCAAGCAAGATGAAGCGTCCTAATGATGGCAGACTTCAGGGAGACTTTTCGCTTTGCTTCGTAAATGCGAAAATGTAACAAGCGGAGTCGCACTGGGTAAAAAAAAATGTCTTGAGTGCTCACTAAGGAATGTTGTTTAGATAAAAAAATTTCTGTTACGCAATTATAAGTAAAAAAGAAAAACTTACGATCACAACTTTTTTATCGTTTTCAGAAAACACTATATTTAATGACAAAATTAATCAGCTATTCGGAGACGGCTTAAAAAAACTGTCGGCCCATCCATATATAAAAATTCATCGATGTCTGGACTTCTGAAACTTGTATAAATAAAAAGTTCCAAGTGGACATATCCTCCAACCGATCATTTCTTCAATACGTTGAAAAGATTTTTATAAAGGGTGATCCATTTCGAGGTTCCCTAATTTTTTAAAGAAAAAAAAACCAGAAAATTCAAATTTAATGGGGCATGTAATTATCACTCGAAAGAACATTCTTTGGCATTTAATTTTTTGAAGATTATCTCTTTCAAATGTTGGCCGCCGGCTAAGTCTAAAATGGTCCAGCCGTGGTCTAATTTTCGATGACTCGTTCGAGCATTTCGACTGGTAACTGGCGAATGACATGCATAGACGCATAGACTTTAGACTTTATACATCCCCGCAAAAAAAGTCTAACGGTGCGATATCACTTGATCTTGGTGGCCAATCGACCGGCCCAAATCGTGCTCACCGAAGTGTTCTCGGCATAAATAAAATAGACGCATAGACGCATAGACTTCAGACTTTACACATCCCCGCAAAAAAAGTCTAACGGTGCGATATCACTTGATCTTGGTGGCCAATCGACCGGCCCAAATCGTGCTCACCGAAGTGTTCTCCCAATAAATCCATTGATTAATGGGATGTGTGGGAAGTGGCGCCGTATTGTTGAAACTAGATGTCGCCGAGATCACGAGTTTCAACTTCAGGCATCAAATAGTCGGTTGTCATGGCGCGCTAACAGTCGCCGCCATTGATTGTTCCGTCTTCACCGGCATCATTTTTGAAGAAATATAGATAGATGATTTCACTGGTTCAAAAACCACACTAAACCGAAATGGCAGCTCTGGAATCTCTTCAGGTTGCTCTTCGTCCCAAATGCGGCAATTTTGCTTGTTTACATACCCATTGATAACGTCGAATCTTCGTGGAACTTAAGAGCCCATAGAGCGAAGCGATGTCGCTTGGCAAGGTCGAGCGGCTTCAGTTCCTGCACAGGCTGTTTTTTGTATGCGACAGCAGATCTATTCGGTCGAATAGTATCCTATATTGAAAGCTGGGTCTCAAGATGGGTGATGGTGTTGCGAATAGTAAGCGCAGGAGGCCGATTATGTTGACCATAAGTTGAGCGAAGCGCGCGAAACACATTCTTTACATGATGAAATACCAAACAATACTGTACAAAAATGACATGACAGCTTGACACGACTCACGCGGAATCTGTCAAAAAAACGCTATAGAAAAAAGTACCTCTACTTGGATCACCCGTTACAGTTTAAGTATCTATTGAAAACAAAAACAATTGTGACTAAAACATAATATTATAGCGGTAATTAGCAGGAAATGAATTAATAGAAGCACTTGATAGGTTTAATTGCCAAAATATTTAACAAATTATTTACCTCAAGCACTAGCAATTCAATAGTCGCCAATAAAATTTTTTCAATAAAATCTCACATTTGCACCCAACAACACAAAGACAAGCAGTTTTATAAAATCTCTGCACTAATTGATTTCAAAATAAATCGTACAACCGCAAAAGTGTTGCAAAACCAAGACTAAAATCTCTAAATAATTCTGACAAAAAATGTTGCACCGAAAGCTCTCCTTGGATTGGCGGAATTCCGCAACACAACAACAACAACTACAGCGAATGAACCGAATAGCCAACCGCAAGTGAAAACCGCCATTGAAAATTATTAATTAAACTTACCGTCAGTGTTGATTTCCGTTTTGCTCTGCTGTGGACTCAGGAAGACATACACTGCAAAGATAAAAGTAGGAAATGAGTGAGAATGTAGAGATGCTAGGCGAATAAAAACAAAAAAAAAAAACTAAACACAAAATAGGAAATGCAATTAATCAAGTTAGAAAATACAAACGAAGTATGTACGTACATACAGTTGTGGTCAAAATATCAGTAGTGCTTATCGAAAATTCTATGAATAGAAGGTTTTAAGACCGGAGCAAACTCTTGTAGGACAAAGAGAGGTGATCTAGTGACAGATGTCCAGAGTATACTGAATTTTTGGAGCGAACACGTCTCCAGTCTGCTGAATGGCAGTGAAAATGCAACACTCGAAGATGACGAACCCGAAATCGCAATCGATGATGATGAAAAAGCGGAAAAAGCGGCTATAGTAGCGCACTTAATAGTTGTTGGTTAATAATGAATTGAATAATGCAACAATAGATGGCATGGCTGATGTTGATCCCTGCCATAAGAAGTCTGATGAGATGTGGTGATCTCCGAAAGAGCTGTCACTTCTACCATTTTTTTTCTTTGTTGTATAACAAAATATTCAATTCATACAAACAAGCCAGGCCTTTCAGCTCACTATAAAATAACAAACATGAAAAGACGTTCCACTACTCGACTACTTATGACGAGGTTCGAATAGCTATTGTCCGCCGATGTTTTACCGGCTGGACAATTTACACATGACGATGAAGAGCTGACAGGGTGCATGCATCAGCTTCTCTGCATAATATAGTCGGACAAAAGCATACCCGCTGATTGGAACTTAAGTGTGCTTTGTCCAAACGATACACATCATCTTTTCATCGATTTGCCTTCGACAGCACATTAAGGAGATGCCTCCACGCCACTATGTCTGAATTTGGTATCCCCGCAAAACTTATACGGCTGTGTAAGCTTACGCTGGATAACACCAAAAGCGCAGCTGAAATTGGGAAGGACTTCGCGGAGCCACTCAATACCAAAGTAGGTTTCAGATAAGGTTATATTTTGTCTAAAGATTTCTTCAATTTGATGCTGGAGGCAGTTGAAAGGCATAACTTCGAGGTCGAAGACAATTTCGTCTATCTAGGAACCAACATTAACACCAATAATAATGTCTGTTTTGAAATCCAACGCAGAATCACACTCGCCAACAGGTGCTACTTTGGACTGAGTAGGCAATTGAAAAATAAAGTCATCTCTGGACAGACCAAAGACCAAAGGCCAAACTCTACAAGTCACACATCATTCCCATCCTGCTATATGGTGACTGCATCTGATGAGTCGGCGTTAAGAGAGTCGTTGAAACGATGAGCTGTCCGCTAAAGCTTTTAAAGTATTTGATGCAATACCCGCCGTTTTAAGCAGAGAAGACCTGCACTCCGTAGGAAGGAGTGAGACCAGGCTCACTTGGTATTTCCAACTGACGCCAAACAGCGAAGAATGACGCGCTATTCTTGATTCCGCTATTATCGTGTAAGTTGTACCCATGCCAATGAAAAAAAGGAAGAAGAATTTCAAGTACCAAGTAATGAAGAGCAGCAAAGAAAGCCAGTAAAACCTCTAACAGAAGGCTGCTACTGGAAGCAAGGATGTCGTTAAAATAGCTGTAAGTACTAAAACTTCTCGCCGGCACTTTAGTGACTACGGCGTGGGTGCCCACAACCCGAGAAAAGTATAGTTATTGACCAAAGACACTGCGAGGATAACTTGTTTGAGTTTTTGATCACTGAAAATCTTTTATAATTTTTTTAACATCTTTATATCCCAAAATACTGAGTTAAAACATCAATTTTTTGTTGATGTTGTTGTTATAGCCGCAAAAATATTCCCCAAAGTAGTTTTTGAGGAATGTTGCAGGAGTGACAGTCCTTGGCGGATAAAAATCTGGGTCGTTCCAGTATAAAAACCCGACCGTCGCGGGAACTTTTGCGGAAATTCTTGAACCCCAACTTCACAGGGTTGATTTGGTTTCGCTTAGTATAATATTTGGGCTATTATGGGGAATAACTAATCCTTTTTCTTGAAAGCGTTTGGGCATACTTTTTTTCGCACTACTAAGAATTTGACCGCAGCTGTATTGTACATATGTATGTACATATACTCGTATGCATATGTTGCAAGTGTATGCATGTGTTTGCGTTTTATACATATGTGTTTCCTGTGTATCTGAATTTCAAAGAATAACTCTATTGCATAGTGCTAAAGTGAGCGAGTTTCATAGTGTTGGGCGTTTTCGGGAGGGCAAAATAAAAACAAAACAAAAACTAAACTTCCAACACAAATCAGGTGGGACAAACACATGAAATAAAAGGAAAATAAACAAATTGAAATGAAATTAGAAACACAAAATAAACAAAAAGGCAGTAGCAAATGACGTTGAAAATCGAGAGTACATCAAGCGAAACAAAAAATTTACCAAAAAAAAAACATTGGGGAACCCAAACGACAAGCTGTTGGAAAAACGCACACGCTGCCAACAAAAACAAACAGGAATATAAAGGGTGGTTAAATTGTAAGGGCCGATGTTGAATGTGAACCACACCTAAACGCCAAGTTTTTTTCCGAATTTAATTTGACATTTCTCTATTTCAGACTTACTCAATTTGAACCATGGAGAGATACACAATCCAACAACGTGTTAAAGTTATCCAGACTTATTATGAAAATGGGATGGGATTTTCGAAGAAAATCATCTTCAGTGATGAGGCACATTTTCACCTCAGTGGATTCGTCAATAAACAGAATTGCCGCATTTGGGCGAATGAGAATCCAAGAGTGATTGTGATTGTCGAAAAACCAATGCACCCACAAAGAGTGACTGTTTGGTGCGGTTTATGGGCTGGCGGCATCATCGGGCCGTATTTTTTCCAAAATGAGGCCGGTCAGGCAGTTACTGTGAATGGTGTTCGCTATCGTGAGATGATAACGAATTTTTTATGGCCACAATTGGAAGATATGGATGTGGACGATATGTGGTTTCAGCAGGACGGTGCCACTTGCCACACAGCTAACGAAACAATGGCTCTTTTGCGCAACAAATTCAATGGCCGTGTTATCTCACGTAATGGCGATGTCAATTGGCCCCCAAGATCATGTGATTTGACACCGTTGGACTTTTTTCTCTGGGGTTATTTGAAAGAAAAGGTGTACGTCGATAAGCCAGCAACAATTCAAGAGCTAAAGGATGAGATAATTCGGCACATTAACGGCATAGAAACTCCATTATGCCTCAGCGTCATCGAAAATTTGGACCATCGTATGGAGGTGTGCCGCCGAGGTCGCGGCGCTCATTTGGCCGATATTTTGTTACATACATAATTGAGTAATACCAATATATCATAATAAAATAAAATTTCAATAATTTCCTAAATAGTTTGTGTTTTATTCAAAATCAACATCGGCCCTTGAAAATTTAACCACCCTTTATGTGCATATGTACACGTATGTATGTTATAAGGGTGTTTCCAGGAATACAGTTATCGTCACACGTTTAATTAATCATCTACATGGAAGGATGCTGGTTTTGGTAGAAAATGTGCGTTTTTTATTGTTGGCGCTGGAAAACAACATCTTTGGAATGACATTATATCTATGATAGGTACATTAAGAGCTTTCAAAGAATTCTAACTTACTTAAATACAAGGAAAGGAGCCTAAAGTGTATGCATGATCTCAGAAGGATGCTTAACTAAAGCTCGCTAAGTAGGAATGGATTATTGAATTTAACTCTTTTTAACCAAGTTAAAAAGAAAACTACAAGCATCTCTCTACGAGTAGTACAAGTGTAGGCAGTTTAATTCTACGGTAGTCCATTAATTTAACGCTTGACTACACGATGAGGGTACAGGAACGTCACCCACCCCTCGTCAATTTTCTAGAAAAGCAATTGCCAAAAAAAAACAGGCAAATGTTTCGATTCTGTCGATTTGAGATATGTACTGTATAAATAGGATATTAACCAACCTTCCATACGCCAGAAGAGCAAGCAATGGTGTACGAATTCATAGCAATCAAGGGAAAAAATAGGCGATATCATTAGAAATGTAGTCTGTATCAGTTACTACTTTTGAAGTACTCTTGGCTGCATTGTTGGTTGAGTATGATATGAGGAGTAAAGCATTAAAAGTTCGTGTAATGAAAAAACAGGGAATGTCCGTCCTCATAAAAATCCATCAGCCGTTCGGAGACGGTTCAGTATAAACTGTGTAAAAACATCATAAATTGGAGAAGGAGCTCGTCGGAAAATGGCTTCAACGGTTACAAATATATATATTGGATGAGTGCATAAGTTCGTGCCCGATTTCAAGTGCAAACTAAAATTGAAATTTTTTGAAGAAAGCGCTTTTATTAATCAATTATGTATTCGCCATCATGTTCGGCAATCCACTCCCAACGTTCAATCAATTTACGGATGCCTGATTCATAGAAATCGCGCGGTTTCTCGTTGAAAAAGGTGTCAAGGTGGTTTTTGACGTCTTCCACATTTTTAAATTTTTTTCCATTCAAATTGTTCTGCAGCGATCGAAACAAATGATAATCAGAAGGTGCAATGTCGGGTGAATATGGGGGATGCGGCATGATTTCCCAATTCATCTCCTTCAGTTTGGCCAGGGTCGGTTTTGCAACATGTGGCCTGGCGTTGTCATGATGGAAAAGAACTCCTTTGCGATTGGCCAAAATCGGACGTTTTTCATCAATTGCTTTCTTCAATTCGACCAATTGCTGACAATACTTGTTGGCAGTGATCGTTTCTCCAGCTGGCAAAAGCTCAAAATAGATCACGCCTCGGATATCCCACCAAATGCACAGCAGTACCTTCATCGGATGCAATCCACCTTTCGACATCGGTTCCGCCCCTTCGTGTGCCTGTTTCCATGTTCTTTTGCGTTGAACATTGTTGTACAGGACCCATTTTTCATCACCAGTCACGAGCCGATCCAAAAAAGGTTCGTTTTTGATCCGTCGAAGCAAAGAAATTGCTGTTGACATACGGTCCACTTTGTTCTTTTCACTCAACTGATGTGGCACCCATGTATCGAGCTTCAAAGTGTACCCAACCTTTTTTAAACGACGAAACGCAGTTGATTCTTTGACGTTCAATTCACTGGCAACCTCTTCCGTCGAAATACGTGAGTTATTCGCAACTAAAGTCCTTAGAACATCGTCATCAAGCTCAGAAGGCCGTCCACTGCGAGGTTGATCTTCGAGGTTAAAATCTCCAGAACGAAATTTCGCGAACCATTTCTTTACTGTGCGGAGTGCTGGAGCACGGTCCAAATAAACTTCGCGAATATCTTTAGTTGCAGCGCCCACTGTTTTTCCTTTGCGGAATTCGTATAACATAATATGACGCATATGATCTTTTTCGTTGTTCATCTTCCATGCGTCTTTTCACTAAGCAACTCAAATCAAAATGAAGTTATTTTATGCTTGATTTACAGTTCGGACTGTCACCTTTCCAACGATATATAATATGTATATATTTCTTTCACGAGCGCCACTCTCAAACGATTCGTACGGCATCCAGCGGAATCGGGCACGAACTTATGCACTCATCCAATATATATAAAAGAATGAAAAGATTGAACGTGAAACTACAGATATGTTTTTTCTACTAAGCATTATCGTCCACAGGCCGCAATACCCGATTGACTATCACTGCGCACTATCACTCGAAAGCCCACACTTTGAGTTCTGCTCCGAAATCGGGAACATACTTTGACAAATCTGAATCAGAAACAATAACATTTGCTTAATTACCATTGCCACAGCGCGGGAAACTTGAAATAAATAAAGCAACAGTCATTTTTCGTGTCTCAAAAGCTCTCACAGAATCGATTTAGGATACTTGGACAGTTTGATGTCTTGAACAGCAGTCATCCAAAAGCATGTCCACATATAATATAGGAAGGTTTTCCAAAAATATAAGATTAATTGGTTCTTTAGAAGGTTCGAATGTGCCTAAATCAGAACTTTTTGGATTCCCTCATAGATTATTTATTAGAAGGAAGTACAGGTTATTATTTCTTTTTTTTTCAAGGTTTATTTGTAGTTGTTTTTATGGCCGATGTTTGACCAAAAACTTGATATCTGAACAAATCGATTGTATGCGAGCTATATGATAAAGTCCTCCGATTTCGATAATTTCGATAATTTGCGGAGGTCGCATTAGACGAGTTTTTAGCATTGCGTACTAACATTCAGAAGGCCAGGATTCGAGTCCTGGTTCTACCAACATCCAAAATTATAGACAATTAATTTAAATAAAAAATTAAGTTAAATTTTATAATTACGTTGGCCCCTCGGCAGGCAAGCCGCATACCACAAATTGGAGAAGAAGCTCGGCCAAAACTCACTTCAGCAGTTAGCACCAAACATATATTTATATGTATGTAAAAGGTTTTCCAATAAGAGATTGTTATTTTGATATTCAAAGAAAAATGGCACTTTTTTTAGAAAAGTGCTCTGATATTTATTTCAGTGTAAAGATTAAAATATGCCAATAATAATGGAAAACAATATCAGCCAAATAGCCGCCAGGGCCGTATCCTTTTTATGAAATCTTCCATCACCAAATCGCTAAATGGTTCAATATGCCTTCAATAGCTTCAAGAATTCCATCTTTGAGATCTTGCATCGACATTGGCCTGTTGGCGTAGACCTTATCCTTCACTTGACCCTGAAGGAAGTAGTAGCAAGGTTTTGAATTCTAAGATTTCGGTGGCCAATTGCGACACCTCTTCGAGAGATAACACGGCCCAGAAATGTTTCCCTTAAAAGATAGATGGTTTCGTTGCTTGTGTGGTGTCGTGTTGTAAATAAACATTATTCAGATCAATACGAACCAATTCCGGCTATAAAAAATTATTAAACATCTCTCGATAGCGTAATCCATTCACCGTAACTGTTGCTCCAGCATCATTTTCGAAAAAGTAAGGGCAAATGACCCAGCCGGACCATAAACCTCACCAAGCAGTTGCACGTTGAGGATGTAGAGGCTTTTCAAAAGTAAATCTAGGGTTTTCCAGGCCCCAGTTACTCTGGAAATGCCCATCTCCCACGGCAAGAGTATCAAAAAAGTATCTACGACTGGAATTAGATGAGAGTTACACAAAATGCAGTCTACTAGGCTACTGCCGCCACAGGTGTAGCAGCACCAAGCGCATAAACGGAGCACAGAACACAAGGGTTTTAACATGATGCTGCTGCTGCTGCTGCTGCTGCCAGTGCTACGGCTGTAAGCCAAAGTGACGACTCTGCATGTAGGTGTGTATATGTATGCAAGTGTTACGTATGTTTGTTAGAGCGAAAATTGTTTATCAGTTTTAGGAAATATGTTTGCAACATGTACATACATACACATATTTTTTTGAATGTGGATTCGCAGTACACACACAAACACATCTACATTGTTGCACAAATATTTAAAATGCAAAAACAGCAAAACCGAACGCATGAAACGGGGAACTGAGGGAGACGGGGGTGATAACGGAATCTAGTACTTATAGACTTAACTACAAGCAGCAAGTTAATTGGTTACGCAGTCCAACGAGTGTGCAGCACAGTATATATATATATATATATATATATATATAGTATATACATGAACAACAACAACAACAAAGTTGGTAACAAGCGGAATAAAGCGGACTCTGGTGGTAGGGCACTAAAATGAACAGTTCACTATCTCTGGATACACCTATCACTTTGTTGCCAGTTGTTGCTGTTTTAAGTTTTTGCTACCTTTTTGTTGTCACAAACACACACATGTGCACACACACACAAACACAAACACGCATGGTTAATAAGTTGGCATTTTTGTGTGGCTTAAAATGTTGGCAGCTACAGGCAGTAGGCCGCAAGCAGGCTGTTGCATGCCACACACATATACTAAGCCCAAAGTCCACTACTGATAATAACGGTAAAGCTTTTGACTGTCAAACTAGTTGTTATCGACAGTTGGCTTAATTTACCTAGCGCTTAATGCGTGCCTGTTGCCTGTTTGTTGCTGTTGTTGCTGTGGTTAACGGGAGAAAAAAGAGCGAAACAATTTTTGAAACAAGTTAAAGGTAAGCACAAGCAACGCACTGTAACATCGGGCGATAAACTATGGCAACAACAACAACTTGAAAGTAACACAAATATACACACAACCCACATAAGGAGCGTAAAGGCCTACAAAAGCGAAAAGACTAAAAGTCGGTTTGTTTAATTGAACTTAAATGGAAATTTGTCATTCTAAAATGCGTTAAGTTTCATTAAATTTAAGCAGGTCTTCAGCATTGAGACGATAATGTAATAGAAACGCAGAGCTATTTAGGTGATTGACGGTTTGGCGTCTACCCACTTTCGTGCATGAGCCGGATCATACTACTTTCAGAGGGGACGTGCTTCCATATGGATGTAAGGACGGTGAGTTTGCTTCATTATTTTGAAACAATCCAGCTGCAACCCACGTATTTGGAGCTTGAAAAAAGATCAAGCACTGTAGTGTCGAATTTTCTTTTAAGGGTAGCGCCGAGAGACCTGTTCTAGCTTCTAATTGATGCTATCGACGTCTTTCTACTATTTTCTCGGATCCCTGAAATGATCTGGAATATCATCCCAAAGTCATCTTGAGTGATGAAGCCCATTTCCGCCACGATGGCTCGTCAATAAGCAAAACTGTCGCATCTGGGGCTAGAAAAACCTAAGATTTATTGTTAAAAGCCTCTCCCTCCTCAACGTGTAACTGTCTGGTGCGGTATATGGTTCGGCGAAGTCATCGGAATGGATTGCGCTATCGAGAGAAGATTTTTTTACGATCAGGATTGGATGGTATTGATCTGGACAATGTTTACTTTCAATAAAACGACGCTGCGTGTTGCCACCCAAGCAAACGAAACTGTCGATCTTTTAAGGGAAAAGTTTCCGGATCGTGTTATTTCTCGAAGAAGTTTTGACAATTGGCCACCGAGATCTTGTGATTTAACAGCTTGCGACTTATTCTTTTGGGTCCACGTGAAAGATAAGGTCTGCGCCAACAGAACAACGTAGATTCAAGACCTTAAAGATGGAATTCCTGAAATTAAAGGTGAAGGAAAATTTCATAAAAAGGATACGGACCTATAAGCGTAGCCGGCCTTTTGGCGGACTCACGAATATCTTTATTTTCAACGTTATTCGACAGCGCTTAAGATGTTTAGCTCGCTTACAACGAACTCAAAATTTTTGCTGGACTGTAGCCCATATCTGCAGCAGATGGTCAAACAGAACAAATTATCTCGCAGCGTGTGTTCCTGGTCACAGGGAAATAGGCGGAAATTGTCAGGCAGACGAACTTGCCAGACAAGGTACGATTAAACTAGACGACCTAGGAATGAGCAGACCGAATCAAGATGGAATCACATTGCTATTTGCAAGCAAACTTGTTCGAATTAGGATCGTTACGCAAAATGTTCTCTCTAAAAAGAGAAGAAATTATTCAGATTATAGGAGTCTTAGTAGGTATTTGCCAAGCTTTTGCAGACCGTTTAGAGATATTGCAAAAGCTATCAGAATGATGAGGGGAAAAAACGGTCTCTGATCCTTTATGCGAATCTGCTGCCCTGGGCAGAGCTAGATTTCGATGCCTTGGAGGTATTTTCCTAGATTATTTGTCTAAGATAACAGACATGAAAAGGTAAATTAAGTAATGAATTTTATAAAGGAATGAAAGTAGATGGATAGTGAAGCTTAATGATCGAGTCAACATCGTGATATCACAATGGGGCCGCACCGGCCTTCTAAGTGTCTTGATACTTCCACATGGATAGTAACTCCAAACCAATCTAATCTAAACCGCATAAGTGTATAAAATAAAATACCCATGAAATTCTGAGTAGCGCTATTTTTTTAGACTGATTCCATAAAGAATCTTAGTTGAATCGCGTGTATGATAAAGCATCTGAAGCTTTATGCCCTTACGAGATTCCGAAACATGATTTTACTTAGCGCCGTCCCTTAGTTGATGAGTCTACTCTTTCTCCGCGCTTCTATAACTCTTGCCACACCTTCTAAAGGAAACTCGTGGGCTTTCCACTTACCTTACTATGAGGCAGTCACTGCTAGGACTTCTACTTTTTATGACCCTTTCCGGCCTTAGATCGGCCCAATTTGCCTAGTTTCGAAACAAACCTTCTAACACCACTCTGGATGGGTCAAATAATATCAATAAACAAAAATATCAATTTATTCGGCCGTATTAACGGATCGTTATTCCGAAAAGACAAAAAGTCCAGTAAGATTGTGGATAGTCGTGAGCTAGCCTAGTTTATTGATCGCTGTCACTGAAAATGAAGATATCCTATACAGAGATTTTGTTTGGTTCCGATATGTTCCGCTGTTCCCATAGCTCTGTTTTAAGTTCCCTATTTATTAGCCACAAGAAGCAGACTGGTCGTGCAACAAGTGAGAAGCAGAATTTCCAGCAATCAACTTCAGTTCCGTTTATCGATGCTTCGGCCATTAAAGCTCTCCGTTTTGAGTTTGATTCAATTCTAAAGCTTTTTTGGACACCTTTAAACCTTATGACTTTCAAAGCTATTGAGCTAAATAATGATGAACTATTTAATACCAAAACACATCTTAAAGAAAATTTGACATGAAAAACTAAATTCCGAAATTCGCGCTTTCCTCGCACAACACTGCACGAGTTTTCAGCTCAATATGAATATCTTCGCTCAACTAATTTATTGCTAAAGTGGCAATTTTAAAAACTTTCCACTTACATCCTTGCCAACAACGCCGCAATATACAGAAACTGTAAAATAGTTTCGCTACAAGTAAGGATGAAACAAAACAAGTTCAAAAACTTAAACACAAAGTTTTAAAGAAAAATAAACAAATTTTTGAATAACAAAAATAGTACTACTAAATGTTAGGAGTATATAATAATTCAACGTATATATAGAACTATCCATTTCGTGGTTTCAAATATAAAATACTGTATTTTGACATATGTCAGACTTAACTGTCAAACCAAACATGTTTTGCTTTAATTAGAAGTCAGACATTTATGAAAATGGGTCGCTTCACAACCCCACAACACAGTAAAACTGTTAAAACCTACTACAAAAATTATAATTCAAACGTGGCCACGTTTCGTGCTTTAATTACTCAACTGGTAAAATTTAAAAAAAAAATTTAAAGAGACTGGATAGATATACCAAGGTCCGTCCAACATCGTTTTCCTCGTTCCACCTCAATTATCGCTGCTGTAAGTGAAAGAGTAACCGAAGACCCGAATGTGTCTATTTCTCGACCCTCTCAAGAGCTGGGACTTACTAAACGCGTATTTTTCACTTGGACTTACATCTTCATCCATATAAAGTCTAACTCTAACCATTCACAACACCGCGCATACGTCGAGTAGGTGCTTGAGCAACAAGCAGTGGACGAAAATTTTTCGAATAAAATTCTCTTCAGCGACGTGAAACATTTCTCACTCGGCGGTACGTAAATAAGCAAAATTGTCGCATTCGGGGCTCCCATAATCTTCAAATAATTGAACAGAGGCCATTACAACGACCGAAAAAATTTACTAACTGGTGCGTTCTTTAGTCCGAAGCTGTGATTGGATCCTACTTCTTTGAAAACGATAAAATTATCGCCGTCACCGTCAATTCGGTACGTATAAGAACCGATTTTTTTGCCTGTAATTGAGTAACACGACCTCGACAATATGTGGTCACATGCGACACAGCACGAGCGAATAAGTCTTTATTACGAGAGAAATTTCCCGGTGGCGTAATCTCACATCTAAGCGATGTCAATTGGCCACCGAGATAGTTCGTTTTGACAACGTTAGACTTTTTTTCTTGTAGATCTAAGCGATAGAATGTGTTTATGCTGATAAATCTTTAACTCCTGAGCACTTGCAAACCAACATTCGTCAAGTTACGGCTGAGATACCGCTCAATATGTGCCAAAAATTGGTCGAAAATTACCTCAAACGAATCGGAGTGTGTGAAAATTCGCGTTGCGGTCATTTGAATAACGTTTATTTTCGAAACCGCAAAATGAATATCTCTGTATATGTAGATTTCACAAGTACATACATATATATGTTAGTATATAAAAATAGCCAAACAAGCGCGCATTAGCATTACTTACACCAAACAGTGAATCCCAGAACGACCAGCGCTGTGACGATGAGCCCAATATTCGATATAACTTTCACGAAAAACGATGATGAATTACTAAACGGTTGTGTGGAGCAAGTTTGCAGCAAATTGTTGGCGCCAAGTATTGGTATCTGGAAGAGAGAAAGAAGCAAAAAAAATAAATATATTGATTGTGGCGTTGGCTGGAAAAAGAGCACTCTGTAGAGCGATATAAATAAAACTTTAATAGCAACGAGAAAACTTAAGTGTCAACTTAAATTCGAACATATAAATACAGACTTTTCGAATTTTGTTATGATACATATTCATTTTATTATAATTTTTATGTATTCACAACTGCAGAAAATTGTGCTTTAAATTTCATACAACTTGAATGCCGAAAATAAAAACGAGTAAATAAATCTTAATCTCGAAATAAATGCCTAAATCATTCCATGCTTTTTCATAGAATTTTGAAGTAGGAAGCACATAACAAGATCTCCCCACCTCTTTCTGTGAATACCACGATGTTTGGAGAGGTATTCACTCCCACAATCTACTTTGCCAGTTTGCCTGTCAGAGTAGCCCCGCAATTGCGTATGTAGAAGTGCTCGCCCAGCGTTTAATCTGTCCAACCACCGACCGCGTTTTGCAGACTTATGTATGCCTTACCTGAGAATAGTGGAGTGGTGATATTAATTCGCGCAATATAAATTTTCCTTACAAATTTTAGAGCATTCGGTCTAATAAGATTGTAATAGTCTGAAAATCCAAACTCTCTATCTACGGAAGACTTCATCACCAACCTTTCCGCCGATTTTTTACCAATCCGTAAAAAAGCTGAGTGCTCCTTTCATACCGTAGCTTCGACCCTACGTCCTCCCGTTAAGAAGTTATGGCCGGCAATATTTTCCAAACTCGAAACGGTTGAGAAACCGAACTGACTGAGCCCACAGGCTCTATACCACAAGTTACGGTCAGTATTTCAGGCCCCGCCTACGGGTTAACAAAAATATGTTGTTTTTTCATAAACGACGCCAATCGTAGGGCCTAAGTTACTGTAAGTTTTAGCGGGAAAATCTATCAGGTTTCTGGTAGATAGTCGGCGACAGTTAAGGCAATTAAATATGTCAACACAAAGTCCAAATGATTAAAAAAATATAAATAAAAATATGAAAAATAAACAATTAAAAGACTATATTGTGAACATCGCTTGGTTCCCAGGACAGACGGATGCAAAAGACAATGAAAAGGCGGACGATATGGTTCGCACTGACCCTTCAGCACCTTCAAATATTGTTAAAAGCATTGGATCATGGGGGAACACTTAAGGTCTTGAAACTCTTCCAACATAGTACATACCACTAAATTATTGTGGGGACTTGCATTAAGCAAAGGAGAACTTAACACGTCACATCTTTCACAATGCTTCCAGCTCCCAGCTCAAACCTAGCGAGAATGGACACGTATGGTTGGAAGAAATCAAAAGAATTTACTGCTGTTTAGTTGAATACAATGAGCACAATGAGGTCAGGTTCGAACAGATAAAAATATTATTTTTGTGTGCTTTAAGTAATATCCATCTATTGCACTTGTATACAGTCACTTTTCCGATTGTGATGTTAGACGATGTTTCTTGCTAATTTTTGGTTGCTAAAATGATAGTTAATACATGTGGCCAGTTTATGTCGAAATCACAGAAGAGGGCAATCACTAAAATGACAAAAATATTTTGACTGTGCTGTTAGCGATCAAGACCAGGAGTGGGCTTTTCACGTGTGTTGTCTAAGTAACTGGTTACATGGTAAATGATCTTCTACGCCTTTTGCGATTCCAATGATTTGGTGAGAACCAGCCAACCATTTCAATGACTGATACTTTTTTATGACAAAAGCGACTGGATTTTCAAAGAAACACAAGCTAATATTGAATATCCAGGGATTCCTTCAGCAACAAGACCTGTTTCTCACGGAGAAGGCTTACCAACTCCAGCTCTCCCAGCAAATTGGGATGAATATTTGGGATATGATGATGAAGAAAAACAACGAACGCTACCTATTTTTCTGAAAACAATGAAAAAAGGAAACCATTTAATCAAACAAGCTGAATTAAACGACCTAGTAAGAGACCTTTTCTTGTCCCAAAATGGTCTATTGGATTCAAGACTACAACAGTGAAATTTATCTCCTTGAATTAGGAACAAAAGTAATTATTTTTAGAACCCGTAACCAGGTGCTACCCTCTTTTTTCACCATGCAAAAGAAAATTTGTGTTTGTGTTAGTCCAAATTGTTTTGTGGAAAGATTGGGCTTTGCTCCTCAAACATTAGGTTGAAGGCGGTTTTGCTCATAGCCTCTTGCGCATGCAGTTGGCATGAAAAGATCACACAAAAGTATGCCACAGATTTTAAATTCAATAAATTATGATGCTTACAAGTGGCAATGTAAGTGGTGTCCTAGGATTGTTACTAGGGATTCAGGGTTGATTTACTAGTATAGCTATACTCTGTGCCTTTGGGACAGTGGAGCAACATCAAGCCATTATAAAGTGAAAAAGTGGCCTCAGAGAGATCAATTCATTCCAGGTCAGGCTAACGTGAAAAACTTGATAAAAAAAAAATGATAAAAAAAAACTTTGTTAAAGCATTAGATAACGGCGGAGATGTATTAAACTAATTTTTTCCTAAGCTAAGAGTTGCCAAGGTTAAAGAAGGCTAATTTGTTGGACCACATATTCGAAAAGTACAGGACAGGATATCCTAATAATGGAGCAACGATACCAAACCAGAATGGAGCCAGTACTGATAGGAGAATTACTCTAGGTTCCTTTTTGGGAGAAAGCGAAAAACAGCTGAAGCAAAAGTTAGCGTTTGCAAAAAAATTATCTACACAGGAATTAATTAATATAAATGTATTATGGAACCGTTATAGTAAACATGTTTTTTAATAAGAGGTGTTGTCTTGATATTCAAAGAAAAATTACTCTTTCTTGTTTAGATAAATGATCGGATATTAATTTGAATGTAAACAGGAAAACAATATCAGCTAAATGGCTGCCACGGTTACGCTTACAGGTCCATACTCTTTTTATGCGTACGCCCTCAACAACTTCACGAATTCCATCTTGAATCGACGTTGGCCTGTTGGCGTACACCTAATCTCTCAAAGGAAGAAGTCGTAAAGTATTAAATCACAGGATCTCGGTGGTCAATTTCGATCACCTCTTCGAGAGATAACAGTTTGGCACATTGATGTAGCTAGCGAGGTGGAAATGGGCCTCATCAGTCAATATGATTTTTCGTTGAAATTCCGGATCATTTTCATAGATTTCAAGGCCCCAATCAGCAAAAGCATGATGTTGTTGGTGATCGGCCGGCTGAGTTCTTTTGTTAACTGAACTTTTGATTCCTTAAGACCCAAGTTCTTATGCAAAATACGGTGTAATGACGTTTGTGGAATGTCCAGTTCCAAAGAACAACAAGGAATAGACAAATCTGGGTTGTTCTTGAACGACGTACACATGTTTTATTCTTCACATCACTAACTTGTCCCAACAGTTCCATTTTTCTACCAATTTCTGTATTGCTTCACGAAGAACAAAAAATTCTTTAGTTTTACGAACTGTCTCTGCCAGATTTTCACCAATTTTAAAGTGAACTTTAATAATTTCGAAGCGTTGTTGAAGCGGGTTTCGTTCCATTTTTGTTACTTGCGTAGTTTTTTCTTTTCAAATGTCAAAAAGTTACGGCTACAAAAGTGTCATCTACCGGAATAGCAGGTTATTCAAAATAACACCTCTTATTGGGAAACCCGTTATCTTTAAAATAACGTTTTTTAAAGCAAAAAAATCTGTACGTGATGGGGAATTTTTCGACTCAAATTCGTAATTAGGACACCTCAAATACCTCCACAGACCGCTTAGCAGCTGCAAATTTTTCCTTCAGATTTTTTGAGTGGCGTTGTTGTTGTTCATGACCTCAAAACTCTGTTTTTTCTTTTTTTTAAGCAATTACTAATATTGTAAAAGCCATATATAAAAAACAAACAACCTCCCGTGCTAAGGTCCACCAACATTTAACTCACAGTTCAAGTTAATTAAAAAGACAAATGATCGACAATCGTCAACGCAATGTCCCTCGGCAAAACCAAACAAAAAAATAAGAAAAAATAAACAAATACATCATTAATACCACCAAAATTAACCTCAAATTAACAAAACAATGCGGTGGCAAATGTATTGAGGGGTGTAGATTACATTAATCTTATCAAATTAGTATCGAACAATGAAACAAAGAAACAAAAAATTAAATAAAATAAAAAAAAATAAAACAGCAAAAAAACATTCAAAAAAGATAAAAGAAATTCCCATTGGTTTGAGATGAAATAAGAAATGACAAATAAATGAGTTTGTTTATAAAGATATATATGTATATATGTATTCAAATAATTGTACCATTACTAAAGACAAATTATTTAATAATTGACTGATAATTGAATTTTGAAAGGCAATCCCGCCGCTTGAAACCTAAACCGCCGGGCGGCTGCCAATCAAATGAAAGCCACGCGCACAATTAAAGAAAAGTTTATTGAAATAGCATTTATTTCGGTTTTCCTTTACTTTTTCTGTTTCATTCGTACACTTGTTTTCGTTTTTAAATAATCTTGGCTTTATGGGTGGGGGGGAATATTAAGGAATCAGACAGCTTAATGAAATTATGATTTTTCTGGAAAGTACAATAATACAATTATTCAGCGAAGGGAGGTTTTTTATGTGTCAAGTGTGAAATAAGAGATTAAATAGCATTAGACGACATTTTATAAATGGAAAATATTTGTTAATAACAATAAAATAAAAAATAGAATAAAAAATAAAAAGAAATCAGCAGACAAATTCATCATTGAAGTATTGGGTCGTTCACAAAGTAATTTCGTTTGTTAAGGGGTTAGGGGTAGTCAGAGGCACGAAAAAATGAGAATTTTCAGTATTTTTTTTTTGCTATTAAATAATTTTATTTTACAAAAGTAGTGATATGGTATTATTAAACAATGTTTTGACTTGAAGTCAAGAAAATTTCGAAAAAAAAAAAATTTTTCCGAAGTTACAGCTGTCTGTGTTAACCCAGTTCCAAAAAAAGGTCCTTGCGGTGACAATCATAAGTCCTTGTAGATTCATCTGAAATCAATCGGATAAAAAAAAATAGTTTTATAAATAAATAATCCTGGGCCTGATCGAAGGATTTTATTTCTTTTCAAAAATTAACAAAATGGCGGCCTCAGGATTTTCTAGATTTTTGGGAAAAAATCAACAGTTAATTGGTCTTAAAAAATCGAAATTTTTCAAAAAATAAAAATCCTTCGATCAGGCCCGAGTTTATTATGTATTCTACAAGCTGTATAAATTTCGTTGAAATCAACTGAGCGGTTTTCGAGTTACAATTGTCACCAGTTCAAAAAACATAGTTTTGAGAAAAACGCGTTTAAAGTTTCACACAGCGCTTTGAAAGGCCCGAGCTCTCTTTGTTATTTGTCGAATAACTTAAAAACGAATTATCGGATTAACTTGAAATTTTCAGAGAGAAAAAAATTTTTTTTGAAAATCCTGACTACCCCTAACCCCCTAAGTAATTTCGTTTGTTGGCAACAGCGGATCTTATTGAATTTTTGAGCAACCAACTTCACACTTAACCGTATGTTATATATTGATCATTTGTAGTGCCAGATGTAGGCTCAATTTGATTCGTAGTGAAGGCTTTCGATGTCGATATTTGGTCACATATTCTTGTCCTTCGAACAGCAAACCTGCTAGATTTCTGAGACATGTTCCAAATAAGGCCGGACAGAAACATAGGATCGGTTTCAATATCTCACTCATGTATGCCTTACTACACTTCCTGCCATGTGTCACTTCGAGTAATGCCCATTCTGTTCGCTACAGAAGTACAACTACGCCTGCAGTTCTTATGAAACCGCATGAGAAAAATGTCATCTGACCGGTCTTGCAAGCCGTTAAAACAGCCCACCTACCTCACCCTGATCCGTGTTGCTGATGAGGAATATCATAGTGCTACTTGTCTCCAACACCATTTTTACTTTCTACATTGAAGAATGGGAAAGCAAAATCGCTTTAGATCAGAGCTTCATAATCTAAACTGCCTGACCAATTGTAATATCAAAGCCCCCAAGGTGTTGACAAAATTTTCGGTGATCCGCTGACTCATTATGGTATACTCTAACAGTCAAAACGCCTTCAACCCTGTACAAAGGATCTACACTATCAAAAGTGATAATGGAACGCTGGCAAACACCAAACTGCCTTTCGAAAAGAAGTAAGAGGACTGTTGTGAGATTTTCCGGGTAGAGAGAGGTTCTAGGCAATTGTGTTATTGTCGAGCTAGCAAAAAGTAGAACCATCTCAAACATTGTAAATTCAGTCTCCGATACAAACATACCTCCTTTCTAGGGGAAAAAACAACAACTTCCAAGATCGATCGCCACAACGGAAACTCAACAGCAAGTGGCTCAGATCTGACTTTTGGGGGATGTGAAAAGAACCACATTTCTGTTGCTCCTAAATACGTTTTCCATTAGCATGGCAGTTGGCATAAGAACGTGGCTCTATTTAATGTGGATTAGTAATATTAGGTAAAGTACAAATTTCGTTCGGTTTTTGTCTAAGAGATGGCGTTATTGTCCATAGTACTAGTGTTACGTGTCGCATCATGTCATACTATACGGCGCTGAAAACGTGTTTATTCACGCTAAAAGTTTGTCTTTGACAGTTTTTCGGTTGATTGACTCAGTACGTTGTGAGCGCTCGTCAAAGATGGACACCAGCATAGAGAAAATTCGCTAAATTTTATAGTTTTTCTTCGATCAAGGCGAAAAAGCACCCAAAGCGGCTGAAAAAATTAATTTATTTTATTTGCTCGATACTGTAAACAAACGTGTAGCACAAAAGTGGTTTGCTAAGTTCCGTTCCGGTAATTTCGATGTCAAAGATGCACCACGCGTCGAAAATTTCGATAAAATCATGGAAATAGTGGAAACAGACCGTCACGTGAGCACTTATTTAATTGCTGGGGAACTAAAGATAAGCCAAAAAACCGTTTGGAACCATTTGCATAAAAAAACCGAACGAACTTTTTACTTTGCCTAATATTTTTCCTCTACTTAAGAGAAATCTCTAGGCTTGCCTGTACAAGCGCTGTACTTGGAAGCACATACAAAGCAAGGGCAAGGGAATTTTTTTTGGTGTAGTTTTCTTAAATTCCAACTCTAAGTAGTAATTATAAAACTCGTTGGAGTTTTTCGTTATAATTATAAGCTGGTGGAGTAATGTGGACTCAATTAAGATAATCTATAAAAAAATTTAAAGACAAACGGATTCAATCCCCACCAGAAGCTGAGGACCACTAAGAACGTGGTTAAAATTCTCATCCGAAGATGTCGATATTTGGTTAATTCACTTTCAGTAGTAAGCTAATTAAGATTCATAGACAGCGTTACCTTCCAGTTGGTCTTTTCATGTCTTCTTCTGTGAAATTTAAACTTGAAACTTAATAATAAACTTAGAAGAAAGTTAACCTTAGAAAATTTTTTAAAATCGATGATTATATTCGCGTACACCCGGTTTTCTTAGAAGTCTTTTGGTATGCTCTTTATCATCCTCCTCCTACGTTTCATGCTCACAGCAATTAATTCCGTTATACCTCCCACTTCACTCACTTCGCCAATGGCAAGTGACCTACTCAAAAAGGCCGCAACATGAGCCCAATGAAGAGATACAATGCAATAATTCTTCATTACTATTTAATTTGAAAGGTCCATTCACAAAGCCGCAGCAGACAATGAGGGAACTTGTATTAAATTAGCCACAACATTTAAGGAGAGCCATTAGCGATGGTGTTGCTGAGAACACCAACACCATACACCCAACACCCATCAAGGAACCTCGCTAATCGGCAAGGCATTGTTTTGTGGGTATTGCGAAAAGTACAACAACAGAGCATTGGAATTGCTTCCATTGTTCCGAGCACACATTTACTACAAAATGTTTGTTTGTTTGCTTGTCGAGAGCGCACGAAAATCAACAACAAACAAACGCACACGCAATTCACCTA
>JAWMAG010000005.1:9577500-9612500 GCA_037013455.1 Ceratitis rosa | reverse complement strand
GTTCCAATCTCGGATAGATAAGACAAGAATGAAGGAAGCTGCACATCGGGTACTGGTATTGCGACATAGATTTAGATAACGCAGAACTTAAAAAATATTCCAAGAAACAGTTTTGCTCAGCTCCGTATTGAAAAAAAAGAAATACGAAACAGGGCCTGAAGAACCTATGAACCCTTGAAAATTCACCAATTTTTTCGCTTCTCATCACCTATTGGAGACCCTCTTCTACCCACTGTTGCCTTTCAACAGCTTTAAATATGCAACTGTTGATTTTCCAGCTCAATGCCAATAGCAAAAGCGCCAAATCGCAAATAGCGGGTAAGTAATGTACGACAATGCAGCAATCGAATACAAACTGGAAACCGTGAGCTGAGAGTGGGTAGAACAAAGTGCATGGATTTTTGTGTTGTTGTTGTTTTTTCTTTCATCTAAAAAATAGCTTTCAACAGAAGATACATACAGCACCTACACTGCAGCAATGTGAAGCAAAAATATTTATGCCATTTACGTTGATAAGCCAAACAGCCAAACAGCTAAAGGAATGGTAGAGTTACAGCTTCTACCTGCTGCTGTTGCCGCCGCCGCTGCTTTTGCTTCTGTTAATCCTCATGCTACTGAGATTCCTGTCGAAAATTGGCAAACCCATCATCATATGATTGCCCTAAGTTCCGGTGAGTGCGAAGCTTAGCGTGGGTAGGGAGCTCCAGTGTGTTGTTGCTAGGTGTGCGAGGGTATGCTGGGGGGCAAACGCTAGAAAAGGTTCGTATTAATTTGACTTTTCACTTCGGGCTCAATGAAGGATTGGTGAGAGAGAGTGGAAGTGAGTGGGTTCAGCATTTTTCGCCAACGGCAAGGCGTTCAGCGCAAATGCCACTAGAGCAGGTGGCTTTGGTGCTTGTGTGCGCCAGTCCTTAGTCACTCGCTCTTCCACCTCCCGCTGATGTATAGCTTATTTTTTTTTCAATTTGCACCAATCTCCGTTATTTTCCGCTATTTGCGCGTTACCAACTAGCACTAGTGCAGGCGACAACAATAGCAAAAAGGCGGGAAGCAGCTACGCCAAATAACATGCAACAAAATGCGGCAACACATTTGTTTTTGCATACGATAATGATTTTGTGTCGAAAAAAAATTTCAGCATGCTGTTACATAAGTGTATGCTCACTTGAGTGCCAGGGTTTCAACCTTCCTCACGCTTTTTTTGCGGATTTCACTATCAAAGTTTCGATATTGAAAAGCTCTTCCTTATTGAACCCCTGTGGCCGTGCCGCGCAGCAAATTCTTTATTACAATCTCTTATATACATACATAATGTAGGATGAAAGAACAAAACAAATTAAAACTAAGGAATAGTAAGTGGCAAAATTGAAGTTGCAGCGCATTGCCGTGAAATATACATACATACACGTATGCATGTATGTGGTATCAAATGTACTAGATATACTTTAATACCCGCCATTTTCGTTGTTCTCGTTAGTATTTGATGGTCATACATACGTAGTTTTCTTACGATTCGATGATTTGTGCTCGTTCATTGATTGTTCGCTAAACGCTCCTGTCAAGGCGAATGTTACAGTTGTAGTCAGTACATTTCTGCGGAGGCAAATAGTACGTACTTCACTTATTCTCTTATTTTCTTACTTTTTTCTTCTTTTCGTATTCTTTCATTCCTTTTCTAATTTCTTATTCTTCTTCTCTCTTTCAAAGAAAGCAGAAAAAGTTCTCTTTATATTTTCTTCTTCAATTCTTCTCTACTTCACATCTCAATTCCCCATTACACCTGCTTTTCTTCACTTCTTTTTGTTACCCTATTCTTCACTTACTCTTCTTTTTTTCACTTTTTCATTTTCTGCACTTTTTCACTTATGCTTCTTTTTTTCTTCTTCTATTTTTCCCTTCTTATTGCCTTATCTTTCCCGTCTCTCTTCCCTTCATATTCCCCATGTCTTCCCTTCTTCTTACCTTATTTTTCTCTTCTTCTTCCCTTCATCTTCCCTGTGTCTCCCTTCATTTTCCCTTCTTTTTCCCTTCTTTTTCCCTTCTTCTTCCCTTCTTCTTCCCTTCTTCTTCCCTTCTTCTTCCCTTCTTCTTCCCTTTTTCTTCCCTTCTTCTGCCCTTTTTCTTCCCTTCTTCTTCCCTTCTTCTTCCCTTCTTCTTCCCTTCTTCTTTCCTTCTTCTTTCCTTCTTCTTTCCTTCTTCTTTCCTTCTTCTTTCCTTCTTCTTTCCTTCTTCTTCCCTTCTTCTTTCCCTCTTCTCTCCTTCTTCTTTCCTTCTTCTTTCCTTCTTCTTTCCTTCTTCTTTCCTTCTTCTTTCCTTCTTCTCCCCTTTTTCTTTCCTTCTTCGAAAACCAAACTCTACAAGTCGCTCATCATACCGGTCCTACTATATGGCGTAGAAGTGTGAACGATGTCAACATCTGAAGAGTCGGCTCTAGAATCAAGAGAAAATTTTTGCGAACAACTTATGGTCCTTTGCGCATTGGCAACGGCAACAGCGGCTACGCTGGCTAGGTCATGTCGTCCAAATGGATGAAAGCACTTCAGCTTTGAAAGTATTCGATGCATTACCTGCTGGTGGAAGCAGAGGACGAGGAAGACTTGCACTCCATTGGAAGGATCAGATGGAAAGTAACCTGGCTTCACTTGGTATTTCCAACTGGCGCCAGACAGCGAAAAGAAGAGAGGAATGACGAGCTAATATTGATTCGGCTCTAATCGCGTAAGCGGTGTCAACGCCAATAAAGAAGAAGAAGTAGAAATAAATTAGTTGAAATATCTGAAAATGTTTCCGTCTTTCAGGTGAATATATTGAAAAGGAAACAAAAAAAATATTCACTCGGAATTATTTTCCATTTTCCTGAAGTACCCGAGGGCATTTCCAGAATGAAAAAAAAACTCTTCGTAAAAATCCTTCGTCGAGGGTCGTTTGTCCCTCGTCGACATACACACAAATTGAAGGAGGAGCTCGGCCGAAAATCGCTTCAGCGGTTCCAAAAACTTCATACATATGTATATGTAGAAAACCAAGTCAAGGGAAAGTGGGAGAAAAAGATAAACAAGAGATATACACTAAAATTCGCTTTGAAATTTCAAGACCCACTTGAATTTGTTTGTATTATTGTTGCATTGATAAAATGTGAATACTTGAGTGTGCATATATTACAAAAACATATGTGTATTACAACGAGGACTGCAGTAATTTTATAAAATAAACGAAGCGACAACTTAATGGCATGGCATGCAATATTCGCCCTCGTACTACTTACATATGTATGTATGTCCTAATCTCCATATGGGAAAACTATTAGTTCCGAACTATTATGTTACTAGTCGGTATTTTACCAGCAACTAGTTCAGCTCCAATTATTATCACATATTAGCGTATGATATTTCCAACAGTGCGCTGTCCTTAGTAGTGTCAGGTTTGAACTAGCAAAATACTAGGGATTTTATGAAAATTGAAAAACTAATACGCTTTATAAAAGGGTTTTGACTACAGCAGAATTAATAGCATGAGTCCCATATAGTATTAATCTCTAATCGCTTGAAAATATTCAGAGTTTTTGGGAAAGCGAAAACCTTCTAATTCATCGGCCCCGACGGAATAAACATGCTGCTGTTAAAACATCTGGTGCTAGTAAGAGCAGACCAACTCACCAAGGTCTTCAATATGTCTTTGTCCATGCTAATAATACGCCAAATGTGGAAAATGGGTAGTGTGGTCCCGGGAAACCCACCAACTAGGGGAAATCATATCGGTCGACATCTCTCGTCTGCCCAGTACCGCAGGTAATTATGCCCTTGCTGCTCCCGTCTTTCACATACCATCTGAGCCCTGCAGCATATGGCTTCCGAAAAGTGCACATCACCACTGTACTCAACGCCAGAAAAACCCACTTCATGGCCTCAATCAAGAAAGGACCGGTAGTACTGCATCTGTCAAACGCTTTCAACAACTATTCAGTGCTACTATGGGATATTGAGGACTCCTTATTATCGCTATGGTTGAAGAGATGGAATATGGGTTATCTGAGTGGTCGATAATCATCGGTAGAATTTCGATATCAAACATCCAAACTAGATAAGATTAAGAGGACTCCTTATTATCGCTATGGTTGAAGAGATGGAATATGGGTTATCTGAGTGGTCGATAATCATCGGTAGAATTTCGATATCAAACATCCAAACTAGATAAGATTAAACAAGAGGTGCCGAAGGGTGGCCTCTACCCACTTTTATTTAACTTCTACGTTTCGAAGCTTCCTCCTCCACCAGAGGTCTTTACATTGATCTCATTTACCGAGAATTGCTGGATATTAGTATCTGGTCTGGATATTGATGACTATGTTCGAATGTACCCTGCTATCTCGCTGACCTTTCCAACCTCCTCACTACACGACAATTATAACTGCAACATGCGACATCCTCGGACGAAACACAAAGAAACGTTGCTAGCAATATACAAGGCAATTGGCCGACCGGTTGTAAACTTCACTGCTCCGGTTTAAACACTGGGGTTCTACCGGGACGCAGATAAAGAAACTACAAGCATGTCAGAACACCGGATTAATGACCATGACAGGAAACCTTTTGACTTCGTCGGAGCATCACTTGCACAGCGAAACATTTATACTACGAGTTAAGGAGCATAATGCGATGTTGTGCAAGAAATTTTTGATGGAACGCCACCATAGGAGATAGCAGACATTTAGTTGAAGCCGAGCCACCACCTAGCACTTTAGAAAAGGAATAATCGACTACAAGGACAGGTACTGTATGGACCACGTACAAGAACCGTTGGACAGGACGGCATACCGACAGGCTATTCATTGAAAGTCTGCTAACAGCTCCTTGAACTCTCTTCCAGTGAGCAGCGTACTTGAACGCCAATCACCACTCTGCACTGCAGACGAAGAGCGCGAGTTGCCTCGAGTAATACTCGCACAATTAAGATTTGAATATATTAATGGACTAAATTTCTCCTTATCCAGAATAGGCCCATGCTTACTTAACATATGTCCCGCATACTATGAGGCCTTGCATGACTCTAACCACCTCTTTGTGTGATCTTTTCCTGGACCTCCCGTTAGATGACCTCCATGATTTAGACTAGTGATTTTATAAACTAGTTTAACTTTTTTACTTATTCCCAGCAAATCCCTGTTCGCTGAAAAAGTAGACTACTATGTAAAACTGCTAATTTAATACTAGTATTTTGAAGACGAAATCATACTAGTTTGTTGTAAACCAGATACTACCATTATACTAGTATTCAAAGTACAAAAATGTACTAATTTGCCATAGACTAGAATTATACTAGTAATTTTCGGTAAAACCTAGACTAGGTTGCAAAAATTTTACTATACAAACTAGTATGTAGTTTGCGGACAAATTTATACCAGTTTGCCGGTTTGCAAAAAAAAAAAATTTTAAAAAATAAAAGGACTCATAAGTAACCAGAAACTCGGACCATACATTTTCGCTGAATTGTAAAATAATGAACAGTCCTAATTAAGCTTCAAATACATAGATCGATAACTAATCCACTGAACTATAAGTGCGTTTTTTTTTGCAAGTTGGTTCCTAGACAACTTTCCGTGAAAGGAATTTTTCAAAACCATTCTCAAAGTTCCCCGAACCAGCACAAAAAAAATCCTTACAGTCGCTCAACCGCTGGTTTTTGACTAGAACGGTATGAGTGAACCAGTATTTTAACTGGGATATATGAACTGGTATTTAACTAGTATGAAGCTGATGCATAGACTGACAATTGTTCTATGAACATCGTCGTGTTAAAAATACCAGTTGCTTACCTGGAAAATAGATGGAAGATGAACTAGTTGGTGTAAAAATGTAAACTAGTTGAATTCTAGTTAACAACTAGTGTTTTCCCCTGCAAGGATGTTACACAAATTCAGATGTGTGTGTGTGTGTGACTAATGCTATAGTTTGTTCGCTGTCAAGTCTTTGTTTTTCCTCTTCCGTTTTCTATTATTATTTTTTTCACTTTTCTTGACTTTTTATTTCCGCCACTTTTCTTCTTCACGTTGCTGCTGATAGATAGATATTCGTATACATATATGTATATGTATTTGTAAGTATTCGTGATATTCATTTTTCCGTCGAATTTCTCCATATTGTTTGTTGTTATTTGTTATCATTGTTATTGCTTTTGTTTTACTTCTTCTTTTTCTTGTTTGTTGCGCTTGCATTTTTATAGCAACGGCAGTATAATAAACGAGCTCACAACAATTGCTGCAGCAATATTTTCACAAGTGATGAAAGGGTATGAAGGCACAAAGTACTATTTGTAGCAACAACAACAACAACAACAACAACAAGAAGAAGGGGGAAACTCCGCATTATAATGCCAAGTGATTTCATTTATATTACTACTCGTGTGTGTTTGTGTATGTGTGTGTATGAGTGTGTACCATATATATTTATTTTGTATTTTTCTTCATTACTTATGATCAATAAATCATGCTAGTAAATCGACTGTCCAACACTTGACATGAATTCTTTACAACATATTTGTATTTTTGGAATTGCTGGAGAAAATCACACAAGTAATGGGTAAATGCACATGCACAACGGTTGCATTCATACATACATACATACAAATGTATATAAATAAATACAAAGTCATACTCATTTCTCAGCAAAGCTTGCACAGTTTACTTGCTCCTGTAATTGTGTTTGTGTAATGATACCCATATACACGTATGTATGTATGTATGTGTGTGTGATTGCGTGGATGTAACGTTGCTGATGAATTGTGAAAATTGCTCAAAATCTCTATCATTATGTCGATATCAAATAATGATGTGAAAATAATTCAAAAGATTTTGAGGGCATAATAAATAGAATACTTGTGGCAAGCAAGCAGATGGAAGAGTAAAGTAAGAGAGTGAGAGCGTAAGAGCATCCACTGCCAAGTATTGAACTTCTTCATCTGTCTTCTTCTTTCAATTTTTGAAAACCTAAAACTGGTTGCAGGTAAAATTTATAGTGAGGGACTGAATTTTTAAATGGGAAACTGAATTTTTATTTGTTTGCCCGCGGCTTCGTCCGCATGGAATTTTAATAAGATTCATTCGATTTATTACATTATTAATTTTATTATATTTTACAAACTATTCTCAATTCAGACTAAGAGTTCATGTAATTAAATAAAACAATTTATATGTAAGTAAATTTGATCCACTGTCCGGAAGAAATGGTGTCCCAATGGAAACATGGACCCAAAGTTACTACTGCACCAAATTTCATGAAAAGCAAACGATTTAAAAATAAATACGATAGCGGTGCCAAATCCACTTTCAGGAAAATATTTTCTTATCGGATGCATAGGTCTTGCGCAGAACACAACCTCCAAGTTTTAGACCTCTATTACCAGTGGTTTAGGTCCATCTGACGTTCAGGACAAAAACTGTGCTGGAAGTGCTCAAGCCCAAGGATTGCTTCAGCCGTTCTAATTACATGATTTGAAGGCTCGTACGTAGGCTGCTATACTATATATATATACTATAGGTCTGGCCTAGGCAACACTAAGTGTTGACAGGTACAATCTGACATTTCCATTGGAAAGTTTGACATTTTTTAGCATAACATCACTCAGAACGTTTTGTCATTTAATCGTGAATTGTTTTATTTACAGGGAATTAAAAAATTCATCTCGGCCAAAAAATGGAATTAACTCGTGAACATCTTCGTGCGATCATTTTGCACAACTTTCGACGTGGATTATCACGACAAGAGCGCATCGATGAACTAAAATCTTTGTATGGCTATGAAGCACCATCCTATAGCACTGTGAAAACCTGGTACAACGAATTCAATCGTGGCCGACGCTCGCTCAAAAACGAATTCCGTGAAGGTCGTCCAAAAACAGCCCTTGTGCCAGAAAACATCGATGCCGTACGTGAACTGATAATGCAAGACCGTCATGTAACATATCTTCAGATAGAGGCATGCCTATGCGTTTCTCCCACCAGCATACATTCGATATTGCATGAACACCTGGCCGTAAAAAAGGTTTGTTCTCGTTGGATCCCGCACAATTTGACAATCGCTCAAAAAAAGAGGCACGTGTGGATTGGTGTAAAGAAATGCTGAAAAAATACGATCGCGGTGCTTCAAAAGACGTATAAGAACGACGAATCATGGATCTTTGCGTATGAGCCCGCAACAAAACACAATCGAACGAGCCAAATCCAAAAAAAAAAAAAAAAAAAACATTTTCGTTGATAAATATTCGTATTTTCATTATTAGGCCAGAAATATATATAGCAGCCTACGTAATACCAATACTTGTCTCAATCTCACGATGGGTCACATGACGACCTTGCACTATCAGTTTGCGCATCAATAGTTTCCGGAACAACAGCTAATTTTTGACGACCTTCACGAAATTAATTTCCGAAAATCTATGACCTCGATTGAATTCACCACGTTCATGGCTTAAAACTGAGTTAATTTTCAGGCAGAGATGAATATTTTAAGTTACTTTAAACTACTCAAAAAGCTTTCTTATGTCAAAACGTTCTGAATACTCATATGTATAACGTCAAAAATGAAGTTTCACTTATCAACCCACAGGTTAAACTGTAAATATGTAAGTACTAAAAGGAGAAGAGAGGTAGCCACCAAAATGTATACCGATCGGATCAGTAGGGCGAGATGAGGTGATTTAGTCATGTCCGTCTGTCGCTCTCGCTGCCTGTATGTCTGTCCGTCTTTTGGAACGCAAACTAGTCTCTCAATCTTTGAGATATTTCAACGAAACTTAGTATGTGAGTTGCTTTATTCTATATTGATCATTTGTCTCCGGATCAGTTGAGACTATAATATAGTCCCTATATATGGTATATAACCGATTTGTGCAGTCATAAATCATAGCTTGAATCGTCACTGTAATACACTCATCCTCAGGGAGTGCTCGCCCCTATAAAAGTATATGTGAAAACAAGTCATATAAAATATTATAGCTCCCTTCATTGGTTGGATAAGCATTAACATATTATTAAGTGAAGAAGCGATATTAGGTATTTTGAGCCGAAATAATATACTTAAAATTATCTAAAATACTTTAATAAAGTATTTTACATAGAAATTTTGTCGCAGGCTCCCCAGCTGCTGTAAACACCGAATTCACATCTTTCAGACTCGTAATTCGGTGAGTCCCTTGCTGGAACTATATCTCAGTATGTACATTAATAGAGCTCCGTGAGATCAACTCTTATAATTACGTACTTGCAGTGTGTGATTCAAGAAAAGGAGAGAATTTATTGAAAAATTAAAAAGGAGGCAGCTTGAGCTTGACATTTTTGCAAAGACTGCATAGTTAGGAAAATAACAAAGGTTCGTTTCTTACGGGATTAATCCCTCGGAAGCGACTACTTTTCGCCAACTCTCTGGTATTTTTCGAATATAATCTGCAAAAAATTAGTCCTCTCTGCTTTCGTTCCAATCATTGAGCTTTTCTACGAACTCTTCAAAAGACCCGTACCGGTGACTCCCCAATTCATTTCGGAAGAAGAAAGGTCTGCATAATACGGCGAATTGAGTAGGTCTTCTATTTCAGAGTTTTCAGGTGGGTTTTGTTACAACCACGTGGAGTCGAACGTTATCATGTTACAAAAAGACTTTGTCATGCCTTTTGATCATTTCAAACACTACTTGTAGTCGATAACGTTTCATAGTAATGGTTTCGCTTGGTTTTAGCAGCTCATAATACAACACACCCGTGTGGTTCCACCATTTGCAGAGTATGATCTTTGAACCGTGGATATTTTTTATTGGCGTCGATGTAGACAATGATGGTTCGGGTTCGCCAGGCTTGGAATAGTATACTTTCTTCTTGAGATCATCATGGTATATCCCCTATTGATCTCCAGTCCCGATCGGGTCAAAAATTCCAGTTCCGAGGAAAAATCGCCTTTCGACAGCTCTCGGCTTCAATTTCTTGCTCGGCGCCCGATTTCTTTGCTTTTGAATAAGTCCAAATTGCTTTACCCGTACGAAAATTGATTGCTGTGTCACTCCTAACGATTCTGCGAGTTCAGTTTGCGCTTGGCAGGGATCTAGATCCAAAAATGCTTCAAATTCCTCACCTTCAATTTTTTTGAAGCGTCGAAACCACCCTCTGCGGTCGGCGCAGATTCACTATAAACTTCCTATAAACTTTCAAAAGCATTCGATGGACTTCAGGTGCACTTCCAAAAGCATTCGATGGACTTCAGGTGTATTTTTCTTCCAATTACAATAACATAAAGAATCAAAACTTCCCGCAAATGCTGTTTATTTAACACAAAACCGGATATTTTCGAAAAGAAAAAAAAAACAATGTTGTTGCTGTCAGAAAGCGACGCTGATGTACATTAATTATTTTTGACAGATTTGAAATTTTTCCAATCAAATAGGTAATCACTTCCAAGATCCGCCGCAACTTGCAGGTGGAGATATCTTTTTAGACCCGACCGAATTACTTTGTACTCCTAATGATTTTTTCAACTTCTGTTGAGAACTATATCTCTTCCCGGTTGAAAATTAAATATTCCCTCAGGAATATATTTTTTCCCATCTGAGAATTTTTTCTCTAATTGGGAAATATATTTTTCTCCAGTTGACAATTATATTTATCTCCAATGGAGAGTTGAGAACTACAGTTTTCTTCATTTGAGCTTTTTTTTTTTACAGTTAAGAATTATACTTCTCTTTAGTTGAGAATTGTAACGGTTCGGTTGAGAACAATATTTTTCTCCAATACAAATATATTCTTTCTCTACGTAGGTGAGCTCAACAAAAACTTTGGTTTGAAAAAAAAATTTTATTTTTTTATTGTTAGACGAAGCGCCTAGCTCTCAACTAAAACTCAATTTGAATTCCAGCTCCCTCCAATAACTACAACTTGTACTCATTATCTCACCGCTGTTGTTATAACTCCTGGTTCAGAGCTTTCGATGTTTGTTTGGTTTCAATTTCTTAGATTCTTTGTTGTTTTTCCGTGGCATTTGCTAGGCCAACATCGTAAATATACACAAGGCTCTCGATGATTAATTTCCAATTCAACATTAGACAACCAACCAACCAACCATGCCGTTCTGCAGCAGCTCCTGCCTGAAGCCCACACCAACCTACTACTTAGGTTGTCAAGTAGTACTTGGTTGCTTGCTCTGTAGTTTTTAGCGTCATTCAGCGCCCGCCCACGTCACGTGTAGGCAAGTAAAGAAGGGCAACAATATAGGCGTAAAGTTTTCAAAATTAGGGTGTGCTAATGAATTCACCGTAATTCGGTTGGCATTTTTTTTTTAATTCGTACTAATTTGGATACTTTTCGGTCTAATCCAATATGAGTCCATACATAAATTCTAGTAACAGATTACTGATTTTCTCACCAGTTTGATCATTCACTTTAGGATACATATATGTATGTAAATGGGTGACCAAAAAATGTTGGTGGTAAAATATGTATATAGTATGTCCAACTAAAGTGGAAAACGTACCCACACAAACACATATTCTGTTCCAAATACAACAGGAACGCGTGTTGCAAGAGTTAAACAAGGAGAGTAATGCAACCATGGAAACTTAACCGCACACCGTTATAACAAGCTATGTGGGGCTGCTCATATGCAAGTAATAATTCCACACATACACACACACACACACACTGATGTACATACAAACATGTATGCATTTCATTTGCAGAATAATTCATAATAATATTTGAAACATTTAATAATGTTGCTAACCCATTATTTTATCATGCTGTCATAAGCAGGAGCTGCAGCAGAAACTGAAGAAGAAGCAGAAGCAGAAGCAGAGGCGAGCGATGAAGAACAAAAGGGATACTAAGCAGTTTGCAGTTAAGCATGTGCATACACAACAAATACAAATTTCGTAGAGCTGAAATAAGGCCATAGATACACACACACACATACGTGCATGCCGAAAATTTTGTTGTTACATCGCCCTACCTACCAACCGACCGTTCACTCTCCACCCATTCTACTCGGCAAGTTGTTATATTAAGTTGTAGAATTTTGTTGCTGCCTGCAACATGCTTAGAATTTTGTGGTTATGTTTGTGGTTGGCCGTTGTTGTCGCTGCTGCTGCTGCAGCCGCCGCCGCTTGTAATTCACATGACGCTCGTAAAATTTCCAACCAACCATATTTTCAATTTGTTATTGTGGTGAGAGTGAGTGCGTTTTTGCGATGATGTGGCAAATACCAAACGAGAACATACATACGTACATACGTACGGCAGTAATCAGAGCTGCAACAATAACAATTGAATGTCAATGTATGCTGTTTGCTTGCTTGCTTCCTTGCTTGCTTGTTGTCATGCTACAGATGAGCAACAGTAATTTATATTGGACCAAAAAATTTAATATACATACATACAATATATACAAACAGTATGCACGGAGGGTACCAAAGTGAAACTGGGAAAATTGTATTAAGTTGCAGAGCATATTTTTGAGACCTCATGAGCAAATATTCCTTCTGAGAACTACAGTCAGAACATTCTATAAGTTGATCTCCAGCGAGAGCAATGAAGAAAATTCTGAAATCATGGCCTTCCCAGCATAACGCGCTACCACGGATAGGAGCAAGACGCAATTGCATCGAAGAGGAAAGATAAAAACGGCCGAAGATAAGTTTAGGTTAGGTTGAAGTGATTCCCGGGCATCAGAGAACGGGCCCACTAAGAAACCCCCATCCGTTAGTCATACCAATGCGTGGAATTTTCAAAACTTAGCAACCGACGTACCTTTGGAAATTCGCTCAAGACTTGAAAGGTTGCAGCCCCTAGAGAATTCAATATACTCCTCTAAAATACGAGGCATTCGGGGAGAAAGTGCCGTAATGTTTCCTCTCTTAACGTTTTCCGAACGTTATTGTGTCTGGCCAATAGAAAATGCCCTATAAGAAGATCCATCAGCACACTTAGGTCACCACGTAGGCCCATTACGATAACACTGATAATTCCCCACTCTGTAGTCATATCAATGCTAGGGAGTTTCCAAAACAGAGTTGACTCAAAGTTTCGGGTTTTTCCTCCTTCTCTATAACTTTTGCAAAATTCTGCATGACTGCTGAATAGAAAATCCCCTGTGAGAATACCCATAATTGTAGATATCTCCTTTTATCGCATGCTGCCTGCACTAACCCGGTGGTGACGTTATAAATTAAGCTAACAAGTGGAGAGCGGCACGCTCAAACTCTTCCAAGATGAGGAAAGTGGAAAGAAAATGCTCCTCTCTGCAAGTTCATCCATCATCTCACTACTCGATATTTATGTTATTATGGCCCACGCAAGCTTCAAAGAGAAATGCTCAGCCATCACGTTGAGGGATGCGACAATTCTCTGCTGCTTCCGATTTAGTTTTTACAGATTCCATGGCTCTTGATGCGTCCGAAATGATACGGATATGATTTCCTGAGTAGTTTGGTAATACCAAGCTCTTATGAGTAGACTCCGCTATCGAATCTGTAATCTACTTTTGGTTCAACCGCATAAAAATAAACTCAGTATACACTTGCATGTGCTATCCGATCCCTTTGGTTTCTATCTGGGAGAACTAATCTAAAATATTCCATGAAGTCAATTAAAATGAGTTCGTCCTTTCCCTCTCTTCTGAAAATATGAGTGCGACTGTGGCTTTTCAGTTTTTATTCAGACACATTATGCAACCCCATAACGGAAATGGTAAGAAAATCCAGAAGAGTATTCATAGGCTGAAATCGTGTGATTCGAAATATTCCACTAATACATTACATAAGACAAATGTCCTTTGCGCTCTATGAGATTTAGAAATTTTCTCGAGTTTTGGTTACCAGACGGCTGCTCCATACTGAAGTATATACCGCCTAGTGAGGAGTACAAATTCCGCCTTCTGTCGGTTAATGCCATTGCCAACATCTTTATTCCACATTTCCATCCGCCTCAGTGAGCTCTCCATTATATCACATAAAGTTCGTGAGGTTTTGCCATTCACTATACCACCAGTTCATCCGCACACGCTAAGACACTACATCCCCCTTTTCCCTCAGCAATTAGTTTATGGCCAAAACCCATAGAAGAGGCGAAAGTTCATCTGCTGACATGCCAAAGTAGTGTACGAGTATAAGAGAAATCATCCGAGGGTCGACGCTCAGCCAAGTCAGGGGAAAAGTAACTGCAGCCGGCGCTATATTTTTGAAGGCACTCTCAACATCCACAAAAAAAACTACTAAAGTGACAGATCCCCCGATTTGTGATATTACAATGTCTAACGCTATTTTCGTTTATCTAATCTTCATGTAGGCGTATTAGTTTCTCGAGAGCTTGTTATACAGAGTAGACCTAATATGGACATGGACATGAAACTCTTTTTGATATATAGTACATCCACCCATATGACTCTACTGAAGGTCCAGGTAATAAAAACAACCCCATCTGGTAACCGATGTTCAAAGTATATTGAGTTTATGATGGAAACACTTCTCCCATCGGCTTAATTTTGCGTTGCACTAGGCTGTGGTAAACACCCTGGGCTCAGAGATTATTCAAGGTGGCAGTCATTCATTGGCCTGCTAACGCTCAACATGAGTCCGAAGAACTAGTGCTTGTTTTTGTTCATAGCGTTGAGGAGGCTAAGTGCCTTACGTGGAAAATACAGAAGTCTTCATTGGATATTGGACCACGATGCCACATGCCGATTAAAAAGGAAAGATTGGTATACATATCGCTATATAAAGGGTTTTCCAATAAGAGGTGTCATTTTGATTAAACTGATATTTCGGTAGATGCCACTTTCGAAAATGTAACTTTGACATTTGACAAGTAAAAACTACACCAGTAACAGAAATGGAACGATACACGCTTCAACGACGCACCGATTTTATTAAAAATCACTCTAAAAATGGCGGAGACAATGGATCTGTTGAGTCAAGTTAGTGACTTGAAGAATAAAATACTTGCACGGCGCTCAAGAACAACTGAGAATCTTGCTGTTGTAGCCCAAAGCGTTGAATAAAACCCAGGTTTGTTCATTCCCCAGTTCTTCTTTAGAATTCGGCATTACTCAAACGTTATTACAACGTATTTGGATAAAAACTTGGGTCTTAAGACTTATAAAGTTCAGTTATCACAAGAGCTCAAGTTAGCCGATCATCAATAACTTCGTGTCTTTGCTGATTTTGGGTCCTTGAAAGGCATGAAATGATCCGGAACAGGGGGGTGATATTCCCTGCCAATACTATAGATTCTGTATATAACTGTAGAAGGGTTCTTTGAAGTAATTTGAAAATAATACCTACATTAGGAGGGGGTTTTTGTTCCAAACCGCCTCACTCTAGAATATGGAATATGTGTAATTTTCAAAATCAAATAAAAATATATTTTGAAAAATTATTATCAGCAAAATAATCGAGAAAGAACAGAAACGAAGCGCAAAAGTTCTTGCAAAACTTTGAAATTTTTATATTTTATCATAAGTTTTCACACAATTCACATTTTACATACTTGTTTGTAGAACTCCATTTACTAACTGCTGCCATGTGCAAGTGAATATGTACATACTCGTATGTATGTAGTGCTGAGTTATTAATTCTTAAAATGCAAATTAAGGCCACGTGAAGTTATTGAGTGATAATGATGTGGGCACAGCAGGCGAATGAATAAAGTTTTTGGAAAATGTTCATAGAAATTTTCGGAAATGTAATAAACATTGCAAATAGAGTCTGTTAAATCGAAATTAATGATTCTCAGTAACGTAAATATGTGTATGGAAGAATGTATGACCATGGTTAAACTCTAAAATGTTGTTTGTGAGGTTAGAGAAAGTTTTTTCATAAAGTAACACCATTTTTTTTTATTTAAGCTTTTTCATTTAATTTCCATATTTTTTAAAATTTGCCGCAAATACGAATTTTAATTTATTTTATTGTGCTACTTCTGAGTATACCGTTGCAGTCGCAGAATTATATTCCATTACAACTTGGGTCACGGCTGAAGGAAGAGAACATCAGTGGACACACTCCAACACATTCAGTTTAATGGTTCGCTGAAGACGAATTGCAGCGAGGAGGAGCGGTTGCGAGCAGGTGTTGGTCTTGAAACAAGCGACTCGCTATATAAATGAGTCCGAACTAATAATTTCCTCACCCAGTAGGGTGCGCTGGATTCGGGAACCGCCACTTAAAAAACAGCTCCACCGAAGGAAAACAAAAGCTTCGGGTGGCAGCCTCCAATTTAGACTATGAGGGTTTACATCTGGAATGGCCGGTCGCTCAATTAATATCTTCATAAAAAATAAAGCTGACATAACCGTCACATAAGAAGAAAGGCGGCTCTTGTGATTTTTAATATAAGAGCGGCTGCAGAACGGAAGAGACGGTCGAGTACTATCGATCTCTAAGTGAACTAAGTGTGGTTGACTTCGCCAGGAGGCGAACTAGTGTTATATGTGAGATTCCCATATAAAAGAAATTCATCGTGAAAATACGTCGCCAGTGATGACGTACTAACCTCCACTCATACCTCTATCTCATTGCAGCCAAGTACGCGCGCCAACAAGACAAGGAGGTTCAACGTCGAAATGCAGACCCTCTGCTTGCACTCCCGCTCTCTGAGAGTACTCATCATTTCATTTTCTCTACATACAAAATAAAGATTCTCGTACACCTGCTCAGAGAAATAAGGCTACCTTTCCTCCAATTTTGCGAGCGACTGCAAAGTGTGGTGTGTAAGAAATATTCCCAGGGTATGAGGAAGTTTTTATACCTTTCATGACCATATCAAATTTATGATATGTCATTTTAGGATGAACTATTTAATTCGCATATCTGAAAAATTGGATGGAGGGAGCTATTTTTATTTGTACCATATATACGTGTGAAAAATTTCTGAACCAAAATTTTAAATCTAAAAAAATCGGTCTTATATATGTTACAGTGGTTGGATCTGGCCAGTACCGACAAAGTGCATCTGTATACCAAGTCTCAAAAACTACGGGACTAGTTTACATTAAAAAAAAAATGGGACAAACAGACAGACATAAATTCCGAGGAATAAACGGTTAACAAGGGAAAAGATTTGAAATTAATTTCACGACCGAATGTTTTCCTTTGGGAGCTACAATAGAAAGGGGAACAACTGGTGACTGAAGTCAAGAGTTTGTGAGTTTATGGAACTCTTCTTTATCCTTTAAACAATGACCCTACTACAAACTTCCCATTGCTCGAATATAATATAATGAATTTATTCATTTCATTTTAAACATCATAAATTTTTCTTTATGCTAACTATGTAGGTGACCATGTATACGGAGCTCATATGAACTAGAATTACCTAACCCGTATATTACTCTATTCAGCTTTTGTGGGTCCCAGATTTTTGCTGAGCTTTCCTCCTGCTGGGATATTTATGTAACTAATAAAGGCAAGTTACTCAAAGCATTTGCTTTACAAGGGAGCTTTTTTATGATCCCGAAGTACAAATACGAGGTTTCATTTTTATTACCAAGCAAGGAAAATCAGTTGCGACCATAAGAATAAGATATCACTAACAAAACCATCAGCTGTTCGGAGGCGGCTTAGTATAAACAGTAGGTCCGTCCATTTGTTGGAAAAACTTCAAGATACAAAACCACAAATTGGAGGAGGAGCTCGGGCGAGAATCGCTTTAGCGGTTATAAATGAATAAATTTATAGATCCACTTTGCAGGTGAATGTATTGAAAAGGAAAAATATTGTTTCTATTTCCACCCCTTATTCACCATTCGGCATAAAAAACATAAAAACGCTCCCTAGTAAATATTGAAAATAAAAAAATTTAAACATTTTTCTTTCATTTTAAATGGTACACATTTGAATGTAAAGGCAGTATAGCGAAATATACTACTTTTTCTCACCTCTGCAACTACCGTTGCTCTTTGCTCGAATCATTACTAGTGAAACCGTAAAAACAACCAAAAAAAACACTATCAGAATGTAAATTTAATTAAACATTTAAAGACTATCAAAAACTATTAAAAGAAAAACACACGCAAAAACATGTGGACGAATGTGTGTATATATGTAAATGATGCTATGTACTTTGAAACAAAGAATAATTGAGTTAATGAATAGGAAGTGTCCGACATTCAATTTGCCATGCAAATATACGTAAATTTCCCAGCATCTACAGAAACTGCATGCATAAATACTAAGCAACAAATGTACATAAATGCATTATATGTACAACTAAACAAAAAACGAAAAACAAATAAACAATATACAGCCACAAAGAGACGGACAGACAGACAGACAAAAGAATATTTAACATTATTTTCATTTAAATGCCAACACTTGGCAAATTGTAATAAGGAATAAACCAAAATATAAATAAAATGTTGTAAAGCAATATTCTGCTACTGCTTATGTGTTTATATGTTTATGTTTGTATGCATATCTATATTCAGCTAAAGGCTTTACTTTTGCTCTTAGCCACATTTTCGCACTTGCAGCAAGACTACAAAAGCAAAACGTAAATTACTTATATGTGTATATATGTATGTATATGGATATGTATATATACATTTGTATACATATTTATTTGCTTTTATTGTCATTGTGTATTAGAGTGTGCGTAAGGGAAAATAATTTTTAATGATTTTTCATAACACTCTTTGCTAGTGCACCACTGCGTATACGTAACCTAAACAAATTTTCTATATAAAGCAAATAGAATGAAGTAAGTTTGAAACTGTTTAAATAGAGAAAGGGACATACAATAAATTTGTGTTTGATCGAGTTTTGGCAACCGTTAGCATAGCACTAAAATGGATCGCGGTAAACACTGTACTTCTGAAAACGAAGCGCTAAATATGTATAGCATGGCTCAAACTGGGAACAGTTCTTCAGAAATTGCAGTCTTAGTGAATTTTTCCGGTAATATGGTACATAACGCTCTTAAACTGGTGCAAGAAAGTGAAGACTCATGTATGTAAAAACAAATCCAAGGCACCAGCACCGCACATGACGAAGATTTTTGAAGATAGAACCCTAATATTAGATGTGGTAAAAAGTAATCCATTATTTTTGCATAAATATAAATGGTTTAAATTTTTCTTTTCGTATTCAGCATTAGTCAAATGCTTTCAAACGATGTTTTATGCAATCTTTAGCTCTTGGGTAATCGAAACAGTGTTTACATGACGATCGGACTCGACAATGTCAATGATTTTATCGACATTTTCGACAATTGGCCCTGCACTCCGTGAAGCAACTTTTACATCAAAATTACCGAAATGAAACCGAAATTGTGCATGATTGACTGTAACAGTATCATAACCATAAATGCTACTCACATTTTCAGCCGCCTGGCTTGTGTTTTCGGCTTATCGAAGAAAAACCGTAAAATATAGCGTATCTTCTCTTTGCTAGTGTCCATCTTTGACGCACGCTCAAACAAAACTGAATCAAACCAATCACGAAACTGTCAGAAAAGCCTTTTTAGTACGAAATGTCATCGAGCGGAACCCGATCGAACTTATATAACTCGAGGTACAGATACGTGTAAATAACGCCATCTATTGGAAAAATAATGAATATTTTTTACTACACCTAATATTTAGGAAAGAGCATGATAGATCAATTTAACTCCCCTAGACAGAAAATGTAGAAAACAAATGATGAATTTGATTTAAATAAAACAAGAAACACTGTCTAGGAAGACCCATCTTTTCGGATGCTTTAGCCGCAAATTTCTGGGAAAATATACTACGGGCCGATGAAACTAAAATAAGTACAGCTCAACGTCCGAGAGGTCAAGATTTTATCAGGTGTACAACTTTGTTTCCGCCGTTTTCCGATAGGTGGCTGTACCGGCTGAGGCTGGTTGAAATACATAGATGATAATGCCTTTAAAGTGAGTGTGGACAGTGCCTAACGAATTGTCATCGCCGTTTCAGTGACAGTTGTTCTTGTTTTCGTATTATTCACGCTCGAAAATGTCCGTTTATGTGCCCAATTCTCGCCATTTGCGGGAAGTTTTACTTTTCTGTTACAATTCGAAAAAAAATGCAGCTGAAGCGCATCGAATGCTCTCAGAAACTTACGGTGATGCTGCTCTGAGTGAAAGAACGTGTCGGGAGTGGTTTCAACGTTTTAAAAATGGTGATTTCGATGTCGAAGACAAACATGGTGGTGGAAGAGAAAAAACCTTCAAAGATGAACAACTAGAAGCATTGCTTGATGAAGATTCGTGCCAAACCCAAGAACAGCTTGCCGAATCGTTAGTGAGTCAGCAAGCCATTTCAAAACGTCTCAAGGCCCTGGGCATGATTTAGAAAGAAGGAAACTGGGTGCCGTACGAGTTGAAACCGAGGGACATCGAGCGCCGTCTATGTTTATGTGAGCAACTGCTTCAAAGACAAAATCGTAAGGGGTTTTTACATCGAATCGTAACCGGTGATGAAAAGTGGGTTCGATACGATAATCCTAAACGCAGAAAATCAAGGGGAAAGCACGGGCATGCTTCTTCGTCGAAGGCAAAACCGAATATTCACGGCGCCAAGGTTATGATTTGTATTTGGTGGGATCAGCTCGGTGTGATTTACTACGAGCTCTTAAAACCGGGCTACCGAACGCAACTGATGCGCCTTAGTCGCGCGCTAAAAGAAAAGCGGCCACAATATCAAGAGCGACATGACAAAGTCATCCTCCAACACGACAATGCTCGGCCTCACGTCGCAAAAGTGGTCAAAAAGTACCTGGAAACGCTGAAATGGGAAGTCTTGCCCCACCCGCCGTATTCCCCAGATGTCGCTCCTTCTGACTTCCACCTATTCCGTTCGATGGCACACGAATCCTTCGAAGAATTGGAAAAATGGATTGCTTCATGGATAGCGTCAAAAGAGGACTCCTTTTTTCGAGCCGAGATCCGAAAATTGCCGGAAAGATGGGAGAAAGTTGTCGCTAGCGAAGGACAATACTTTGAATAATATATCTGTAAGCACTTTTTCGCAATAAAGCTTTTAATTTTGGAAAAAAACGGCGGAAGCAAAGTTGTACACCTGATAGCTACACAAAAAAAACAACTAAATATTCAGGCGGTATCATTATGGTCTGGGGTGTATTTTTCTGGCATGAAGTCGAGCGAATAAACACACGTGGTACCACTTCTCGAAATCATTAAACAATTTTAATATGCTTCATAAGCAACAATAATAAAACCTGGTTCTTCTGGACGTCCAAAAGAGCCGGTAAAACTTTAAAAATATACCAAATCGTTTTAAGTAATCAAAAAGCGAAGACAAGTAAATTAGCTGCCTCGTAAATATGTCAAAACAACATATTGGCTTTATATGTCAGGAGCGTTTGATCGTGAAAAAGCTCTGTTCAAAATAGTAGTTGCCAAGAGCTTGTTGATGATTCTGTGCAGTGTTTCGTCACATTTAAATTAAAAAAAGGGAAATTTCGCGTCAGTATGTGGTAATGGATGAAACATAGATTCATTACTTCAATCCGGAAACAAAAGGACAGCAACTGGTGAAGCTCCCGACGGGACAACAAGCGGCTGGAAAAGTTATGGCTTGGGTATATTGGGATATGCGTGGATTTATCGATATTTTTGGGAAGAGAAATACCTTCAACAGTGCATATTATATAACTTTATTAGAGTGTTTGATGCCGAAATTACAAAGAAACGAAAAAAAATTACATTTCATAAAGCCAGTGCACCGTGAAACAAACAATTCAAAACCATAGCAAACCTTCGTTAGTTGAACTTGGAAACATACAAACATTCACCGTATTCGCCAGATTTGGCTCTCAGCGACTACTGGTTATTCGCTAGTCTCAAAAAAATTTTCACTGGTACGAAATGTCGCTCGAATGAAAACTTTATCTCTAAAACTAACTAAGGGATAATTTAAAGCAAAAGATAAACCGCTCCAGCAAAGTTGTACAGAAATGTTAGAACGACGCCGGAAATGATTGTGTGGCTTTTGATGGAGATTACCTTGATGAATTACGCTAATTTTGAACAAAAGAAGCGCGTATTCTTTGTTAAGCACAAGACTTTCGATATAAACGTAGGTAATATTGAGATATATACCAATAGAGTTGACAGTGGTGTTTTTCATAGAAATTCTCTTTCAGAGTACTCTATCATTTCAATGTCTCTCATCTCAGCTGTTATAGACCAATTAAGACAAATTATACTCAACTGTCGCCAATGTCTACTGGAGACGCACAGTCTTTCCTTGTCGCGGAGGAAAACTATAGCGTTGTATTTTGGCATCTATTAAACTTAACTGTACTGTACGAAAAGAGTGGTAGGCCATTGTTTTCGAGTACAACATGCAGAAAGGTTGTAGAAGCTAAAAGAACGGCGAGTGGGAATAAATAATCATCACTCTCTCCTCATAGAGTTTCCATTAAAACAGCTGCATATCTCTGTAATTTTCCTAACAGATAAAATATCGTCTTGACAAGCTCAAAGGTATTAAAAACAATATATTAAATTGAAAAGAAAATGGCAGTAAGAAGGCAGAAAAATCAAGATATATTTGCGCAAAAAACTCGAATTGCTCGAACACGTGCTCGTAAGTTTTCGGATAACAAATATTGAATAGGTGTACGCGCCGCCTGAAAAATCTTGAGCACTAATCTAAAGGGACATTTTAGCGATAACAGACACCCTAATGTATTTGCCCATTGGTTGACTGGTCAACATTTGGCCGCTGCTTAGTGTTTGAGTCACATACCACAATCATTTTTCAAATAGGTAATCACGTGTGAATTACTCAGGCATTTACTCGTTTCCTGCTTAAATACTCGCACGAAGAGAGTGGTAAATGTGCAAAGCAAAGGCATACTATTAGATAAGCTATGTATGTATGTATATATGCATCTACAACATTTATATATATATTATATATTTTATTCAAGCTCCTAGACACCATAGACATTCATAAGTAGAGACTTCCGGCTGAAGAAAACTCTTTCGCTTTGTCATCATCATCAACAACTTCATAATAATAATCACCATCATCATCATCATCATGATCCTGAGTACTTGTTTGTGCATGTATTTGTGCATACACTCATCCATTCGTATCTCACACACGTGAGCAGCGCTCACACACACACAGACTTGTGGTGATAGTTCATTATTTACAACTGTGTCGGCTTACCTCAATGTCTTGTAGTGTTGTTGGTGAATGGACATGGATAAATAATTGCTCATCCGTTGGCAGTTCGTGCTGTATCTTCACCTTGTATTGCAAGGAGCCGTGCGCTTTTACTTGTTGTGTGACTTGCAAATATTTTGCATCGGATGCTTTCACCTGTAAATAATGTATAAATGTGGGTGGGGGAAATTAAATGGGAAGATTCTTAATAAATTCAAGGAAGTGCATACATACATACATTACATACTTATAAACGAACTCATACGTATATATGTGTATGTATATATGCAAATCAATTGATTGTTTGTAGTTATAAATTATTTTGTTCATATGAATGCATTATATTTGCGGCTAAATAATTGTATATACATACATAGGTATGCATGTAGGTATGTGTAGTATGTATGTATGTGTGTGGTATGAAATTTAATTTAATGAGAAACAATTGTAAGCGAATTCAAGTGTTCAAAAACATGTTTATGCGTATTTGTTGTATGTGCATAAGCGAAAATTGATTGAGGTTAGCTGTCATGAAGATAATGAGAAAATTAGTTATAAATGCAAATGTATTTTAAAATTAGATTACATTTTTTCCTCCCGACAACAAAAACAACAAACCAACGAGTGTTACACAACCTTTCATGAACATGAAATTGGTCCGAAGTATGTAAATAAAGGGTTTTCCATCAAGAGGTGTTATTTTGAATAGTCTGCTTTTCGGTTAGTTATCATTTGAAAAGTAAACGCTATACCAGTAATAAAAATGGTGAAAGTCTGGCAGACGGTTTGTAAAAGTAAAATATTTTTCGGTGGTCGTGAAGCACCCTGTCCGACGGCAATACAGAAAATGGTGGAAAAAATGGAGCTGTTGGAACAAGTTGGTGATGTGAAGAATAAAACCCGTGCACGTCGCTCAAGAACAACTGAGTATGTTGCTGTCGATTTAAACCCTCAAAGATGGAATTCGTGAATCTATTGAGGATATACAGCAGCCTCTTTGTGATTTGGTGATGGAAAATTTCATAAAAAGGATACGGTCTGTAAGCGTAGCTGTGACGGTCTGTTGGCTGATATTGTTCTCCATTATTAATGGCTCATACGCTAATACTGATTGCCTTCCTTCGTTTTTTCCTTCCTTTAACTAAATAATTCTCGCGACGCCAATTTCGAGCCGATCACATTACCCATGAGGTACCAAAAAAAAAAACTTTCAATTGCCTGCTCAGTTCGAAGACGCACAGGTTGATAACGAGTGATTCCACGCTGTAGTTCAAGGCAGGCAGTGTTGTTGACGTGAATGCTGGATCCAAGAAAGGTGCAATTGTTCGAAGTTATGATTGTTGACAGTGACGAGGTGACCAAGAGTCAACAGCATTATTTGTCCATTAACCGATTAAGTTAGCCTAAAGATTCCCTTAGCAAAGTGATGTAATGGACCTGTAATGTTAGCAATTGGACCGTCTGAAGGAAGCAACCGCTCAGAAGCGCCCTGTTTGGCCAACAAGAGTGGAATTGTGTTTCATCAGGAAAACGTCAGATCATACTCATCGATAGTAACTCGGCAGAAGCAGCGAGAGCTTTGTTGGGAGCTTCTTATGCATCCACCTTATAGTCCGGACCTCACATCAAGTGATTACCATCTGTTTCTGCTATGCCGCATGATGTTTTTTGGCGATGAACCCAGCGTTAGCCACCTCATCCCTGAAAGACCGATCGCGGAAGGTCGCGGTTACACTTGCCTCTTACATTAAACAGTTACCGTGTCAGGATGATCTTAAAGGGTTGGTATGGTTAAGCTCGCTAAGTAGGCTATTGATAACAAGGCGGCTTAGTATAAACTGTAGCTCCCTCCATTTGAGTTTGGCAGACAATCGCTTCAGCGATTAGAAAGAACTAATTATTTTATTTGTTGAATGACCTTTCGCCATCTTTCCGGCAACATCATTATTCCACGCTCATAGAACTCCTGGCCTTGATTTGCAAAAAACTGAACCAACGATTTTATAGCCTCGTAATTTTCTAAATTTTTACCATTTAATGAGCTCAGCGAAGATCAAAACAAATGGTAGACTGACGGTGCAAGGTCAGGGCAGCCAAGCTCTCTCAGTTTTTGGCGAGTGACCAAAGATGTGTGCGGTCTAGCATTGTCCTGATGGAATATTACATCATTACGATTGATCAATTCTGGCCGCTTCTCGTTGTTGAATGTATTCAATTTGTCCAGTTTTTTACAGTAGACATCCGAATTAACCGTTAGGTTCCTTGGAAACATTTCAAAATATACCATACCCTTCCAATCCCACCAAACTTACAGCATAATCTTCTTTTGGTGAATATCAGTCTTTGAAGTGGTTTGTGCCGCTTCATCATGCTTGGACCATGATCGTTTTCGATTGACGTTATTGTAAACAACCAATTTTTTATCTCCGGTTATGATTTGTTTCAAAAACGGATCTTATATTTAAGATGTATAGCAAAAGCGTTGAAGCGGCTTGTTAAATGAATTTCTTTCAATTCATGTGGTAACCAAATATCAAGTTTTTTACCAGTCCAAGACAAGAATGGTTGATTTTAGTATACTTAACTTCTCTGCAATCTCACGCTCAGTTACATGACGATCCGATTAGATTAAAGCATTGATATCGTTATCATTAACTTCACTTGGCCGACTCGAACGTGACTTATCTTTGAGTGAAAAATCTCCCGAACGGAATTTGACAAACCAACTTCGACACTGTGCTGGATTTTTTCCTTCAAGGAAATATTAAAATAAAATATGGCGAAAATGTTCCTTTGTGGGCTCCATATTAAAATTGACGCCAAACAAACAAATATAATCAAAACTAGGCGAGCTAAAAGTGACAGCTTATAACTGTCAAAAGAAGAATATAATTAAATAGTCACAAGTTGTTCAAAAAAATTGCCAACGCCGTCTGTATGAAAAATCGCCGGTTTGTTTTGGGGCAACCCAATACTTTTACGCAATAAAAAGAAGGCAATAAGTAAGGTTAAATGAATGGTTGCGTGTTCGAATATGTGATCGAGACATAATTAGATTCGAGAAAGTATATGAACATATCAGCGATTCAGTAACAATCATTAGAAACTTCATCAATGATTTTCATATATGGTGAAACGAAAAAGACTAACGTTTCGAATTAACAAAACTATTTGGATGGTGAAGAAATGGCCTTAAGAGAAGCTCGTGAAAATGTAGTGTCCCAATCCTTTGAAATGAACTTATTACCTTCAAAATGGCAAAAAGTTATCGAGCAACACATAAATCGCATAATTCTGACTATGAGCAATAAAGCCATCAATTTAATGCAAAAATAATGGAATAGTTTTTACTAATATACGGATTAGATAGCATACTAGTTTACAACTAGAATTTCTATACATTGGCTTAGTTTTTTACTACAGTTTAATTTTGACACCTAAGAATATTTTAGGGACCACAATATCTCTACTGTCTGTCTGTAAAATATTCACAGAATTCATATAAGCAGCGAAAATACATGCTTCTGTATGTACGTACACAAGATTACATAATTTATTTACAAATTCGTAAATATTATTAATATTCTACAATATATTCACATTTATTTCATAACATAATATCGATGTGTCAGAGAAGTATGCCACTTCAAGTTTAAATAAGTACATTTATGAATGTAATTTATAATTACAATTACACACACAATCAAAAACATATATTTTAATTTTTCATGTATTTGACACTTAAATGCACTTATAATGCATCTAAATGTGCATTTATGATTTACATCAATTTGCTAGATCTTGCAATGTTTACCAAAGAATATATACACAAACACACGTTTTTGGACAATCACTAAATAATAACAACAATATAAATATATTATGTTACTGAACAAATATTTATCACATTATTACTAAAGTAACAACTCAGTTTTAAATCATAAATTCACTCACCTGTTTGAAGTGCAAAAGTTTCAAACATTTATTACAGTTAATTGCATAATACCTATATGTATGTGACATACAGTCCTGTGCAAAATAGTTCTATAAGTTGAGTATGAATCTTCTTAGCGGCAAGTGTTTTTTTTTTGTTTTTTTTTTTTTGTGCAAAAATATAACAGTTTTGATAAAGTAGAATTCAGCCAATCATTTGTTGGCGATTTTTTAAAGAAAGTTGCAGAAACGGGTTCAACTTAGCGCCTGCTGAAGACCGGATGATTAAACGGATTTATACGTGAGGAAGTAGTTCTTGGATGCATCTGGCGCCGGAATCGATTCATGTTCTGTACGTAGGAGATTGATAAATACCGGACTTGTAGGAAGACATCGCGCAAAAACGCAAAAAGGCATCAAATGACGATACCGATGGTCAAAAATTCATGAAAACTGGACTGTCAAGCCCTGGAAAAATATGATCTTCTCGGATGAAGCGAAGTTCAATCTCTTTGGATCGGATGGTGTCCATCATATGAGACGCAGAACTGGCGATAGGTACAAAACTGAAAACTGAATGTATACTGCATAGTGTCTTACAGTAACTCAGTTGGTAGAATGGTGTGGGACTGATTCACCTATGACGAAACGGGAGAATTGATTTTTATTGATGGCCCATTTTAAAGTGGCATTTACTACCAGCCATCGAAGAGCAAAATTCTCAAAGAACGCACGTTCTATTTCTGTTTTTTTCTAGCTGTTTGATTTTTTTTTTTTTTTTTTTTTTGCACAGGACTGTATCTGCATGTATGTATGTATGTATACGTTAGTAAGAACTGAAAGCTGATGTTGAAATTTTGCAAATTACATAAACAATATGAGATTTGTCATGATTAGAAATAAATTAAATAAGAGTTTGTTTAATAGAACTGTGTGTTGTTGCAGTGTTTCTTTTGTGTGTTTGGTTTGTGTGTTTGGTTGCATACTCGTATGCGCGTGTGTATGTACATGTTTCCTATGGAAATATCATTCTATGTGAAATTAATCAAAAATATGGTTTTAAAATTAAGATAAGAATACAATTATATTTATGAACTGAAATTAATTGATTTGGGAGTTTTGAAAATTTATGTCATATAATTGCATTTTATGCGTCAAGGTTGTTATTGAGTTGTGGATTTATTTTTAAGTAACAACTTAATAGAACAAAAATATTGAGGGTGTGGAAGAAGTGCTTTTTCATTTGCAAGAATTGAAGCCGAACGACCATCAAATCAAGCGCGGCACACGTTGGGGCCTAAAACGAAATGGCCACCGATCCTTTTGGTTAAATGATTATGCTAAAAAAATAATTGGTTATTGGTCCATATTTGTACAAAAATGAAGCCGATCATAATGATACAATGAATTGAGAGCGCTTTAGAGGCGTATCCAATGACTTTTTCTTGCCTGAATTGGAGGTGTTGATGTGGACGACCGTTTACTTATCAAGGCTTTAATCGAATCGGATCGTCATGAAACTGATCGTGAGATTGGAGAGAAGTTAAGTATACCAAAATCAACTGTTCATAATCATATATGACGTCTTGGACTGGTAAAAAACTTGATATTTGGGTGCCATATGAATTGAAATAAATTCATTTAACAAGCCGCTTCAACGCTTGTGATATGCATCTTAAACCCAATGAATATGAGCCTTTTTAGAAGCAAATCATAATTGGAGATGGAAATGGATTGTCAATCGAAAACGATGGTCCAAGCATGATGAAGCGCCCCAAACCACTTTAAAGACTGATATTCACCAAGAGAAGATTATGCTGTAAGTTTGGTGGGATTGTCAGGATGTGGTATATTTTGAGCTGCTTCCAAGGAACCTAACACTTAATTCGGATGTTTACTGTGAACAACTGGACAAATTGAATACACCCAACAACGAGAAGCGGCCAGAATTGATCAATCGTAAAGGTGTCATATTCCACCAGGACAATGCTAGACCGCACACATCTTTGGTTACTCGCCAAAAACTGAGAGAGCTTGGCTGGGATGTTGATGCATCCAGCATATAGCCCTGACCTAGCACCGTCAGTCTACCATTTGTTTTGATTCGCTGAGCTCATTAAATGGTAAAAATTTCGAAAATTACGAGGCTATAAAATCGCGCTTGGATCAGTTTTTTTGCAAAGAAAGGTCAGAAGTGCTATGTGCGTGGAATAATGATGTTGACAGAATTATTACTGATAATTGATTAAAGTTCATTATAAAATTTTAAAAAATGTATTTTATTTCTTTTAAAAAACCGTCGGTTTCTTTTGGGACAACTCGCTTTACATACAGTAGAAATGATTTCTCAAGCTATTCTATTATTTACCAATCGTAATGAGAGCACAATGCTGCCATCACGTGAGCAGTCAGAAACTAAAACTAATATTGCCAACCGGATTAGTTAATGAAATTAATTTTTTCTTGAATCTAATTCTAAAAAAATATCCAAGAATATGTCTTCAAAATTTCAGTGTCCAATTCGACAAACATATTTTAGAAGCTAGAGCAGTTTTAGTGACCGAGCATCGAGCAGGTTCAAATGCTCGGGCAGACTTTGAAACGCGTTTTCTCGAGTTTTCATTTTTACAAGTCTTAGAAAACGGTGCCGGTGTTAGCTAAAAGAATATATGTATGTCCGATCCAAAAAGAATGAAAGTTCTCTAACTTCAGTATTAAATTATCTTATATTTGAATTAAAAAGGATGGACAAAAGTATTATTTATTTTTTGCAACTTGAACTGAATTATTTTTTTCAAAAAAGTGACTATTTTTTAAACTTCGAATTGACCAATTTCTTCGGTATTTTTTTAATTCATATTGGAGAGGCACTCGAGCCTTTTCACATTTTTAAACCCATTTTATAATAAAATAACATTTAATTCGGAATAAGTTTAGATTTTAATAAAAGATCTAGTGAAAAATAATACATTATTTTTGCATTAAATTGACGGCTTTATTTATTTTATAATATGTCCCGTTTTCTGGAAAACCTTTTTTTCATTTTGAATGTAATGCTATTATGTCCCTCTCCCAGAAATCCCTGTCATTATTGGCAAAAAAAAAATTTAGACAATCAGTTTTCACAGGCTTCTCTTGAGGCCAATTCGTCACCATTCGCCAAACAGAGGAACAAAAGGTAATCACTTGGTGCGAGCTCCGGACTATAAGGTGGATGCATTCGAACCTCCCAACCTTTCAACCAAGCTTTCAGTGAGTCCCTATAAATGTGTGTGATCTAGCGTTTTCCAGATGAAACACAATTCCTCTCCTGTTGGCTAAAGCTGCGCGCTCCTTCAGACACTTCAATTGCTGGCAGTACAGGTTATAGTTAAGAGTTTGGCTGTAGGGAAGTAGCACATAGTGAATGATTCCTTGGCAACCCCACCAAACACAGAACAAGACCTTCCTGGTCAGCAATTCTAGCGTGGAGACCGCTTGTGCCGCCTTACAGCTAACTTGCTTCTAGGCGAGGTTAGTTTTGTAGGAGGAGTCTACCATTTCAATCGACGGGACCTGGAATTCATTGACGGCATTATGGACAAAAAATACTATATGGAAATTCTTAAGAGGAATGTCAAAAAAAGTGCCGAAAAACTTAAATTGCCAGAATCATTTGCATTTGAGCACGACATTAAGGCTTGGCTACAAAATATTAATTTCGTTAATATTGTACCATTTTATTTTATCTTTTTTTTTGTGTTTTTATGAAGTCTGCCAATACTTTTTTTTGGTGAAAATTAGTACTTTTCTCCATTTATAATTAGTATTAATTTAACATAAAAGATTATAAAATGAATTGAAGTGAAAATAGTTGAAAATATGTCCCTCTATGTAGCATTTTTTTTCGGAATTAAAAATATTTTCATAAGTGGTCAAAAAAAGGTGTTAAAGTTGAACTATCTAGCTGTGCGAATACTTTAGTTCATCACTGTACCTATGTATATACGAGGAGATTAACAAAAGTTCGGTCAGTTGTTGACATTCAATTTGTTTTTGTTAAATTTAAAAATACCAAATCCTTTGCTTTTTACTTTATAAGTCTTCCTTTCATATTTAAGAAAGATCGGGTAAAATGAGGACGAGAAAACGCAAGATTAGCTGAGGATAGGTCAGACGAAATTCCACCACCAAAGCAAACAGAAATTCACCACGTGATTCTCTTCGGGTTTCGGCGTAATTTAAAGCCAATATAAATATTCAGTGAATGCCGAATTGCATATGGAACGATTGCACCGTCTTAAAGGACTATTTTTAAGTGGATCCGAAGATTCCAGACTGGACATTTTTCCGTAAAGGACGAGCTCTGAGAACGTCGACCAAAATCTTCCACTTATGACGTCACTGTAGCTCTGGTGAAGTACAAAATTGACCACCACTCACGATAGGCACAAGAAATGATTGCTAATGAGCTGGACTTGTGTGCCATGGCTGTATCGCGAATATTAAGTAATCATCTGGGATACATAAAGAAATCTGCTCGATGGGTACCACGAATTTTAAATGAGTCTCAAAAAGAGGCTCGAGTGCATTATGCTCAATTTTTCCTAAACAAACTCGAAAATGGTCATTCTAGTAACTTTAGTAAAGTCGTTAGTGGTAACGAGCCAGGAACCAAACAGCAGTCCATGGTTTGTAGCCCAACAGGAGCAAACCCACCCGTAAAATCTAAGCAACAAAAATCAGCAGCAAAAGTAAGGTTGCTAGTTTACTTTACCCGATCTAAAATCGTAGCTGCGATTCCACTATAAAAGGGACAGACGGTAACTGCAAATGGTACACCGAAGGGTGCTTTCCAAAAGTTTTCAAGAATTGGTTGAAAAACAGGAAGAAAGAGGATTTGCGGCGTTAATTTTTTCATCACGACAACTCGCCATCCCATACTGCTGAAATCAAGAGTAATTTTATTGTGATCTCTGGGATCGAAGGAATACGTCCACATATGATTTCTGGGTATTTCCAAAAATTCAAAAAAAAATTTAAAAGGAAAGATTTTTAATAGCAACGAGGAGATAATTAATGCGGTTAATGCTGAACTTGATAAGAAATGCATTAAAAGCAATGGCAATTATGTAGAGAAGATAAAAAAGGACAAAGATTACAAATAAATACACAAAGATTTTTTTTTTTTTTTTGGTCAATTTACCGAACTTTTGTTAATTCCCTCGTATAGAATATTAATAAAAAAATATATCAAATTAAAATATGAAATGACTCATGCACAAATTCATTTACGTACAAAAAATTTGCCTCACTAAATATAAACAATTATTTCAAACTAATTTAACTTGTCAAACAAACAAACAAAAAATGAAAAAAAAATTAAAATTACATTTTTGTTTCATCGCAAACAAAACAAACAAATTTAATGAAACTTTAAAATGAGGTGAGAATTAATTTATGCAAATAAAATAAGTCAAAGTGATGATAAGTACAGTTAAGCTTCACACTGCCCAAACACCAAACACACAATTCGGGAATGCGCAGCAAATATTTAAAGTGGAAAATTTTTCGAATTTATTCTAACAAAACAAAAAGAAAAAAGAATCGCGTGCAATTTACAAATGAAAATAGCTCGCGTATTTATCTATGTAAATTAGCTTGGCGACGAGACTGTTGCGCGAAATAATATTTCTATTAAACTTTATAATTTCAGTTATGAAACTATTTTCCAATGAAGTCACCGTTACGAAAAGGGATGGGCTGAAACGTGTTGAGGGAATAGAAATTAATGGGGTATTAGCTTATATATTAGGTAAAGTAAAAAGTTCGTTCGGTTTTTTTTTTTTTTTTTTTTTTTTTTTTGTTGTTTTAAGAAAATGGTTCCAAACGGTTTTCTGGCTTATCTTTAGTTCCTCTGCAATTAAATAAGTGCTTACGTGACGGTCTGTTTCCACTATTTCCATGATTTTATCGCAATTTTCGACGACAGGCCTCCCGACGCGTTGGTGCATCTTTGACATCTAAATTACCGGAACGGAACCTAGCAAACCATTTTTGTGCTACTCATTCGTTTACAGTATCGGGCCCACAAACTAAATTAATTTTTTCAGCCGCTTTGGCTGCTTTTTCGCCTTGATCGAAGATAAATTTTAAAATTTAGTGAATTTTCTCTTTGCTGGTGACGAGCGCTCACAACGTACTGAGTCAATCAATCGAAAAACTGTCAAAACAAATTTTTAGCGTGAATAAACACGTTGTCAGCGCCGTATAGTATGACATGATGCGACACGTAACACTAGTACTATGGACAATAACGCCATCTCTTAGATAAAAACCGAACGAACTTTTTACTTTACCTAATATAATATGTTTGTCTGTGCATAGAGTGTGTTAGAACAACTCAAAATTAAATTCAAAAATTGTTGATTCTGCATGCATACATATGTGTGTGTGTGTTTATATGACTGAATTAGCAGAGTAGTTAAAAATTTGTTTTTCTGTTTTTTTTTTAGTTAAAAATATTTTTGGCTTGAAGAATTTTCAAAATTGTATTTTTATGAATATATAATAATATTTCGAGAATCTACTCGCGAATAAAATAAAATAAAATTATTTTGTTGGTAAACTATTTTAATTGGATGTTTTTTAACTAAAAGTTACTCCATTTATCTTAAAATAGAATTTTATTATTTTCAGAGATATTTAACGCATTTTTGCGTCAGAATTATTTTTCATATTAAATATATCAATTGGAAATTTCTAAATATGTATAACAATGCTTGTTATAACAAACAAAGGGACTGCAAGTCAAAGCGTTTCGGCCTTTTGAAATTTAAATGTATCTTGACACAACAAGAAACCCGGAAATCGAATTGTGTCTTTCGCACAATTTCCAGCGGATTTAGACTACGCCAACTGCACTTATTGTTTCGTCACACTCTTTTCTACAAGAATCCCGGACAGGAATGAATGGAAAAATATAAATGCTCTGAATCACAGTGATATAACCACCTAGCTAGCAGAACTCATGCTGAAACTGACTTTCACTGAAGAGGCCAACACCAGCTGATTTAGCGAAAGAACTTTTAACGTGTCTAGACATCTTTTTCCTGTATTGGACGCTAAAAATATCAAGGGATCTAACCCTCCTAGACCGGTTCACCATCAATGCAACAACGGGTATACTGATTGGGCTAAACGGTAAGAGAACGGGATACATTTCGAATGATTTTTGTCAAATCTGCAGAGACGAAGAAGGGGAAGTCTGGCGAGCACTACCTCTGTCACTGTTCAGTCATAAGCATTGTACGACAAAAGTATCCGGGATATCACTTCCTTGATTACATGGCTGACGTAGCAATAGCTTGTATCGGCAATATCGTAACGTTTATAAGGCACACGAAATGGTTCGTACATGCAGCGATATCACCATGGGGTCTTCAGGCCTAGGTACGCTGGTCGTTCCGATCAGCAGTCGCATCAACTCAACTCAAGTCAACTCAACAATTTCGGCATTAGAGAGCTTGTTGAAAACGATCAACTTAGAGAGCTTATTTTTATTTCAGGTTTTAAGCTCACATATCATCAAACCTATTTTATTGTATTTATTTTGTATGTATATACATATATATATACACGGTGTGTCCCAAAAATAACCGAACTTTTTGGATATAAAATAGTAAAATACACATTATATTATCTTTGAAAGTTATTATTTATTCAAAATAGGTTCCATTTGACTCAACACAACGTTTGGAACGATCAACCAGCGCATGCATAGATTTTTTTATGTCATTTATAGAAATGTTCTTCAGTACCTCGGTTACGGCTGCTTCATTTTTTTCAATGTTTTTTAATTTTTTAAACTTCAATTTCAATTTTGTTCAAGTTTGACACAAAATTTTATATTTGCTCTTTT
>JAWMAG010000005.1:9570000-9572500 GCA_037013455.1 Ceratitis rosa | reverse complement strand
GTCATTTTAACCATGAGCCAATACATAGCGAAAGAACGCGCTGAAATCGTAGCGCTTTACATTGAAAACAATCGTTCAGTTGTGAAAACAGTGTGAAAAATGGTGATTTGGAGTAGCCGCCTCGTTCTCCAGGTTTAACTCTACCTGACTTTTTTCTTTAAAAAGTAAAGTTTATGCCAGCAAGCCAAAGACAATCGACGAACTAAAAGGTAACATACGAGCCGAAATAGCTGCTATAACGCCTGAAATGCTGGTCAATGTCAAGGTCATGCAGAATGCCCGAGAAAGAGCTGTTTTTTGTGTTTCGAATGAAGGTGATCATTTAATCGACGATGTGTTCTAAAACTGATTCGAAATAAATGGCAAAATATATCCTATCATTTGTTAAAATCGGCTGAAAAATATCAGAGTTCGTCAATGTTGAAATACCGAAGGGTGTCCTTCTTTACAGGCTTCCATTCTACCTCGGTACCTGCTAGTTATTGTACCCTGGTACTCATATTAGGTGCAGAGAGAACTGCTAGTCGCCACTTTATAGTGATTTATGGCAATTCCCTAGCGTTTTCGATTTTATAGTGACAGATAACAAGGGTTCTTTGTGTCACGTGGCTATCCGAAAAGATATGCATGGATGCAATTCGTTGAGAAACTATTAGATTTAGACAATTTGTGATGTGCGTCTAGATGTTTTTTCAACACATGAAGGGACCTACCTGAACCACTCGGCTATTGCAGCCGCTTTAATAAAAATTAACTACTCGAAGCATCAATGCCCGATTTGTGTGGACTTTAAAATGGTTTACTTTTTACTTGGTTATTAACTGCTTGATCTCAGGAACGAGACTGCATATTACAGAGTCTACAAAATACTTGGGACTTATTTTGGATAAGAAACAAAGCTGGTTAAAAAACTCAGGGAAACGGATCCGGAAAGCATCTACAGCTCTCTGTGTACGAAAACGAGTCATTGGACAGAAAGGGACAGAAATGTCACCATTGGTTGTGCATTGGCTTCACATTGCGCTGCTTAGACCTATACATCTCAACGAGGTAGTGCTCTGGTGGCTAACTGTCGAGAATAAATCAATCACTTGTAAGCTCCAAAAAACTCTCATATGTCTTAGTGTTACGGAGAAGACTTATTGAGACTATGAATGTTCTCTTGGATATACTCCTCATAGACATAATGGCTGACTTCAGGAAAGACTACCCCGTGGTAATCCTAGATAGAAACCAAAGTGGAAGGGATGTTCTAGACCCGATCCACTTGTACACGGATAGGTCAAAACTGGGATCTTCAAATCTTTGCTACCACCGGATTGCTGTAGTGTATTTCAAGCGAAACTAGTTAACTAGTGGTGGAGACTGTCAACTGCTTAGGTCAAATGGTACTCTCGGTGAAGCGTACGTATTTACATATATCTTCAATATATGGCCAGGCAACTCTAAAACCCCTGGAATATATCACTATAAAATCAGAGATGTGGACAACAGCCGCAAATAACTAAACGCAATGAGCAAGCAGTTCTCTTTGAACTTGGTATGGGCACGAGGACACAGTAGCATACCAGGTAACGAGATGGTGGACGAGCTCGCAGGAAAGGTATTTCCCTTACAGTTTCCCTAACATGGAAGAGTCTGGGCATGCCACTGTCCACTTCTAAGCTCATCATAGGAGAGTCTTTCATCGTACTGCAATGTAACTAGAATAAAATGACTGACTTGGAACAAAAAATTTAATGGGAGCTTAACTTACTAAAAAGAAAAGAGTGCATCTATGATGGTACTTCTAATAGCGCACCTTCTTTAAGGCAGGCACGAAGAGAGACTGGGCGTAGCATCAAATGACTGCGAATGCTCCGCGTTTTAGAGGAGTAGGTTGAAATCTTTATGGGCCGCAACATCTGAAGACTTGAGCGAAAGAGCGGATGCAATATTTCGTCGATTGCCTCCACAAGGATAATGGCAAGACAAATAATACGAATATTATCGAAATCGGACGACTGTGAAAACAAAGAATTATAATAGTTTTTGTACTACTAGGACAACACTGCTCAAAATAAAACTAAAAAACTATAACAATAAAATCTGATATTTCAATTGAGCCAGGAAAAAGCACTTTAATGCTGACAGCAAACAATTTATGGCATTTTTATTTATTTTTTCGTTTTTATGGTTTTTTTTTTAACCCACAAAATTGTTTGTAAAATAAATCTATCAACTAAAGTAATATATTTTAAGTAAATGCATTTAGTCATGTATGAATAAATAGTTTAATGCACAAATTGAATGATTTCTCGAAAAGCAAAAATGCTGAAAATAAACAAAAGAAACAAGCAGCAGCAAGATGCTTAGTAAATATGCTTTTAGATTTTTGTTTTTTTTTTTTTCTATTTATTACTTTGTTTTTATAGATATATGTACATATGTGTGTATGTATTTATATAATAAAATTGAAAGCCATTCAACCATTACAAGCTGATGCCTAGAGCACCCCGCC